>JAHLJT010002630.1:6851559-7202935 GCA_031308135.1 Acheta domesticus
AATTAGCCCGGTTGTTCGACAACTTTCTCTCTTCTCCGTAACAAGGAAGTATAAGCAACATTTCACTTCAACAATGGATGATGATAATAATAAAATATAATAAAATAAATAATGTTTCTGCAAACAATTTGCATCATGCTATGTGCTACGTGGTCACAACTCTACTTGCCAATTTAAATTTGGAAACATAATTATTAACTACGTAATTATTTAACTTACTAATTTACCACTGTGTCTAGGTGGCGAAAGATACAACAACAACAACCATAATAATAATAATAATAATAATAATGATAATAATAGTAATAACAGTAATAGTATACTGCGATTTTTTCTAACTTAACCCCTCAAGGACCGTCTTCACGATGGAATATGTGACGGTATTTCGCGAAGTTATCAGCAATCGCATGATCGCGTCCGTGTCAAGAAGTGCTTGCGATCATGAGACATATAGCGGCACAACGGAGAAAGACGCGAAATGTCGTGTGATATTCCATCGAGGCCATAGGGGCTTGGGGGCAGAGTTATAAAAATCGCACTATAGTAGTAATGTTAATAGTTAAATAAATAATAATTTGTTTAACATTAAGAGTTGATCGTTATTGACGTAATTAAGGAATCAAGTTATTAAGAATTTTAAAAAAGTGCATTGTTCGAGAACGTATTGTGGTAGGGGCCTTACATGCCTTACATATGCATTCACTTAGTTTCCTCTAAATAACTTAAATGTTTTTATTTTTTATTTATTTACGCCAAAACCAGTTAAAAAACTGTGTGTGACGAGCTATGGGGAGAAGTGAAATGTGTACACGTTTTCATAATTCTGTGATCTCTATCCCAAGCCATATAAAAGAGCTTTTCCCCCCGCAAGTTTTGTTGACAAAATATTCGCTCCTATAAAATAAAATCTATTTTCAAAGGTAAATTAGCTATAAATTGGTGCCCTTAATCCTCATCACGTTCTTCATGAAAGAATAATACTTTCTGCCTTGACAATATGGAGAACGATAATTTGAATAACTATATTTCCCACTGAAATTTAGAAGACGTGCAGAAATAATGAAGTTTACATTTACGTCCAGAAACAAAACAAGAGATCATCTCACATTTGCTCAAAGGATCAGGGAAACTAGACGAAAAACCTGATCGCGATGGGGGTCTACGATGCAATTCTGTGGTCACAGGGTAAAAGTTCTTAAGTCAATTTTTGGCAAAATTGGATTAAGTACTGAAAATACAAGTTTAGTATCTATATTTTATTTTAGTAAAACGTCCGAATTCAAATGTTGCCTCCTTAACGAGAAAAAGACATTAAGAAATAGCGTTGACCGTAGGAACAAGCGGTGGCTCAAAACTTTAACCCTTGTTTTCTCCAAACTAAGAATTTTGACTTAACCTTCCAGCGGGCGCGCGTAAAATGTTCACACCAGCAGGCGCGTGTCGTAAATTTTACATTCAAAAACTCTTGAAAAAATCAAAGAAATTGTAGAACAGTGGAAGTTTATGTCACATTATAATATCTAAGAATGATATTTATTGCAAAAAAACATATCCGTTGATAAACGTTCGTATTTAGTATCAAAAAGGTCTTGTTCCGATCCAGTATCGTTCTGATGCTCGTCTATATTTTCAACATTCGTTTACTGTTACTGTCCAATTCATGATCTTCCTCCGATCAGACAGCTCTTGAAGAATATTCTGATTTTCTTTCACGTGCATTCCTTATCTGGACATTTACAGAAAATTTCGATTAGGCCAAATTATTATACAATATTTTAGCACAACAGCCGGCGCGCAGCGTAAAGTTTACGTCACTATGCAATTGTCCCGAATAGAGCGTTACAACAACTGAATATAGCGTGCAAACTAAACAGTGACAGCAGGAATGCATCACTAAAGATACCTGCAAGGAATACCAAGAACGCAGAAGTCTTTGACAACAATGAGTTGACAGCAAAACAAAAAATCTGCTATTGTCGTAAAATTTAAGACAGCGCGCCCGCTGGAAGGTTAAGAACTTTTAAGGCCATTCACAATTCAGACATAAACATAAGCCTAGCGTTAACATAAAAGTTAGGGTAATGTTTATAAGCGGACTCATTCACAATGCATTCGCATAAGACGTTAACTTAAAAGCTTTCAAGCTTCAAGCTTCTGTGCTTATGCTTATGTCAGAAATAAGAAATGAACGAATCACAGTACGTTTAACTCAAAATCGAGTATCGACATAGGATCGAAGTCGATAGATCGAACTAAAGACTTATTTTCCAAATTACTTGGTTGATTTTCGACGGTTTTCTGCATTGTTTGTAGCGTACGATCTTTTTGTAGTTTACTTTCGTTGTAATAGTCATAGTAGTACCATTTAGTTTGCATTTTATTGAAATTAAAATACCTAACCCAACTTAACCCAACTCATGGCCGCAAGGCCGAGACGCCGCTGGTAGGCCTTGGCTCGTAAAGAGCTGTTGTGCCACAGTACATACGTACATGTTTATATATGTTATGTATGTTTATATAAACATGCATATTTTAAACAAAATTTCAATATATATATATATATATATATATATATATATACTATATATAATTATATAATATAGACTCTCACATCGAACCAATAGTAATTAGAATGGCCCACAGAAAATAGAAAATCTTGCTGATGCTGTACATTGTGAATGCTTCAGTCTATCACTTGTTTATGTCTGTGCGTTACGCTTATGTTTACGTCTGCATTGTGAATGGGCCTTTACCCCGCGACCGCAGTCAATTGTTCGTCTGCACGTACCTGCGCGCGCGGCGTCCGAGTGCATGCCGGCGGGCGCGCTGCCCGCGGAGTCTCCTTCTTCTTCCTCCTGGCGGGCGAGCAGCGCGTCGACGCGCGGCAGGAAGTGCTGCAGCGCGCGCTGCACGGCCGCCTCCAGGGCGCCGACGCGCGCCTCCAGCTGCGCCACGCGCGCCCCGCCCCCTCCGTCGCCCGGGCGGCGCCCTCCAGCTGCGCGCGCAGCGCCGCCACCTCCGCCGCCAGACGCTGCACCGTCTCCTCCAGAGGCTGCGCGCCGCCGCCACCGCCACCGCCGCCCTCCATGCCCTCGCGCGCCCTGCCACAGAAACGACCGTTGTAATTGTAGGGGTGGTCAGGATATTTGAAAAGACCACCACTACAGAAAAGGCACGCCACCTGAAGTACGAACTACTTGCAGTTGTGCATTTCCGAGGATCTTTAATCCATCGCATGTTTTCATTCATTTTTTACTTTCACTATACTATACGTACGTAGAGTATAGGGAAAGTTAAAGGTATGTAATGCTGCGCGAAAAAACGGCGGATTTTCAGCAGAAAAACTCTTATTACAGGGCACTGGTAACGAAAAAGTGGATAAATCCAGTTGCTAAATGAAGGGGAAAAAACTCCTAATACGTGGTGTAGCCTGCCACAGAAACGACATTGTTGTATTGGACGGTGTTATGCATCAACCGGCCAAGCTTCATTTTTTTAAAAAAAATGAGATATGGACGCCATCAGTTGCATTGGACCATGTCCTGAGTGTACGCAAAATTTTAGCGCCAAATCTGTAAAAATAGCCTTATAATTAATGAAAAATGTAAACGCCATCATTCACATCAGGGATTGTATGTTTTGCAACAACCGGCTATAAACCTATGGTCCGATTAAAATAAGTTGGTGATTGACAGTGGTGCTTCTGAAGCTGTAGCTTGATACAATATGAGTGTATGACTTTGGGTACTTTCATGAGTATTTATTTCAAGTGTTTATTTTCGTGTCCCGCGAACACGTGCTCAGTGGTACACAACCTGTCATTTGCAACTGTGAATCACCAACTTATTTTAATCGGACCATAGAGCTTCAAATCTGCTGTTCTTAATTTCACATTATGCAGGTAAGCGCCAGATATTCCACTCATGTTTGTGTAGTTTGGCGCTTCAATGTATGAAATAATTTAAATTACAATTTGTAGAGCTGAAAATGTAATAAAACCTTTGAACATGATTATCTCAAAACTTGTATGATGTCTCATAGCCGGTTGGTGCATAACATCGTCCAATTGTAGGGGTGGTCAGGAGGTTTGGAAAGACCGCCACTGCAGAAAAGGCTCGCCACCGAAGTACGAACTAGTCGTAGTTGTGCATTTCCGAGATTCTTCAATCCATCGCCTGTGCCATTTTCATTTTTTTTAAATAGCAATTTTTTTACTCGATGAAAGGCATCCATTGATGTCACTATAGTTCCTCTGACCGGGAGGTCGTAGGTTCGAGTCTCGACAGTGGCAGGATTTTCGACATTAGCTTGTCAGCTAGGTCGAATTCAGTCGCTATCAGGAGGATAATTCTAATTCAGTCAGTCGGTACTATGGCTGTGAATAGAGTCAACAATTGTTGGTAGAATTTGGCGATCTTGCGATGCCAAATTTCAAAATTCACAAAAATACTTTAGGGTCAATATCGTTTTTCTGAATTAAATTTTTAGCGATTTATTTTGTTACAGTTTGTCCTCGAATAACCCAAAAGAAGACTATTTTGGACCGTTTAATTGTATTATCTATCTGAAAATTAAAATATATGTTATGCGAAGGAACAATGTTTATTTCTCCCCCTAAGCAGTAGACAATTTCCGATTGACCAGAATCTTCTCCTTCCAATGAAGGGACTTATTGAGATCCTAGGCGTCGGGTGCCAATGATCCTGCGTATGTTAATTGGGGACCAGAAGGAAAATATGGGTTTAACCTACAGGTAAAATGGGAACAGACCCAGAGAATGGCACGTAAATTGGGGACCGACAATGCCTCATCCCCTTCCAGGTAAAAGTAGACCCTTATTTTCAAGGAACATTTTCATAACCATTATTTTTAAAACACAACTCCCTTCCCAATTTTCCAGAATTAGAACTGGCAATTTCTTTGTTAACGTGGCTTGGTTAAAGTTGGTTATCATTCAATTGAATCATTCGTTGATTCATTGAATTGCGTCATTTGTTTTACTAGTACTAGTTTTTTTCTAGTTGCATTACGCCTTTGTCAATTACTTAGGAGTTGCAAAACGTTTTTGTGGCTTGCGGCGTATTTTACAAAGGAAATTCGTCTTACCTATCTAGTTTTCAATTCTTCTTTTTTATCAGCTAATATTATATAACGCTGAACATGAAATCTAGACGACGGTCCCCTTCTAGGCGGCGGTCCCCTTCACGCTTAACTGCTCAATCAGTCTTTTTCCTTACCTGGGAAGATTTGTTCCCTAATTTACATGTAGAATTCAAAAGTAAGGTTCGCGGGAAAAGGTGATGGGATTATTTGGTCCCCAATTTACATACGGCCCAAAGATCTTACTTTATCCTTGCTCCTCTCTGGGTACGTAAGAGGCATAGCTTTTGCGCAGCTGGCAATGCAGAAACCAATGAAAGTGTACGTACGCTCAGTTATTGCTCGCTGAAACCTTAGAAAAGCGTACCGTCCCGTGTGACACCTGAATACATCAGAACGCAATGCCACTTCCCCTTTACCATAGCGGCTTTGCCAGTTCGGATGCCATCGGTTTCCAAGGTTGGTACCAAAATGATTACTCCACTCGTTGATTAATTAATGATTCCGGGCGCGCCAACTGCTAAGATCATTAGTCACGTAAGGGTCGTGCATTTTTTCATCGAGATGCCTGCCTCCCTCGGGATTCGAACCTAGGACCTCCCAGTCAGAGGCACTGTAATTACATCAGTTGATACACTGAGCCACCTCTTTCAGATATGCCATTTGTCCTCACGCATTATCGACGGCGTAAGAGTAATGGAGTAACTCATCCGCCCGGATGGATCTTGGAGGCTAAAGATCTCTGCCCATCTCTGCGCTTCACTTCGCAATGACGTTGTAGTCATCATCGACTAACTCAGGGAACCTTCGTGTGTCGGCCTGAGGAGTCGAGATCGCTAGCCTGATCGCTCCTTGGTAGCCTCGGTTCGAAAAGTCGCAGATTAGATATTTTTTCTTTCTTTATTTAAGGTCGCTTTAAAAACATCTGTGGTCATTAGCGACCACTATTGATTTATACTAGAGATACATTTTTTAAACTTTGGAGTAAAAAGAAGTCATAAGGATAAACTGAAATATGAAGTACAATACATATTGCAATTATTCAGATCATATTATCTAAACCAGCCAAATTAAAATAAATTAAAATTGTATTGAAACCTTCTATTGAATTCAACATGTCATAGATTTTGTTCTTGATACAAAGGGAGATTCGTTCTTGCCGCGAACGTTAGGAGGATTTGCGTCCAAGAGCGCTTTTCATCCCTGCTGCGTGTTTGCATGCCGCTTTTAGCATGGGTTTTTCGTCTTGTGGCGTGGTGGTAATCCCAACTATCATTTATCACCCTCTATGTCCGTTTCGTTTCTACATCAGGCAAGAGTACGCTCCACCAAGCTGCTATCATTCCCCGATATGGCCTACATACCACCTCTGTCAGCCGAGGAGGAGGATCCCATCCGGAAACACTGGAATGGGAAGAGATGTGGCGGGGAGGGTGGGTCTCTCAGATAGCAGAATGGTGAAAAAGAAAGTAGTAATCAATATTAAGTAGTAATAAAAATTAGAGGGTATGATTGATTGATTGTTAGAGATTCTGGGCGCGTCAAATTCCGTCATTAGTCCCGTAAGTGAAGTGCATGTTTTGCCTCGCGAGGTGGCGGTAGTTTTTCTCCGATAAATGGCGAGATCCGGCCCCGACGTCTAACCAAG
This sequence comes from Acheta domesticus, assembly GCA_031308135.1. NCBI lineage: Eukaryota > Metazoa > Arthropoda > Insecta > Orthoptera > Gryllidae > Acheta > Acheta domesticus. The sequence continues at coordinate 6,858,308 of JAHLJT010002630.1, forward strand.
TATCTCCCACCAGCGCGATGCCACCCCAGCCGGGACAAGCTCTAAGTTCCCGACCGGTCTCCAGGCATGTGTGGTAGTGAAATGCATGCTAGTGAAAGTGTGTGTAAATAAGAGATAGCGGATAGGACAAGGAAGAAGAAGGGAAAATTGCGCGCGGTTGTGGCCCGTTTGTTAGGGCACTGCTCCAGCATTCGCCTGGTGTTGATCCGAGAAACAACAGAAATCTACCGATCAGAGCAGCCGGCCACAAGAATTCTCCTTCAGAACTTGGAAAAGTGATATTTCTTCAATCATATAGATAAATATCACACACGAGTGTTACATCTCCAAAAATATTTGAAGCAAGTAATTAGAAATTTTCTGAAAAACTGTAAAATTTGTGCATAAGATAGCAGTATTTATAAGCGTTCCATGTGAGGTGAATGGGCTGTCGTGGTGATTGATTTGTTACTAGTGAGACTGTTCTTCTGAGAATCGGGGAGTATGCATTGACTTGCGTTAATTAAAGTTCTTGTTGAGAACATTTTGGAAAAGACTAGTTTTAGGTATGTATAATTTAAGGATTTATTTTAAGCAGTGCCAGTAGAGTATACTCCTTTTGCGAAGCACATTTAAAGAAAATCTTATGGAGGAACTTCAGAAGTTCGAAAACTGTGGAGGAGGCCTCTAGACTTGACGAATCCTCGGTGTTGTAACATTTTTCATCATTTAGTTTCTTTCTGAAGGCAGTAGATGGATTTTGTTAGACACCCTCGCATCGAATAATTTTATTTTTTACTGATACGTTATTTCTTGATATTGGCTTCAACTTGATTGATCAAGCTTCAACAAATCAGCTTGATGTACACTGCATAACTTTCCTGGATAGAGAGGATCGTGGTGACGTGGGTAATATGAAAACAGTTGAACGATGCTACGTGATCTCTTATGGAAGAAATTATGAAAGGGAATTATGCGAGAGAAATATGAAAAGGCTAATCAGGTTAACATCTAGTTAATTAGTAAATAAGTAAATCTGAATCGATAAAATGATGTAAAAACTAAAAGCACTGTACAGGGTGTCCTGGGAGGAAACGTCGAAACTTGGAAAATAAGCTCTTAAGACAATTCTAAGCCTATTTTCTCCAATAAACTACGTGGATATTCCGAATGGTTGAGCGGCTATTAGCACTCAAAAGTTGGTTTGAAAAAATGAGTTTTAGGCAAAAATATGCATTATGGAAGCATAGAAACACTCCAGAAACATGTAATTTTTTTATTATTTACTAAAAGAAATGAATATATTTGCTCAGACAGAAAAATTAAGCGAGAAATAAAAATCAGTCGAATTGTGTATAATTGAGTGTTTTTTTATTTCTCGCTTAATTTTTCTTTCTGAACAAACATGTTCATTTCATTTGTAAATAATAAACAATTTACATGTTTCTGGAGTCTGTCTTTCTATGCTTCTATAATGCAAATTTTTGCCTAGAAATCAAATTTTCAAACCAACTTTTGAGTGCTTATTGTGGCTCAACCATTCGGAATATCTACGTAGTTTATTAGACAAAATATGCTTAGAATTGTCTTAAGAGCTTATTTTCCAAGTTTCGACGTTACCTCCCCGGACACCCTGTATTTACCACGGGCGTTGAGTCATTCTAATGATCTCGAGAGCATTTTGTCGCCACTCGATCATTAGAACCCTAATCACTAGAGGGCGGATTTATATGCATTTAAAATCAGTAAAATATGCACAAAAAACTGACAATATGCACAAGAAATCTGAGAACATGCACAAAAAACTTACAATATGCCCAAATTACGTTTCCCTGGATTTATTTACATACTTATATGTTTGTTACACGCTTGACATAACTTTTCCGTCAGTTGACAGAGTGGCGTCCTCTAATCCATTTTCGAAGCAAAACACTTCTGGAAGATTTGTTCTTCGCCGCCATGGTGAAACACCCCACTGAAACCGCCACTGACTACTCCAAATACTGCGATACTTTGAATGCGATGAAATGAATTAATTTTGTTCCCTTCGGCGAGGCATTACTGTGTACTGTGTGTAAAAAGAGAGAATCCAGTACAAGACACTAAATTTTATTTTTAAATTAATTAAGAACCAAATAACAGGAGATTTAGTAAACAAAATCCAAAGAGTGAAAGATAAAACAACAAGGAAAACAAGACAAGCACAACATTTAGCAATTAATTTTAGTAAATCTGAACAGGCAAAAAATGTACTATTTGACAAAGGAATTGAATTATATAATAAATTACCATTAGAAATAAAAACTGTGAACAAATTAAAGAATTTAAAAGAAAAATTATAAAACACATAAAAGTAGATATTCATTTTGTAAATAGTTAAACTTATAGATGTAAGCAATGTATGTAAATATGTATTTTATGTAAAAATAGCCGAGAAGGCTAAATAAACAATATCTATCTATCTCTCCATCCTCCCGGTAAAAGGATAGTGCTTTTCCAGACGCAGCAGATGTATCAGCTTTTGTAATCTTAGTCGACAATCTGCGAATGAGCAAAGCTATTTCTTAGAATGTCTGTCTCTGCCCGACTTCCCACATTGTTAATGATACTCTCACAAGGGATTGAAAAAAAATGCTTACCTTAGAAATCAGCTGCTGAAGAAATAACTAAAGCGACATGTCTTGAGAGAGTTAATAATATCAAAATATGCATGAATATGCACGAATTACTGATATATGCAACCATTGCCAACATATGCAAAAATATGCACTATAAAACTTCATATGTTCCTTTCTTGGGGTCTGAATCGTATTTTCTTGTAAAAGCATATCGCTTGGTCGCGAGGAATGAAATATGCAAATATGGTAAAATCCGCCCTCTACTTAATGACGCACTTGTGCATATATAACCTACATTTTCCACTAAAGAAAGGTCCACTGTAATTGTTTTGCTTACGTATCTTGCACCCAATTTATACGCACATTGTATCATACTCTAGGACACCTGAAGAAGTTTTCCATTACTTCATACGATTCTCAATGTGTGTCACGTTAGACCTGGCGCGTGCGTAGAGAGAAGCCACGTGCTCTAATCCTTTATAGCATGCGCTGTTCTTCGGGGACGTGCATCAACTCACAATATATCAGCGGCAACGAATTGTTCTCAACTTCATCCATCGCTGATAAATGGCGAAACCCAAAGACTGGAATCCAGAATTTTTGAGAAAAAGTTATAACTCCAATATGAGCCAGAGTGATAAAATATTAAAGAATAAAAAGTATTTTTTCATTTTCAGAAATGTTGTCGTCTGTTATTCAAATATTTAATTATAGAAACAATTTTTCTTGATTTTTCTAACACTGTGATTTGAAATTGGTGTGATGTTGCAGAAAAGAAAAAAATATTTTTTTGTATTGTCCTTTGCCTAGTTCCCTCTAAATATTCTCCAAAATTTATTGTGTTCTTCACAAACGCCCAACTTTCCAACTAAGGCAAACGGAATACACTTGGCTACGTTTTATAAATTGTTTATATTTCTTTTAAAATCTTCATCAATAACTGCATTCTTTACTTTGTCCTAATTATTTACTTGCTTTAGTAACACAATTGAAACTTTCAAAATGTTCAAGATGTCTTAATCTATTATTTTAAGGGTTATAGAAAATATTCAACTCTTCATTTACTTTGTCAAATGAATATACAATTCTTGAAAACAGCACCTTCCAATTGAGAATGGGAAATTGTAAAGGACATTCAATTTCCACGAACACGGGAAAATTTCAACAAACTTGGAAAAATCTAAGATTCAGCGAATAATTAGTATTGTATTTTACTGTTCTTGGGTATTCATCACTCGGAAATTTCAAAACTTTATAAGTCACTGTAAACTTGAAAACTTAGTAAAAGTACCGCTTTTCTACTGCACAGAAAGATTGCAAAACTATGAATTGCAGAACAAAAATGCCAGGAATGCACGTATTCATGAGAGAATGTTAGTAAGACTTCGACCTCCAAAACTCAGTGCTGCCACCTTTTTATGACGGACTTCGAGTAGTTCACCTCGCAAAAGCGACATACGCGAAGAGGGAATGCGACACGAATTTAGTTCCTGTTAATAAGGAATTATTAAACATACAATTAGGAGTCCTTTAAGCTCAGGTACGTGCCATAAGACGAAAATATCATTTTATTGGCATACAACTTCCACAGGAAAAACACCTTCGCTATTTTTATGTTCTTTCTTATTTACAAGTTTTTCGCTCTATAGTCGAATTCCTTTAATTTCTGCTTTAATAAAAAACCAACCTCTTCAAGAGTGGTTAGAGCAATGTTCTTATCTCTTAATATGCAAACAGCACACATACGTTATATCACTTAGAATACTAAACCAGATCATAATTCGATACCGACTCTGAGATACAAATTTTTAATGTTAATCTACTTCATGAATAGCTTGAGTAGTATTTAATATGTTTTCATACTAATTATTATAATTTTGATATGTAATAGGTAATTAATTTTTTATGTAACAAAAGTAAACTAACAAATATTTTGTATTTTTGGCATCTCAAAACCTCAAAGAGGGATATTTTATAATACTGATATTGTTTTAATTAATAATCATTTTATAATGATACAAATTATATTTTTGTTAGATTCAGCAACTTACTTTTTTCATAATTTCTATTATCGTTTCAAAATTTATATTGTTGAACATCTCCATTGACGAAAAATAGACGAAACGGTCATCGTCTGCCCAACACAGAGAAAGGAATTAAATGTGTAGTACATGTTTACAGAACTTGTGTTCAATAAGATTACTGAGATGTTTACGTGTTCCCACTTTTACTTTCTCGTGTATATGGTATAAACACAGTTATGTAAGGCTGCAAAAAGTGGATGTCGAGAATATATATTGTTTTTAGTAATAGTCAGTATGTAAATTATCTTATTTAATTTATCGTCAGTTATCTGCGAAAATTTCCTATCCTTGAGGTTCATACTGTATCTGCCACTGGTAATGTGAGAAAAAGAGCATTACTGGGCTGCGGTGAGTTTTTAATTAAATACCGTACAACTTAACAAAAGAAAGTTCTTGAAATTTCAAGTGAAACATCCAAACTCTTCACAAAACGTGTTCACAGACTATGTGGACTAACAGAAGAAGTAACTGAGTATACAAACTGAGACATGTCAGGACTTTGCCTTTGACTTACAAAAATTATGAGTACTTGTATGAAGGTTAGCACTTATCGTTATGTACCTCTTCAATTCAATCTTACTTTAATCTGGAGATCCATATATTTATTTATGATTCACTAGTTCATTACTGTGTGTTTATGGATCTGAAACGAAACACATTATAATATCCTTCTGGGTCTTTGAGATTTATCAAGCCCCCGTGAACTTTTTCAATGCTTTATGCCCATTACCAGGCTAACAAATAACACCGATTTTTTTATCAATTCGATGTCAATTCGAAAAAACAATAAATACATGGAAAGGGACTTAAAAAAGAAATTAAAATCGAACCTCTCTAACTCGAACCTTTGCAACTCGAACCTTTGCAACTCGAACCTTTGCGACTCGAACCTTTGCGACTCGCACCTTTGTGAATCGGACCTTTTCAACTGCAACGTATTTAACCCCCAATCTTTTTACTCCAATCTTTTTAACTCGAATCTTTCCAGCTCGAACCAAGCCATATCGAACCTAGGTAATTTTGTACATTGTACACATGTTTTGAGTCAGTAATAGTAATTCGATGCGCACACTGTATTGCCTATCTGATGCCCTATTCTTAGCTATTACGATGCATCTTTGTGCTTCTGATGCAAGATAAATTTAAAGATGTTTCGAAATCACATTTGATTCAGCAACGAACTAGTAAACTATAAACTGTTGTGCGCACTACGGGCGTCGACACTCTTGTTTGGAAGTCTCTTTGGGTGTAAACATTGCTATTTAAGGACCTAGATATATAAATAACAATTGTTAATCATCAATGTGTAAACAAAGATGATACATTTTAAACGCTGCAATCTTGCTCAAAGGGAATACGTCATTCATAGTTTGGATGCAAATGTTGTTAAGGAAATGTAAACAAATTGACCCACTGCGATAAAAAATCAATGAATCAGCAGGAAAAAAATGCAACTATTGGCCGGCAGAAGCAAAAATGCCGATGAACAAAGCCGTACAAAATTGCTTTCCGAAAAAATAAGGCTTAATTGATATGAATTATACAGAGATTACTAAAAGAAGGGACTGTTTTGACTGCTATAGCTTTGCTACTGCTGGCAACATAACTGCAGGTTATGTCCTCACACTCAATTAAACTACACGTCCGCTTACAGTCAGTAAATGGATTCATCACTGTCTCCTGCAATGCCATCGCCCTACACGACGTTCATTTGTTTCCCGGCCTGTCATAGTGGTCCTTAGAGTAATTTCTCTATATCAAGCGCATTCCACATGCTTTCCATTTACTCACAAGCTTTGGCTGCAAAAAAATTCGCTACCCGGGCGAGTAAAGCTGGCACGTCTGCCGAAAGTGAGTTTGGGCTTCTTTAGGAGGCACTAATACCGATAGCCTTCGCCTGCGCGTAGCAAGCTTTGGCTTTAAAAAAATAAATAAATAAAAATAAAAAAACATCTTGCTACCCGGACGGGTAAAGCTGGCACGTCTGCGAGTGTGGGCCCCTTTAGGAGGCACTGAAATCGATAGCCTTCGCCTGCGCGTATCAAGCTTTGGCTTAAAAAAAAATTAAAAAACACCTCGCTACCCGGGCGGGTAAAGCTGGCACGTCTGCCGAACGTAAGTGTGGGCCCCTTCAGGAGGCACTAAAACCGATAGCCTTCGCCTGCGCGTAGCAAGCTTTGGCTTAAAAAAATTGTAAAAAAAACAAACACCTCACTACCCGGACGGGTAAAGCTGGCACGTCTGGGAGTGTGGGCCCCTTTAGGAGCCACTAAAACCGGTAGCCTTCGCCTGCGCGTACTTGGTCGCTGCACCAAGCCCCGGGGGCGGCGGCGGCGGCGGCGTCGAGGTCCGCCCGGCGGCAGGCACTGCGTACGCGCAAAGCTTTTCCGGTTTGGGCGTGCGCCGGAGGCGGTAGAGCCATTCTCCCCCACCCGCTGCCTCATTCACAGCGGCTGCGCGTAATCGCAAACCGCTGACGCATCGGGCCCCGCGCGCCCGGCCCAGGCCAAGCCAGGGAGGCCCAGGCGCGTCTGCAGCCATCGGCGGCGCTGGCTGACGTCAGGAACAGGACACGGCGGAGGCAGAAGGCAGCCGCACGATATAGGCACGAACGCAGGCCTGTAGGATTGATTGATTGACTGATTGTTCGTGATTCCGAGCGCGTCAACTACAGAGGTCATTATTCCCGTAAGTGTAGTGCATTTTTCATCGGGAGGTGGCGGTGATTCTTTTCCCGCTGGATGGCGAGATCCGGTGCCGACCTACCGTCGACTAGCGGGGTTTTCCCCTCAACCAGGTATCTCCCACCAGCGGGGCACCACCCCAGCCGGGACAAACTGTAAGCTCCCGACCGGTCTCCCGGCATTTGTGGTAGTGTAGTGCATGTTTGTGTAAGTGTGAGTGTGGGAGGAGAGGATAGGACAAGGAAAAGGAAGGAAAGATCGCGCGCCGTCTGTGGCCCGTTTGTTGGGGTACTGCTCCGGCTTTCGCCTGGTGCTGATCGGAGAAACTACGGAAAACTACCGATCAGAGCAGCCAGCCGCTTGAATTCTCCTGCAGAATGCAACCGAATTCGACCTAGAAGGCCTGTAGGGAATCGCCAAATCTGATTGTTCGTGATTCCGAGAGCGTCAACTACAGAGGTCATTAGTCCCGTAAGTGTAGTGCATTTTTGCATCGTGAGATGGCTGTGATCTTTTCTCCGCTGAATGGCGAGATTATGTGCCGACCTACCGTCGACTAGCGGGATTTCCCCCTCAACCAGGTATCTCCCAACAGCAGGGCACCGCCCCAGCCGGGACAAGCTCTAAGGTCCCGAACGGTCTCCCAGCATGTGTGGTAATGTATTGCATATTAGAGTAAGTGTGTGTAAGGTGTGAAGATAGGACAAGGAAGAGGAAGGAAAGATCGCGCGTCGTCTGTGGCCCGTTTGTTGGGGTACTGCTCCGCAATTCGCCTGGTGTTGATCGGGGAAACTACGGAAAACTACCGATCAGAGCAGCCGGCCGCTAGAATTCTCCTGCAGAAAGCGACCGAATTCGACCTAGAAGGCCTGTAGGGAATCGCCCAAGAGCAGCCCCTCACCCTCGCTATATTGCGATTTTTCTAACTCTGCCTCTCAAGCCCCTATGGCCGCGATGGAATACCACATGGCATTTCGCCTCGGTCGTGCCGCTAGAAGTCTCATGATCGCAAGCACTGGTTGACACGATCGCGATCATGGGATATCTAGCGGCACGACTGAAAAGACGCGAAATACCGTGACGTATTCCATCGTGAAGATGGGCCTTGAGGAACAAAGTTAGAAAAATCGCAATTTAAGCCCCTTTCACTCTTCCGTTACCTGAAAAGGTATAGCACGACTTCGTCCCGTTTCGTTCACACGGACAAAGGTGGATCAGGGCTTCAACAGGTATCACTGCAGTGCCCCTGACAGGGAGGTTCTAGGTTTTCAGTCCCGAAGGTGGCAGGATTTTCAACACTAGCCAAACAGCTGGATCGAGTTCAGCCGCTGCCTGAAGGAGAATTCTAGCGGCCGGCTGCTCTGATCGGTAGTTTTCCGTGGTTTCTCTGACCAACACAAGGCGAATGTTACCGCCACCCCCGGTGATGAAAACACACACTTCACTTATGGGACCTACACCTTAGCAGATGGCGCGCCCGGAATCTCTAATCAATCAATCAATCAACCGTTTCCTTCATCCGATGATTGGGTAGGAGTAAAATTTATTGTTAAATGTATATTAATAAGTAGCGCATATGGATGTTCTCGGACCACCCCAGAGAATACCTCGAACATGGTGGTTTTCAACGTTGGCAGTGCTTGAAAAGGACATGCAACTATTTCTTGAAAACAGACAAGTGGATAAATTATAATCGACCAATGTGTTTCTAAGCAGACCGCTTACAAATCAATCTAGATGGTAGTCACATGGTGTGTCAGGTTGGTTGCGTCACACTGCCCAAAGGGGGTGAGAATTATGACTTGAAAGCTGGGCGTGCGCTCCTTGGATCTGAAAGACTCTGGTACTCAGAAAGCAATAAAGTAGGCTGCTGACTCAATCGAATCTCGCCACTGGCCAGATACGCCCCGCGCACACCTTGACACTCAACAGCCTGAAAATGAAGAGGCCGAGAACGGAACAAGTTGCTAATTGACGAGGGATCGCTGAGGAGAGCTCCCGTTTTTTTATTTATTTATTCTAGCTTGCCCATTGGACCTCTGCAGCCGCATAAGATATATACATTAGTATGAGATACATACAAGAATAATTTGATACATTATAGACAATATTCTAGTTTTAGATATGATACAATATCGTTCTTATATGATTTATCATGAGAAAATACTCATCAGTTCAAGTCTATGGGGGATCGAAAAATTATCTTGGTAGCTTTCTTTTTAATATTTTGCGATGAGGATTTTGCTTACCTAAATGAAAGTGAATGGCTGAAGGGATCTTTAATATTTCAGAATAGAATTTTGCGGCTAAGAGGGAGAAGTGGACGGGGATGGGTGTAATGCCAAGTTCAATATGTAACTGCGCATTTGGAATGTACTAGGGAGCTTTAGTGATGGTCCGTAGGAATCTATTTTGATAAATTTGCATTTTGTTGGTGTTTGTTTTGGCTACGGCAGCCCAGACTGGGGAAGCATTGGAAAGTATGGGTCGTATCATTGCTAGGGACAGCTCTCCTAAAAGGCGATTCACAGCGAAAACGATGCCGTAGACGTATCCTATGTGTCGAGGATAGAAGCAAGTTGCGTTCTTTGGAACGTGAATACCACGTGTTCCGCAGACATGAACACATACGTGTACATTTAACATAAACATGGACGCGCTATTCACAATGGCAGTGAACACACTACATACTCTCAATCGTCATTCATCAAAATGTCTGCGATCTTGCTTGGAAGTTCATTATTTGTTCACCATAAGTAATCGCGGAAAACATTTGAAAAATGTGCGTGAATATTCGTGTAAACTCTTTCTGAAAAAACTAGACAGAATATAGGTGCTTGAGTTACGATTGTAAACAACACGGCTGAAGATTAGAAATGAAATTTTCAAATAAAAATAATAGGTAAAAGTTCGTGGCACCTGACAGAGACAGCGACCTGCGAAGACCACATTAAGAGCCATAGGGATGAAGGAAGTCAAGAAGAGAGAGAGTTGTTATTATGATATAAATATGGGAATAAGAAACATAGTAAATAGAATGGGAAGAAATCTATGTAATGAAAACCACAAGAAAGACATAAAAAGAACATAACTAACTGACACAGGAAAAACGAAGCAAGCAACACTAAAAAGTGGAACTTGGAAAAGGGAATGAAAACATAACTAAGAGAACGGTTAAAAAAGAAGAAAGGCAGGTAAATAATAATGGAAAGTAGAGAAACAATGTAGTAATCAGTGACAGAGATTGTTTTTTTAACTAATGTTGAAATGGAAAAAAGGCCGACAACAACAGTTACGAGAGTGGGCGACAAAGAATACTTGAAGATAATTGCAAAGCAGAGGAAGTGCGTCTAAAAACTCAGAAAAATAAAAGAAACGAGAGCAATTTTTGAGGCTGAGAGAATTACAGAACGGCATTTATGCAAAGATAATTTAACGACGTGTGAGATCAAGCGACAGTAGAAAAGCAGCCGAAAGAAAACAGGTTGCGATTAGAGTTACAAATCCTTAAAGTTCACAAATAAAGAAGCGACAGATTTCTAATACCAAGGGAGCAGAAGTGAATTTTCGAAGCTAGTGCGTGCTGAGACTCAGGCCAGTGTTGCTGAGCTGACCAACCGACCAATTCCGTGCTTTCCTCCCACAAAATTCAGGCTAATACCCGAGCTTAACTAACGGGCCACACACCGCCCACAATCCTTCCTTCCTCATTCATTTTCCCCTCCTTCTCCAACACAGTTTATACTTAGTGGCGGAGGGGGGTGGTGCGAGCCGTGATGTACTCTCTCAACTACTCTGATGTACTCGATGTACTCAAAAAAGAGAGAGAGAGAGAGAGAATCTCCATGAAAGTTGTTACTGTGTTGTTTTTTTTCACCCCGAAGGTTGACGTGTTGTAACTCCACTACATGGCGCTGTAGAACAAAACTAAATATTCACGTCAATGCAACCTGCAACATACTCGGCAGCATTTTGTATCTATATCGTTAAATAACTCCTAAACAAAGCGTTCTACTGCCTTAAAAGTTTGAGACCGAAGGCCTCAAAGAAACGATTATTACAACGTAATCTACACTCTTCCTGAAAATTCTATTGCATTTTTGCTGGTCCGGCGCTTCCAGATATTACCTCAACTGCTCAGAGACGTTCAGAATCTGCAAGTCAATGTGAATGAGAGGGGTAGAGAGCGGCAGAGACAGAGACAGACAAACAGGGACAGGGTGAGGGAGGGAGGGAGAGACAGTGAAAAAGGGTGATGGGAGGGGAAAGAGGGAGATGAAGGGCAGAACAACGTCTGCCGGGTTTTGCTAGTAATATTATATCTTACTAGCAAAATACTTGGCATTGCCCGGGTTTTCTTCAAATAAACTTCTCGTGAAAAAGGAAAAGGATCAATTTTAATATAAACCATGGCATTTAAGATTATTATTTTTAATGTAACTGGTTGAAATGTTAGTAAAATACTATAATTTTTCTCATTTTATTTTACATTGCGATTAGATTAACAATGTTTATCTTAAGCACTGCTACTGATCTGTAATGAACTATTAAATACATGTTCTGCCGCACCGTTACTGGCCTCTGGCAGAATATATTAGGAACCAATCAGCTCTCAGTGACAGACGAAAAAAGACGATGATTGTGGTGCATCTAATAACATTTTATTTAAATTATTTATTTTCCATCTTAGTGTTGTATTAATGTTTCCCAAAGTTTGCCTCACGGCGGCGGCAAAAGTTAAGAAGAGCCTGTAAACATTTCGTATTTTTTACACATTACTTTTCGTGGTATTGATATCGTTGAATTCACTTTTATTGGTATAGTTATAGCTCGTTTTCGATGCCAAATAATTTCTATATTACACGGGAGCGAACATTGCTTGTTGTCACACTTTGTCAACAACGCTCGTTGCTCACACCATTTATTCTTAATTAAATTAATGTTGGAAAAGGAGTAAGGATAGGGATTCCGTGATTCAAGGAATCGTGTATGTATACTAATGGTAAAATCTCTTGCTTTGTAACCGATGTGGCCCGTGTTAAATTCCTAGAGAGTCCATGCGTAATTTACGGTGGTCTGAGCAATTTCGCGGCAGGCGTTTTCCGTTTCTGTTTCTACCTTTGCTCCATTATCATTCATATATCTTCGTAACAGAGTACTACGTATCAACTCGATCTCCATTTCGGATATGGTAATAAAGCTTGAGCATTGGCAACATCACAAATATAAGAAAAGTACTTTTGGGGTGGTGATGAAAATTGGGGCAGGGTTGAACCATAGAGCATGTTAATTTATAGGGAACGTCCGCTCTACCACTCTAAATGCCACTGCGCTCACGCCTTAGCGACATCGGCAACCCAACAATGGGGAAAACATTTGATCATCAAGACTAATAACAATTGAAATAAAAGATGAATGAACCATTTTATAATTCAGTTAACTTGGAATGAAATGACGCAACGACACTTCTGTGTGTGTTTGTGTAACAAATGTCTTCGCTGGGACAGTTCTTTTTTTCCCCGGGATATGTAATGTATTTCGCAAATGAGCGGCATAACTCAGAAGAGGAAATGTCTCATCTCACCGTGATGGACGCGGCAATAACTGGTAGCTTACGGCGATACGATCCAGTATAGGCAGGAAATTACAATGGAGCAAAACAAGGAAAACTGAAAAGGAAAAAGATTTTTACAGAGAAGGCAAAATCGACAGCAATGGAAATCCTAGAAACGCATAATATAGTGAGAAATTAAAGGAGGAAGAAATTTTCAATTTAAAAGATAAAAAGTACTCCAAACTAACAAGGAAAAAGAAATTGAATATGACCTGAGGAGAATTTTCCTAGGCGCCGGCTGCTCTGATCGGTAGTTTTCCGTGGTTCCTCTGATCAACACCAGACGAAACCCGAAACAGTATCCTAACAAACGAGCCACGGACCGCACGCGATCTTTCCTTCCTCTTTCTTGTCCTATCCTCACCCTTAATTACACACTTACCTAACATGCGCTACACTACCACACATCCCGGGAGACCTGCCGGGAGCTTAGAGCTTGTCCCGGTTGGGCGGCGCACCGCTGGTGAGAGATACCTGGTTGGGGAAAATCCCGCTAGCCGACGGTAGGTTGCGACCGGATCTCGCCATCCAACAGGGAGATCACCGCCACCTCCCGAGAGACAAATGCCCAACACTTACGGGACTAAGGACATTAGCAGTTGACGCGCCCGGAATCACTAACAATCAATCAATCAATCATCAAATATGACTAAAGGAAGAGTAATTTTCGACAACAGAAACAAAAACAGAAAATAAACAGAAAGGGAGACGAAGGAAAAGAAAAAAGAATACAAAAGGGAAGACCCAACTTAATACCAAAAAGAAAGTGAAGTGGAGACAACAGTAGCATTCTTGAGCTGTCAGTGAACCAGGTTCGGCCTAAGATACGTATTACAGATTTTATGAATGATTTAAGACGGGCCATTCCCGTCTTAAATGCAGACAATTCAGGCAATGCAGACTTAAAAGAAAATCGAATGTTCCACGACCACATTATTAATGAATCTGACATTACGATGTCCTCTGCACGGCATCAGATTGGGCATCGAGTTTTACGGAGCTCTGGAATTTAAATGGAAGTTGTGAAGGTCAATAAAAAATAATATTGCTGTGATTAATGTATCGGAAAATAATATCATTTGTCTCGTTCGGATACCCCAAAAAACGAGAGGTTTCATAAAGATGAGATAGTTTTCTTTATCACAAGGTCGAAAGGTGAAAAAAACTGACGAGAACACGTCATTCAGTCATTCTAATGAATAAGCAATCTCATCGTGAAGCACATCTAGTTCATTCTGGACTCCAATGCTCAGAACATTGAAAGTATAATTTTCCCCTTTTTTGTTTTTTTAAGACCAATCCATTTCCTTTTTAAGCACTCTTTAACACTAATTAAAGGGCACGAGAGTAAGAGATGGTAACATACAAAGTTATAGTTTTTGTGATATTAAAATTTTCGTACGCTTCCATCTCCTGTCCAAGCGCTGTGATTATCAAATAGTCTAAATTATTGCACAAACCTCCCCCCACACTGTTGTCATCTTTATGTGCCCCATTTAAACCCCTTCCAGCAAAAATGTTCACTTGGTTGTATCCCGAAGACGTTACCACGTGGGTTACCATGTTGTACAAGCGAGCCCTTCAATTAAAAGCACCCTCCCTAAATAAACATTTCATTTCGAAATCAGCTTTCCCATCTATCTTATTTTAAATAAAATATTTTAATATTTTAAAAATAAGGAAAACGCATCAAAAGTAAACTCTGAGGACTGAGGGAAAAAACATTAAAAGCCCTTTCAGCAGTACAACTGTTGGGGATACTGTATTCTGATACTGTATTGTAACTCGGATTGTCAGGATTCATGAGATATCTCCTATCGTGGACGCCTAAATTAAGAATTTGAAAGACACACTGCCCACATGTCCGTATGTATGAATGTACTTTGGCACAAAAGCTCTTTACGAGCTAAGGCCTACCAAACCCACATGTCCGTAGGCAATGAAATATTAGAACTAAATGAAACAAAACACTGGAAGATTTTGAATTCCTGGATGTTAGACACACTAGATATGAGATGAACAGATACATCATTAGTTTCAACATAACGTTTCATCTGGAATATTACATTTCCTTAATTTAGTTTCCCATTTACCTCTTAAAACAAGGAAGAATCCACACTTAATGTTCGATCAGAGTGGATTCGTGTTGAGCCGAATTTGCGTTCGAACGAATACAGCCATTTTTGATCTAATGTTTGAAAAAAGCAATAGATACTCGTATATTGATTGATAGATTATTTTCTGTCACGTCAAGGTCATTAGACCCGTAGATGTGGTCCATGTTTTTATTGCAAGAAATGGCTGTTATTTTCCCCTCGCTGGCTGGCAAGATTCGGCCCCGACCTACACGTTGGCTTGTGGGGATTCCCCCACCAGGTATCTCCCACCAGCGGAGCACCGCCTCATCAGGGACAAGTTCTTAACTCCCGACTGGTCTCCCGACATGTATGGTAGTGTAGTGCATGTTAGTGTAAGTGTGTGTGTAAGGGGTGAGGATAGGAAAAGGAAGAGGAAGAAAAGATCGCTTGCGGTCCGTGGTCCGTATGTTAGGGTAGTGCTCCGGCATTCGCCTGGTGTGATCGGAGAAACCAGAGATCAGAGCAGCCGGCCGCTAGAATTCTCCTCCAGACAGCGGCTGATTTCGCCCGCCCGAGATATGTTGCTGCAATCGAAAATCCGCCACCGTCGAGACTAGGGGTCTTAGGGCATTTTACCAGGGCCTTGCAACTCTCCCTCAACACCGGAGAAAATGCTCGAGGGTGCTACTATAGGATGCGCTAGTGCCGCCGGGTACTGCTGGAGGTTAGGATCGCCAATATCCGCACATAAAAATTGGCTAATTTGAGAGAAATACGAAAAGTGTCTTCTAAATGTTCAATTATTCCTAATACACACACATACGAAACCGCTGAAGAAAGCGCGAACATTGACGCTATCTTTTGCACCATTACGCGCCTGCTTGCGTCTCGCGAACCTACGCAGCAGCCACGCACGTTTGAAGTGCCCTTGGCAGCAGTTCGCATTTTAGTTCCTGTAAGAAGGTGCTAAGGAGAGTGCGTCACTATAATGGTCTCCACCACGTTATATGGGAGTTAAAAGGCCCTGCATTCCACTCTGTAACGCCGCAGTGGCAACGGTGGTTGTCTCTGAGCCATTTTATGCGATGGAAGCACCCGGGTGCTGATTGGCTGCAGACTTCCCCCCCCCCCGATAAATGCAGAGACGGAGCGATCTGTTTTCAGATTTAATTCTATTTACAGTCACTCACTTGATATCTGAACATCCTGCGCTACCCATTTCGCTATAAGACCGACCGCGGGACGGATTGAACTTTGGTTTTGGGAACATGGGTTACAACCCTCTCTTATACGATAACGCCGCGTAATCTCGTCTTCTCGGCTGGCCCCACGGACGACGCGACGCGAAGCTGGACTTGAAAACCGAAACAGCGCAGTTGCTATACTGCGATTTTCGCAACTCTGCCAGGAATCAGCTGTTGCTTGACAGGAATCAGCTGTTGACGGTTTCACCCAATCGGGAGCTTAAACGTCACCATAGTGACGTCACTGTAGCGACATTTAAGCTCCCGATTGGTTGGCGGGGAAACAGCTAATTTTTGTTAGGGGGAGAGTTGCGAAAATCGCAGTATAGCTATGAGACCTGTAGGCAGCTCGCTCCACCCTGTATCTTTCCTAGTCGCCTCATCCCAAATTTTATAACTTCCGCACTTTCAGAAAGAAAACTAGTGGTGCTACAGAATGGCACAGACTTTCCTGTATTAGTTTTCTATTTCCTTGGGTCTCGGTTAGCTATTCATACTTGCCACATACTCTTGCCAGCTGCCATCTATGGCCGCCCCACCCTACTTTTTTTGGTACTTTTTTTTGATAATTTTTCGCTATCCTAGAAGTAGAACGAAATATTAATTTTAGAATATTAAAAAACACTAAAACCTCGACCTAAATGGCTATTTTCTTTGAAACATTTGGAGCCGTTTTTAAGAAAATGGCGTTTAAGCGCTACTAAAAATGCGAAATTTGAAGCTTTTCTTCACAGAAAATTTATGAGTTTTCGAAAAACTTCATTTGAATTCGTTTGAAGCACTTAAACTTAGAAATACAATAGTTTTTACCAATGGCTAGTAATGTGCATATTAACGGTGTGAGAGATCTTTAGAAAAATCGTGAGAGCATAAATAAAAATAGCAACTCAATTAGAAGTTATTGTTAGAGCCTTATTGGCCTAATCAAGGAAAACTTCATTGGTTTATACATTTTGTAACATCAGAATCATTATCTTGAAGTCAAATGAAGCCGTGAAATATACATCTGAGTGTGTGAGAATGAAGACTCATTCGTTAAGACAAACAATATCTAGTCACGTACTATTCTCGTATAAGGTTGCCAGATTGAGTAAGAGGCAGGCGTTAAGTTCAGTTATGAAGGAGATATTTGAATGTAGAGATTTTGAAGATTTCTAATACTGCTAATGGCAGAAGGCATGATTTTCTGCAGTAGTACGAATCAATGAAAATCATGGTTAATAAATGCATAGATACTGAAGTGGGGCGAGACACTAGTAAACTAACAGCAATTACGATGCATTTCGCAAAACACTACTCATAATGCAATACATTTATTTACAAGAACTCCATACAAACCTTGATTGATGATGTGGTTTTAATATTAAAATATTATGTTGTTCCTATCGGCAAAAACGTAATTCATACTAATACGGATCTTTACACTTACGCATTCATGACATTCTTCCTTTGGCTCATCAAAATCTGATAAGCAGGCTATTTCTGGAAATCCTTGACTTCTTATGCGTCTGGGTGTCGCTGGTGGGGGAACACATCCCCATCAATTTTTTCAAGTATATCCAATAGTACGTCCAATTATAATTTCATTTTTTATTAAATTCAGATTCGATGTAACACAGTATAATAATTATTCGTTTATTAACACGAATAATGAGAAACGATAACAAGGTATACACAAACATATTTTGCCGTCCTTCATTATTCAAAAGTTTAAAAAAATGCATAGGCAAGGTATATTATGACGATGCTTCTGAACCGGCGGATAGACATAGGAATTGCCGATCCTGCATCTCACATCTAAAGAAAAGGATCAATGCACACAAAGCTTGTAACCACTATTGCTCTAATCTCCGCCAGCATCACCACCATACCAACCGCGTTTTTTTATTGTCAGAGTATATTATTGAATTCATCAGGAGTTGAGTCCTAAAATTACATTTTTAATATACCGCGAGCACTGAGTTAACTTCAATCAATGATTTTAATTATAATTCCGGGGAAGTTAATACTTTTTTTGATGCCCTCCCCCCCCCGCAAAACAAAACAAAACAAAAATTAAAAAACGTACATGCCACAGACGCCCACGCCAGTGTGATCATGTAAACAACATTAATATATTTAAGGAAAGACCCTCTAATAAATGACATTTCTATCATCGTTTGACCGTAAACTACATTCAGGTAACTTCGACGTTCCGAGAATATTTTACAGGTAATGAATTATGAGGGCTTTTTTTTACAATCACGTTTCATTTATCAGGAAATGTGAAAGTTTTTATACTTCCACATTTTGTGTGCTTAAACTGTGGCTTTCCAGACTCGCACAGAGCTCATAAGAAAATTGCCGAGAGCAATCTGGGCAACAGCCAAGAGCTGGAACGCAATCGTTAAAGCCCGACCTCGTGACTCATAAGCAGATAAGGCAGAAAACAATGCTGAGAACTCTGTGCACGTACAAGTGTCCATAAAAACGCGTGATGTCTTGCTTACAATTGAAATTGAGCGTAGGGTTCGATCGCTGGAAGGCAAATGTGCACGCACTCTGTGTTTCTGCAAGGATCAGATACTTCACTTTCGGATCTTACTTATTATACCCTCAAAGTCGTCCTCTTCTCATTGTTACTTCCCCGTATACGTACGTATATACGGAGTAATATACGTAGTACAGGGAAAGTTATGTAATGCTGCGCGAAAAAAGGCGGATTTTCGGCAGAAAAAAATTCATTGCCGCGCCCTGATAACGAAAAAGTGGATAAACCAGTTGCTAAATTAAGAAAAAACATCCCCTAACACGTAGTGTAGCCAGAATCTCTGGGTCCTTGATACAGAAAAACAATTGGAAGGGAAACGTCCGTTTGTCCGTCTTGTGAACACTGCTAGCGCCTAAACCATACGTACAATTTCTTCCAAAATGGATATTCCCTGGTCGATCTGGTTCTAGTCGAAGCTTTGAGATTTTGAAAAAGATTCTGTAACATTTGAGGGTACTTTACATTATGTCCCCCGGACATTTTCAAACTTTACTCAAAAACGGCTCCAAATTTTCTTTAAATTTCTTGTAAGAATAGAGTAAAATACACTTTTAAGGTGGCATTGCAAAAGTTTAAAATTTTTTTCGGCTTCTTTCTGGAACTACAAAATTGAAGATAGAGATTTTTCTTTGAAATAAAATTTCTTGTCCAAAGTGAGTTCTTTCATTAAGGTCATGTACATTTTTTTTGAAAATTTTATTACTTTTCGCGCAATATTGCCAGTAATACGTGCAATTTTTAAAAGAAAATACAAAAGCAAGATTTTATCAAAAACGGCTTTAAATTTTTTCTTTAAACTTTTGGTAGGAATAGTGCTAAATGTACCCTATGAGATGACATAAACGCCATATTGCTCTAACCTTTTGTTTTTTCCAAAAGTGCAAATAAGTAATGTTTTTGACTTGTCTCTCACGTCAGTAATATTTACATTAGCGGCGATTTGTTCACATTATTATATTAATTAGTACATGTTGTTTAAATAATGACAAGTAAAGTTTCTCGAAAATTCAACCGTTTTCTGAGAAACCTAGCTCAAAATTTCTCATTTTCAGAAACGCTCAAACGCCCTTTTCTCATAAATGGCTCCAAATTTTCTCTTCAAACTTTTGTGAATCGTGCTAGTTCCACTCTTTATTATGACCTCAAGTTCATTTTGAGATTTTTTTGTTTTTTCAAAAATTACACAAATGTGCTTCAAATAACTTCAAATGAAGGTTTTTGAAAACTCAAAAATGTTCTATGAAAAGAGCTTCAAATTTCGCATATTTAGTAGCGTTTTAAACGCCATTTTCTTAAAAACGGCACAAAATGTTTAAAAGGAAATTTCCATTTAGGACGAGGTTTTTGTGATCTTTAATATTCTAAAATTAATACTTCCGTTCTACCATTATGATACGGAAAAATTCATAAAATGTAAAAAAAAAATGTACTTTGGGCGGCGATTGTTTGCAGCTGGCAAGATAATGTGGCAATTCCGAATAGCTAGCGCAGACCCAAGAAAATAGAAAACTAATACGGGAAAGTCTGTGCCATTCTGTAGCACCACTAGGTTCGTTTTACTTTCTCGCTACCACTTATGCAGTAGAGGGAAAGATTAGGTACAATTTTTCGAAAATTTGAGTACTTTTCGCGTAATTTTGGGTGAAAGTACGGGTCAAAAAGTACGTGCTGTTTTAGCACTATTAGATAATTATTGGTACTTCTAAACGCTGAGCTTCTTTAAAAAGTATTAAACTGATTCAAGAAACATCATGGTCCTCCGTTTTCTAATATCTGTAGAAATATTTTGTTTCGTTTTCTTGGAGGTCGTTTGGACCCACAATCTAACATATCTAAAGAAAGGTACTAAAAAAAATTCATACAACTCATCGTGAATACCAAACTCATTTTGCTGATGGTAAAATCTCGTTTGATTTCAAATGATATTGTTAAAGCAATACGCGTTAAAGTAACGGGGAAATTTGCAGCCGTTATTACAAATGGTGAAATCTGATTTAAAATCCCACAACGATTTATAACAATTTCATTTTGCCAATAAATTCCGAGTAAATTTAAACAGTATAAAAGAGGTTAAATGCACTAGTCCCACAATTCAAAAATACTTTTACAGAAAATACGTTTGAAGATTAAGAGTTACCTTCAACTCAATAAAAAGTAGTTTTTGACGTCTATAATAAAATGGCAAATACAAAAGATGTTTCATCGAAGTACTCAAATAAACAAAGATGATGATTTTTGCGTACTGATCGTATTGCATTTTATGAATAATATATCATATTACTGCAGAGATAATTCCCAGAGATAAATCTATGTATTCAATTGTGATGGGGATGACAATATGGTTGTGGTTCAATAAGGCATAAGATTGTCCTTACAAAGGCCTCAGGACTCGGACCGGTTAAACAGCAGTTCCTGGGACTGCAAAATTTTGTTTTGGAAAACCAGAGACCTCCATAGTGTGATATATTACAATATTAAAATCGAAATGCATTGCAGGATCTGTACGATCCACGACTGTGCGAGTGGCGTAGTAGTAAGAGGGACACATGCTAAGGAGAAAAGAAAATTCAAATTAAAACCATTTATCCCACAGTTTAAAACAAAAAAGTAAATTGAGATAACTAATTTTCTACTGACATAATGACAAACAAATCCGTGAAATAAAAGTTCTGCCGACTTCGACCGTGTTGTTTTTCCACGTCTCGTGTTTGCACTGTAAAAAAACACCATCCGTTCGTGACGTCTCTTGCTCCCCCCTCCCCGCCCCCAGCATTAACCACGTATCAAGGCAATTTTTTTTTTCGTTGACATCAGTATACAATGTCTCTTTTCGCTCTGGTCGCTTGCTTCTCATTATCCGCCTCCCATTTAAAAGAAACAAAACTTTAACTATTCCGTTATTAACCATTTCCAATAATCCGCGGATACGGATACCGATATCATGATGTACGAATTATTCATCATTTCATCATGACCCCTACGATTCCTCACAATATATTAAAAGGAATGCGAGTCTTCATAAATAATTTGTGAAGAGTAGTTATTTCGAGAAATACTATCTATTACAATGTTTCCAATTTCTCGATGCAAGCGGTAAATTGTAATTGACGTGCACAGGTACTTCTTACTGGCAAAATAATAACGATATTTCTTTCAACGATGTTTAACTGGAGGTTGTCATAATCCCTCTGGACTTCTGACAGCACCCTAAGTATATTCTCGTTGATAATATTTACTCGTATTAGTGCTAATACACGTATTTGATTGCAGTAAGCTCATCTGCTACAACTTCTCTCTTCAGGACTACGTTACACAAAGGTTGCGATTAAAAAAACTGCTTGTCGAGCAACCTTTTCTCATACAAGCAAGCAGAATCGGATGAGTGTGTAAATCATCCCCAAATAAGTTAATGTTATTCAATGAGCGTTAATTTGATGACGCTGTGGATAAGACCGCTAGAATGTGTTAACCGAGAGTTAACGTTTCGAATCCACCTTACGAATGTACGGGATGCAAGAATTCTCTACATGAATCGAGTAGACCAAATCAATGATTTCCCATTCCTTACAATTACACGAAATTTATAAATTGTTGAACACTAATCATTGACATCTTGTCGAAAGATGATCTACAATCAATTTTGGATAATGTTGGGCTGAGTAGTTCATTATTTGAAAATAATGCGGAATAATTCCACACTACATCTTAGTGTACCATTTAAGTGTTGGAGTATCTACGTTCATTGTTGTCATTTCATTGTGTCCCAATGTTGGTTGGTAACAACATTGGCTCTGGGCTGTGTTGAAACTTGTTACTTTCTGGAATTGCAATTTTTAATAATTCGAGTATATAAATGCTGAGGATAATTTAAAAATCTTAATGAGAATCAAACGTATGTTAAAGGAATCAAAGCCACATAAATTCACGAAACTCTAATCCGGGAGCATGTTGCCAACGAGGCAATGTCAAAATGCTCCTTGCACGATAATAATGACAATGATTGTAATAATATTAATATTAGTAACAATGATCATAATAACAACGTCCATACCAACAAGAAAGAAAGAAATTTGAATTTACCTTTGCACACAGGAGCTGCTCAGTCGACGTGAACGTCGGTGAATCTACTCAAAAACCCAGCACCAAAACAAAGCACACGATCGCCCGTTCTCCCAGCTGTGACAGGAATAAGTGCCACGCGCCGGACGGACAAGAATACAACACGAGTCTCCCAACGCGGGTTCGCCAGACTGCGTTCGCCCTCACCCGCGCCACGCACGACAAAAGACTCCACGGAGGCGTCTGTTGTGTAGCGCCGCCGTGCTGCACGATCATCCAGTGACGCAGCGACCGCAGCACGCCGGCGCTCACAGACAATCGGCACGGCTCGACTTAGCTGTGGCGGGGCGCTCCCTCCGCCTGCCAGCATTCAGCGAGAGTCAACATTACGCTGCTCCCCCGCCTACTTCCGCTTGATAGTCCTCGTGCGCACTCGCGCCCAGCGCTGCGTGCGGCGGAGCGGGGAATTACTACGGCGATGGGCGTGTTGATGCCAGCGAACTCTGGATTGTTGGTGAAGAAGTAACGCCGTCTTCACATTCCCGCTCCGTTTCTATTAAATTATACCTGCTTATTAATTATTTCTATTAAATTATATCTGCTCTATTTCTATTATCTATTATCAGTGGCGTAGCTAGGGAGGCAGGGGGGCTCCGGGTGACACCATTCTAGAGGTGACATCAATTAAATTATTTTATAATTGGAATTATATAATTTAAATAATTTACTGACAAATTTTATATATTAATAGTTAGTTTTCTTAGTTTTAGTAGTTCGAAAATTTTATTTTTGGAAGTATATAATTTTTATGATTTAGTTAAAATTATTTACATTAATTTAATAAGTATACATTTAAATCATAAGCATAGATTATGATTTAATTGCAATTATTCTTAATTACATAGAATTTTTAAATATAGTATAAATCACTATCATGTGCAAATATGTTTCTATTTTTAATAAAATAATGTACAATCAATGCAGCAATAGATATTTTTATACTTAATTTAAGGGGGGATGACACCATTAGCTTCGCCATAGGTGACACCAACTGAAACTACGCAACTGTCTATTATTGTAGGGATGGGAAACAACATGGGGGTTTTCAAAACATCGATATTTTCTAGTAGGAATATAGTATCGCTTTCGATGATTTCCTCAGATCGATTTATTTGTTCAGTAACATTAATGTTTTCAAAAACAATTTCTCATGGTATAAATAAAATTGTCCAAAACAAAAATATGATATTCGTGGAGTGCTCCCAATCAACAGCCATTGTCATCTGCCACTGTTGTCGATCGCCAGACGGCAAGAAACCATTTGCTATTCGCAACCTTTCTCCAGTATTATTCTTATTACCTTTTTTATTATTTTTACATGGTAATATCGTTACACTGCATTTTGAACCTTGACTACATAAAACATTGATTAGAAAATGACGATGACTATCAAATGCAAGGCAGAATATACTTTAAACTAATGACGAGTTATGTATCACGTTAGAACCAGGACATTTTCCTTCGAAATGGTTCATCAAATTTAAAACATCGATGGTTTTTGTCGATGTTTTTATGTTTGTCGTTTTTCATGTCGATGTTTGTTGTTTATTTAACCTTAAATCAGTTAACACTGTAAGATTTTGGACGAGAAGAATGATCTGTACACGTTTTTTCTTGAGCTCCAAAATTCCTATCCTCGTACAAAGTTGAATTCTGAATGAAGAAAGCGACAAGTACTTTTGACAAAATTCGATAAGAAATATTGGCTCCCATGCAATAGAAACTACTTGCATCGGCAATTGAGCTGCAGGTTTTAGTTCTAATTTCCTTATCGCTACCCACGCGAAGGAAAAGCAAATACCCCGAGAACGTGCGTTATTCGATGATACCGTTCATTGAACTATACTATCCAATAACAGTTAAAGAAAACGTAAACCGATAGAGAAGCTTTATGTCCAGAAGCGAAGCAAGGGTCATTTCAACCCTTACAGACATAATTAGTCTTTTAAAATGATAAGTTATAAATGGTAACTAACTCATTTAAATAATTATTTACATAATATGTTCGTTTTCGATAGTATGACGTCTAATTGTGTAAGTTACTCACCATAAAAGTTTTTACTTGGCTTTTAAAGTAATTGATTGATTTTAATTATTTAATATTATTTACTAATGTGTTGTAAAATAAAGAACATAAATCTTATGGATATATTTTAAAGTGAAATATTGATATTGGCATCTGATCAATATGGTTTCCGTGTCATGGATTATAATTGTAGCGTTTTTATCATTGTTATTATTACTATTATATCTTAGATTGATAATATTTGTATTGGATTCAATTATGTACCCACCCTTGCATAAGACAGGTTTGATAAATAATACTGATTCGTAAATAAATATGCAGGCAAAAGGTAGGATACGGAGCTCAATAAATGTAGGCTTTCAACAATCTCGGAGGAAAAGATTAATTTAGTACAGTTCTTTTTCGTAATGGAAAAGTCTGTTTACAATAAGGTACGTTTCCCCTGAACATTATGCCTTACCTCAGTCGACGAACATAATCTCAAGCGCGATTCGTCCTAGAACGCCATCTTGTACCAATCTTCCAATTCACATCGTTCATTGCAGTCTTGCAGGTATGTGATGTGACGTCAAGAGAAGCATGGGCAGAGGCGTATCTACGGTATGGCAGACATGGCACGTGCCATGGGCGCCACTCACAAGGGGCGCTATTTGGAAAATATACGCTAGAGAAAATAACAAAAACTCTAAATTGAAGTATCCTGACGCTAATTTTGTGTTTGCCGTGGGCGCCTAGATACCTAGATACGCCTCTGAGCATGGGTAATGGTCTGTACGTATGCAGTCCAAACCGGGGCCGGTTTCAGAAAATTCAGAAGGGGCTAAAGTAGGTAAATAAAGGGCTATTATATAAAATAAACGGACACATTTTCTAAAAATTCAATTTATTTAACAGCCAAATTTTAATATCATGCTTGGAAAGTTGTATTTATCAATTTATAAATGTTTGCAAATAAAATATTTTATGTACATTTTTATTAAATTTCCATAAATCTATAAGACAAAAAATTAAAATGTATCCATAAAAATATTACAACCGTTTCACATTTAATGTGAAGAACTCTAGTATTTAAGCTCAAATTTTATTATAAGATTTGAATGATAAGTATCTGAATGATTTAACAAGGTTGAGATCTGTATTAATTTCACAAAACGTTCATAATGTTGAAACACATTTATATTTTTTTTAATAATAGCGTACATTTTGAAACGGAACATTGTCCCATGGTCCCATCGTGAAACCCTTCTTGGTTTGAAGTATTGTAAACACCAACGTACTGCTACCGCTGACTCGTTTTTCGCACGCCTCGACTGTGCGAACTTCACTGCAGATGCTGAATTGTGGGCCATCAACTGGAGATGATGACAATCTTCTTTGTACGTGGTCTGCGTGCGAAGAGATGCTTCTCAACGAGAGCTCCAACCATCACGGCCGTGCTACGACTGCTGGGCGAACCGCATTTACCTGCTGAGCAATACATACATTTATGATGTCCCAGAATAAATGTTACAAACTCGACGGGGGGATCTAAGATGACTTTTGCCAATGAGCTTGTATTGGGAAATCTCATATAATGAAATAACTAGAGACCGGAAATATATGTAGCATTAAACGTCAAAATATGTACATAAATATGTAATGAAAACAATAAGAATATGTAATAAATATGTAAAATCCGATATAATGTGTAATATTAAAATTCACTAATTACAAACCATTTACTTGGCAAGAAATTACATTTAGAAAAACTGCTCACTTTACATCATAACAACTTTCTCGTCTGTAGTAAAAGCTTCATCTATTGCAATACAGGACCGTCGTTTAGCAGCCGGACTGATCGCAATAGAAGTCATCGCACAAACTGGTGAGATCTACGACCAGCAAACATACAGTGCAAACATAAACATACCTTCATCGAAGTGTTACATATCGGCGATCGCAAATTTTTCTCAGAAATTAAGGTTACAGATCACAAAACGCGGTGTCAATGATATTTTGGACACCTAGGTTTCCCCAATAATGTAGGGGAAAATGCTGATTTAAAAAATATATCTTTTCACAAAAAATAAAATTAAATTGAAGAAAATTGATTAAATAAGAAAATATATTGTGAAAACAGCAAAATATGTAGTACTAAATATGTAAAAATATGTAGCGAAAAAATTCTATATTGTGTTAGGAGGGCTATGATTTGCCAAGATTACAATTTTGAGAACGGTAAGTAGAAAGACAAAAAATATGTAATTACATAAAAATCCGGTCTCTAGAAATAACACATGACATTTCCCCCTGGTTGGTAGGCAACTTATATCACACTGGTGTTTGGCAGGGCCACCCAAATAAATCTCCTTACTTCAAAATATGTACCCGCCACACATCAGTCCATGATGGCTGCCTACCCATCAGGGTTAAGTACAGAGTTACATCTGGGTAATGTAACAGGGCAGAGTTTGTAGCTTAGTTATACGAGATTTCCTGTTACATATTCACTGATAAAAATTTTCTTTGACCTCCCCATATCTTTTAAAGTTTGTAGCATTTATTCTGAAATATATTGCATTTTTAAATGTTAATATTCATTTCGACTTTTAGGAATTTTTATAGAAAAATAAAACTGATCAAAAAGATCCACAGAGGAACAGGAAAAATTAAATACCTGAAAAGCAGGAGACATTACTTCAGGCTATTACCGCTTTAAGTAACTCGGATTAATAGATATTATATATTTTATAATCGTAATATTTAAGTAAGGATAAATTATTTTAATTCATACTAAATAAGCTTTGTAACCAAATGGCAGAAAATAGAAAAACCAAATTTATATAACAAAAACAAAATCCATATTATCTTATGGTTGGAGCTTCTTCTTTCGAATTCACAATTTTTACTGTTCTCCCTATACTATAGTAAGGATGATTGATTCTCATTTATAAATTCCTATTCTCATATTTGAACACTGGATAATTTTGCCTCTTTTATCCGTTTATATATTTTGATTCACTGAACCCTAGCTCACTGGATGATATTTATGAACTTATGTCTGAAGTAAAAGTTTGTCAAAATAAAATAACTCGGTTTTAACAATTATATTCATGTTTCCATCAAATTATATACCCAAGAAAATATGTAATGAAGAAACTGACACCCTTCAGAGATCCCTTATGTTTTTTTAATTGTTAAAAGTTATTCATATCTACTGTAAATACATTTCCAAGTGTTCGTACGAAATATGACGAGAATTAACTCGTGCTTCATATACGATTCACGAAACATTATGTATCCATTGTAGATTTTAAAATGAAAGTTATTCAGTAAGCATACATTTCAATCGTATGCACGCAAATTATTAAGTATTTTATCAGGCAATGCTATAAATGTTCAATTACTGCCTGGGGTATGGTAGTCATACATACATGTATTTACAGTGTGTAAAGGTTCTCTCAGAATCCTTACGATCATGGAAATTCCTCATACATAAATCAAAAAGAAAAGTATGCCAATATAAGTGTCCCTTCTGACAGTAGACCGGCACAACTTCATCCTAAGAAAACCGTATATAAGTACAGTAATAACAAATATCATAAACATTACATTTTTTAGTTACGTACAACATTTCATTGATCTGTCTACTACGATCTTTGCCGTAAAATCCCTGGCCCATCATCTTAGTCACAGAAGATCCATATTTCATAACTGAAGGCAAAAAGGCGTTCATAAAAATATCCTTTCAGTATTAGTTAATCAAAATTAAGAAATGTAGATTCTGTGTAAGGGCCATCTGACAATTTGAATACGCAGTTAATAACCACGTTCCAAATTAGGTTTGCCACAATAAATACTTCTTGGCAGTATTGTATAAAAAGAACATGTTTGCCTGTAAAATGTATCAAGTTTCATACAAGCTTTGAATATTCGGCACTTGACAGACTCAATTTCTTTCTCTTTCTTAGACTGATGGCCGTATATGTACATATTGCATAAAAAATCTACTGGTAAAAATACAATCAGAACACTTAAGGAAGTTCGTATTGCAAAATAAAAAAGACGTATCTATATTTTAGTCCTCATTTGTTAGTTTTAATCCATTGGAAAATTCCGTTTAACGCTGAAAATATTTCATACACGAAACATTAACATTAATTAATTTTCAGCTACAAGAAAACATTTGATGGCAAAGGTATTTTAGATGTGTATTAATAATTTTATTTTCATCGGAATTATGTAAAGTATATATAGGTAAAAATTAAGGTAAATAATTTACAAAAATACGACCCAAAAGTTATCAGAGACGTGCTCGGAATTTCGAATGGGTGCTTACAAAAATTTCAAATGATTTATGGGTATATTATTACGTTTTAGTTAATTGTATATGTAAATCGATTTCCTGCAACATTCTTGTGTAGTTAAAATCAATAAGAAAAAACATATTTCACATAACACTGACAGATCATTACTTCGTTTTCAATTTTTAGAAAATCTGTTTTTAACATAAATGTTAAAGATATTTCGAATTTTTCTAAAAAGCTCCGAATGATTTCCTTTTATCATTTTACAAAAAGATAGGTCTCTATGATACAGTTATTTTGAGGGAAGTATAACTGATATTTTCTGATATTTTTGCATGTCTTTATACAAAGCACGTGTTATACTTTCAGTCTTCGACGTAGATGCAGAAATGACAACATGATGCTGGAGTAATTGATGGACAAGTGTGTGAAACAAGCGTGTCGTTCTTAAACAAAATGTTTTCAAAATCCCTACTTCCCTATTATAAAAATTTTCAAAATTATTGCCAGTAATTATTCATTTGATAATATTATTGAATTGTATAAAATTTTGGAAATTATAATATTCACTGAGTTTCAAAATTCGCTTAATCTCTTTAACGTTTTGTAAAACTCAACTACAAAAAAATATTAATATAAAATTAACTTACGAATGAACATGATGAAGACAGATTTTACCTCAACGAAATGTAACTTAGCTCCATCCAATTCGTTGCGATGAGTGTGAATAAAACAAAATAAAAGGCGTTGTTTCGCTACGGCTCTTAAACATGAATAACAGCTGCAACAAAACAATGCCTTCCATTTGGTTTCGATCAAATATTGTCAGATGCTTCGGCTTGACTTTCGGGTTCTGGACGTCTGGAGGCAACTGTCACAGTAGGAGGAACTGCCGAGTGAGCTAAAGAAGACAGTTACTTCATCAACGGTGGGTCTTCACTAGGACTCTCCGGAAGACTATCGTCTTCTTCTTGGCTTTCTCTGCTTGGTTCTTGGTGTCTTACGTCTTTATTAAAGTTGCGCCTTAAAATATCATGAAAAACATCGATAAAAGAAGTGTATTCTTTTCTGTTCAACCCAGTAGCCTAAGGAAGGTGGGCGGACCGCCCTGGGTGACACCATTTTAGAGGTGACACCAATTATAAAATGTATTATTATTAAAATTAGAAAGTTGGAATTATATATTTTTAATGATTTATTTAAATATTATAGATTTTGATGATTATACTAGGTAAGTTTGTCGCCCTTAAATCTCGAAAAGTGTTTTCAAAAAAACAGGCATTTGTTATACTTCGTTTTAGATTATTTTTTAAATTACCTATATTCAATTATTCTGAATTACAAACAGTTTTTCATATATTACAAATGAATGTCATGTGCAAATATACTTGTTTTTTTATTAAATAATGTATCAACTATTCAGCAATAGATATTTTTATATTTAATTTATGGAGGGGGGAGGGTGATACCATTAGTTTCGCCCCAGGTAACACCAACTGAAGCTACTCCACTGGTTCAACCTCCAAGGTAAATCTGAAATACTTCGAATTAACTAATTAATATATTTTATGATAATTTTAATCAAAGTATTTGCGTGTTTGTCGAGCGTTATTTTGATATCTCGAATTTCAAAGGTGAAATGAGGAAATCGAGTTAAAGAATAATTTAACGCAACCTTACGATACCGAAAACCTCATGTGTAATTTGGACGAGAATAATAAAATTCGAGATCTCAAACTATTCAAGATATAAAACTTTGTTTTGTACTAGTCGTGAGACATCCTACCACCTAATTTTTCTCGTATTTTCAACTTAGTGTGAATGTGAAATTCTAATAATCATATCGAAAACTATACATTAATAAATTTTTCTTACATATTTCTCCTACGAAACTGTTTAGAACATGACACACAAAGCCCACTTTTTAATGAAAATTAAAAGTTTTGATGCATATGTAATAAATTGTTTCTCAGTGCTTAGTCTCTACATTTTAATGACTAGACAAAAATTCGTTGCCACGGCAACAATGTTTGAAAGTATTCAATACACCTCAACACCAGCAAAAAAATAAAAAATATTTTTATTCTGCAAATTCAGGACTTGATTTAGTAGAATTCACTGTTTATAACATTGCAACTCACAAATTAATTTAGGTTTTCCACTATTGGTTTTGAGAAATTATGATTTTTAAAAAAGCACTTCCATTGTTTCGTGCTTTCTTAACTTTAGACATCCAAAATATTTTTATCGAAAAAAGACCTTCGAATCATGGATCATAGCGACTTTTCTAACGAAATATCCTCTAAGTTTAGCTTACAGCCAGCATTGCCGCTAATTTGCAGCAACTCTAATCGGGTTGCTCTTAGGGTTGAAGTTCCTGCAGTGGCATATTTTCGACATTAGCTAGATAGCTACTCGAATTCTGCCGCTAACTGGAGGCGAATTCTTGCGGCCGGTATTTTTTCGTAATCCCTCACGCCAATACAAGGGAATTACTGAGCAGTACCCTAGTACACGGACCATACGCGCGATCTTCTTCGATCCTCTTCTATGACCTATCCTCTCTCAGATGTATACACTGACACGGGTCAGAAGCACGTAACAGAAGAGACTGAATTTGCAATAAGGCGTCTGTAACTCTTTCCGATCAGAATAGCCAACAAACGAAATTACGAATCCAATCACTTCTCTCTTGATAGAGTTGTTTCTTTTGTCGCCGGCCAGAATCAGGATTTATTTGCCGCGGAAATCATTTTCGTCTTGATAATTCTTGCCGTCTCTGTGATTAAACGACGAAAGAGATGCAATATCAGTGTTTAATAGGTAGAAATGATTCGATTACTGACGATTAAATGTAAGATTGTTATAAAAATTATCTCTGCATGAATATTTCACAAATAAACAGATTTGTAATGTGAATTTAAATGAGCAAAAAGACTACTTAGGTCGCAATGCGACCATCATTGCCAGCATGTTGCTGCTAGAGACATAATACATGAACTCCTGGCCGGCCAGTTTTGTATTGCTCAAAAGTTCGGTTTTGTTTCGTATTTCTCCATTTTTATCAAACTTTTTCAAAAATTTAATTATCTTCTTAAAAACAGTTCCAAATTTGATCTTTAAATTTTTTGAACGTTTGATCTCATTTTATTGATTCACACGACAAATGACATTAAAAAGTTTTCAAACAATCAAAACTGAAATATTTGAATGAAAATGATATTGATGTCATGTGATCTGTTGAACTGGGATCTATCCCATTAAAAAATTTTCAAAGTTGAACCTATCGGATTAAAAGTCCCGTTAGTGTAGTGAATGTTTTAACCCGGGAGGAGGCTGTGTTCCTCCACCACTCTACCGGGAGAGATTGCTCAGTGCATCAACCTGATGTCACTGCAGTCCCTCTGACCGGGAGGTCCTACGCTTCCGCTCCCGACGGCGGCAGCAGTTTTCGACACTAGCTTGTCAGCTAAGTCGAATTCACTCGCTGTCTGGAGGAGAATTCTAGCGGCCGGCTGCTCTGATCGGTAGTTTTCCGTGGTTTCTCCGATCAACACCAGACGAATCCCGGAGCAGTACCCTAACAAACGGGCCACGGTCCGCGCGCGATCTTTCCTTCCTCTTCCTTGTCTTATCCTTTCCTCTTACACACACACTTACACTAACATGCACTACACTACCACACATGCCAGGAGACCGGTCGGGAGCTTACAGCTTGTCCCGGCTGGTGCGGTGCCCCGCTGGTGGGAGATACCTGGTTGAGGGGTAAACTCCGTTAGTCGACGGTAGGTCGGCGCCAGATATCGCCATTCAGCGGGGAAAAGATCATCACCACCTCCCGAGAAAAAAACACCCACTACACTTACGGGACTAATGACATAATTAGTTGACGCGCCCGGAAGCATCAATCAATCCACCGCTGAATGTTGAGATCTAGCACCGACCTTCTCGTCAGCTGGCGACGCATTTTCTCTCCAGGTATTTCCCCCGCGAGGAATCACCTCAGCCGGGACAAACTCTGAGCTTCCGATTGGTTTCCCAACATGTAGTGCATGTAAGTGTGTAAGGGGTGAGGTTAGAACAAGGAAGAGGAAGGAAAGATCGCGCACGGTCCGTGGCCCGTTTGTTAGGGTTCTGCCCCGGCATTCGCCTGGTGTTGATCGCAGAAACCACGGAAAACTACCGATCAGAGCAGCCGGCCGCTAGAATTCTCCTCCAGACAACCACTGGATTCGACCTAGCTATATCTAGCTAGTATCGAAAATTCGCCACCGTCGAGACCAGAACACTGGGGCCTTCTGATCAGAGTCGCTGAAGATGCAGCGGCAATGCTGGTCCTGAGCTCAACTGATCATGTTTTGTTTTGAGGCTTGACACGAGGTCTACTGTGCACGTCTACTTGACTATTATTGAATAGCTCAGGAGAATACCCTAATAATTATTATAATAATTCATAAATATTTTGAACGTTCAGAGAGAATATGCCGATGATACCATTATCCATTCAAACCTGATTACAGATTATTCAGGGTTGATTCCTGGGAAAACAGAGTATAACGCTTGGAGTCATTTGAAAATATTTTAACTTAGACGCTGACACTTTATTCATGACACACTGTCATCAGCTGCATATACATTTTTAACTGTCCGAATTCAGAATTCTATTTTATGTTCTCCCTTTTGTCTACAAAGCAACAAAAATTATTTTCGAGCTTGTCTTCTGCTTCAGATATATCTATACTGCAGATATGTGAACTGTGATGAATTGGCGAAGTTATACGTACCAAAGAGAAAGCTACATCATCCGCTAAAAACTACTTCACATCAGCTCCTATAAATTAGCTCTGAGAAAGGATGTGGATGTAGCACTTTTTCAGAGCCAGGTTATAGGAGCTCATCGTTACAGCACAAGTTGAAGACGTTGGCAGGATTATCCTCTTCGACTACGGTTTTCCGAAGCTGGAAACAGCTGCTCTCTGTAAATACAACTCACAAATGCTTTTAGTGAAGGCATATTGGAGTATTCTTAAAACTGCAGAAATACTGCAAATGCTTCACAAATTCTTCTTAAGTAATGTGGCTTATTTCTACTAGATGGTTTGAAAAATGGAGAAATAATTAAAAATCAATAAA
This sequence comes from Acheta domesticus, assembly GCA_031308135.1. NCBI lineage: Eukaryota > Metazoa > Arthropoda > Insecta > Orthoptera > Gryllidae > Acheta > Acheta domesticus. Next base: position 6,892,703 of record JAHLJT010002630.1, read on the forward strand.
ATTGGTTGAAATTTGACTATATATGTTGGACTTCATTGCTGAAAAGTATCATGCATTTTACCAGAAAGTTTGTGCATAATCTATTAATAACATTAATTCCGAGAGTGTCTGAAAAGTGGTCTCTGTGTTGTTTTTTAAGAAAGTAGTACAACTCTGTGCCAGACTTCGAAAATATCGTACGTGACACTGACGTGAGTGAATGCCTTCCATTTAAAGCAGTTTCTGTATTAATGTTGGTGAAAAAGTGTTCATAAATTTGTTTCTATCTTCCCCTGAAAAGTTTTGTTTTTGGCAGTTACTATCTTTCCCATGTCAACGCTTCAATTTGTTTTAATGGACCCACGCAAGCTCGGTTGATTAATTAGTGAATCCAGGCGCGTCAGCTGCTAAGCTCATTCGTCCCATAAGATAGTGCATGTTTTATCGCGGGATGAAGCGGTCATGGCGTCCCCCTGGATAGCAAGATCTGGCGCCGACCTACCAGTCGGCTTGCAGGAATCTCCCACCAGCAGGGCATTGCTACAGCCAGGACAAGCTCTAAGCCCGGCATGAGTGGTATTGTAGTGCGTATGTGTAAGTAAAGGGTGAGGTTAGAGCAAGGAAGAGGAAGGAAAGATCGCGCCTGGTCCATGGTCCGTTTGTTAGGATACTGCTCCGGCATTCGCCTGGTGTTGATCGGTGAAACAACAGAAAACTACCGATCAGAGCAGCCGACCATTAGAATTCTTCTCCAAACAACCATTGAATTTTACTTAGCTATGTAGCTATTGTCGAAATCCTGCCGCCGCCGTCGGGACTTGAACCCTAGGTCCTCCTGGTCATGTGCAGTGCATTGACATCAGTTGAAGAAGAGATAGGACTTGAAGCAGGAAATGGATAGCTAGTATGATAGTGCATGACTTCAGGGAAGACGTTACCGCGTTAGAGTATACGCCCTTGGACACTCTATAATGCGATTTTTTCTAACTCTGCCCCCCAAGCCCCTATGGCCGCAATGGAATATCACACGGCATTTCGCATCTTTCTCGTTCTTGCCGGTAGAAGTCGCAGTGATCGCAACTACTGCTTGATACGGTAGTGATCATGCAAAATCTAGCGGCACGACTGAGGAAGATGCGAAATACCGTGACATATTCCATCGCGAAGATGGGCCTTGAGGGGCAAAGTTAGAAAAATTGCAGAATAGTGGAGATATTGGGATTCTGGCTACGACTTAGGATTTCTTCTGGTGATAGGCTACCGTAGAGTGAACTTGGAATATTCTACTGGCACTCTGGCGACAAGTGGCAAAGTTGCCTGTTCTAGTTTTGGATATTGGAAAAATTGTACCTTTCCATAACAATAAAACTATCGTAAAACATATTCGTATTTACACGTTTTTCTGTATACTTCAAGTTCTCAATTAAGAAAATTAACAAATATTACAGATTGTTGTCTGTAATATTCTGTCCAAACTAAATATGTAGATTTAAATCTTCATTTTTTATCCATTCTATCATGTTCATTTTCCCTTGAACACACACAAGCCTGAGTATAAAGTTATTCTCTGAAGAAAGACATGAAATGTTTAAAATCTTAATTTTCCCTCTGCATCTGTACCTACCTTGTTAACGGAATACCGAGAGTGGTCACAGAAACACAGCTCCGCATTTGCCCGTTCAGTTTCGTCACGTCTCGTATTTGAGCTCGGCGCCTGCCTGTCCATGCACCCTCCCCCTTCGTGTTGCCCTATGCAGAGCTAGGGGAGCTCCTTTCTCTGGCGACGGGGTCTCGCTACCTGCCTTGTAAGGACGATTATGGACTGATCAGGGTTACAGTGAGTGAGAGTACGTGAGTGTGTGAATGAGAGACTGCGAGAGTGAATGAGGGAGTGACTGCATGAATGAAAGGGGTGAACTAATGAGTAAGTGATGAGTGAGTGTGACTGAGTGAGTGTCTGAGTGAGTGTGACTGAGTGAGTGATTGAGTGACTGATGGATAACTGAGTGAGTGACTGAATGAGTGCGTGAGGGACTAGATGTGACTGAGTGGGTGACTGAGTGTGCGAGTGAGTGAGTGAGAGTACTGAGTGAGCAAATGAGTGCTGAGTGTGCGAGTGTGTGATTGAGTGAGCGAATGAGTGCTGAGTGAGCGAGTGAATGCTGAGTGAGCGAGTGAGTGCTGAGTGAGCGAGTGGATGAGTGTGTGCTGAGTTAGCAAGTGGATGAGTGAGTGACAAGGGAATGAATGAGTGAATGACTGAGTGAGTGAATGAGTGAGAGAGTGACTGAGTGAGTGAGTGAGAGTGAGTATGTGTGTTCTAATTTCGACCGCGTCTACGACTGAGGTCATTATTTCCATAAATATATTACATTTTAACCCGTGATTTGCCTTTATTCGTCCCCCCTCCCTTCAGTATATGGTCTACCACGAACAGGGAATTTGAGATTTCTACAAGTGTATGGAAAGGATGGAACTGATAGCGGAATCGAGTCTCAAGAAATGTATGTATAGATACTCGGAAGAATACGATACTTTTCAAATGAGTACCTAATTTTAAGAAATAATAATATTAAACAGAATTTGAAAGAAACAAAAAATAGACCGAAGGGATATCCTGAAAACGTTGAAAATAACTAATGTATAGGTAAAGGAATCGAATTTCAATAAATGATACGCAGAAGAAATGTATGAATAACTGACACACGGGCGTTTCTAACACATTTACTTTCAAAATAGCTCCACTTCACTTTCTATAAGAAGGTTAATATGTAAGCTCTAACCTACAGAATTCAAAACTTGCGATGCAAATTTCCTTTAAAATCAAATGGAAAACTTTAAATTTAAAAATATAATTCTAAGTGAAAAAGTATTTGATTGTTGAAATCTAAAGGAATTGATTGCAGATAGTGTCTGAAGGGAAGGAATCGAATACAATTCCATAGGTTTCAAAACATACTAAGTATTTATTCTGCAATGTTCATGCCGCGGTGGAATCGAAATGTTCCTAGCCACAGCATTTATTCTGATATAAATTAATAACCAGTGGGTTTCATTCATGATAGATTTAGCTAAGTCGAATTCAGCCGCTGTCGGGAGGAGAATTCTAGCGGCCGGCTGCTCTGATCGGTAATTTTTCCGTGGTTTCTCCGACCAATACCAGGCGAATGCCGTAAGAGTACCCTAACAAACGGGTTCACGGGCCATGCGCAGGCTTTTCTTCCTCTTCTTGTCTTATCCTCACCCCTTACTTGCATTCACCTGCACTACACTACCACACTTGTCGGGAGCTTAGAGCTTGTCCTGGCCGGGGTGGTGCCCTACCGGTGGGAGATACCTGGTTGATGGATAACGCCGCAAGTATGTGTAGGTCGGCGCCGGATCTCGCCAACCAACGGAAGAAGATCACCGTCACCTCCCGCGATATAGAAAACATGCTCTATACTTAGGTTTTTATTTCGTGGCGCATGTGAGTGTGTCATCACTATGGAATATCTCACGGTATTTCGGGTCGTTCTCGATTTGACGCTAGGTAGTCGCATGATCGCAACTGTATCGAATAGTGCTGGCGATCATGCGACTCCTAAGCGGCACAACCGAGAACGACGCGAAATACCGTGAGATATTCCATCTTGATGACACGTCCCCACGCGTCAAGAAATAAAACCCAAGTATACCCTTATGGAAGCAATGACATTAGCACTTGACGCGTCTGGAATCACTAATCAATCAATCAAACGGTGCATGTGTGAGCCGTTTTACCATCAACAGGCCCTAAAGCACCATAAAAAATGTCACTTCAACAATCACACCTTCAAATAAGCGTCACCGTGTGCTTACCATGCTACAGAGTAAACGCTGGCCGTCATCGTAGAGTCTTCAGCCACTTGAGATAACCTCCTCGAGGACGGGTGCGTGCCATTGCTCACGATGATCTCCCTGCTCCGCCGTTGTGTTCTGTCGCCTCACACAAACGCCGCGACGCTTCCACCGGCATTATTCCACCTGTATGTTAATGAAATTACTTGCAATAGTCTTTAATGCCTTGTGATAACTTTCATATCAAAATCGTGAATCTGCGAATCTGAGGAAATATTCTGGCTTGTGAAGATTTTGTGCAATGAGATTAAGTAGGTGATAACGCCGAGTTTTGGTGTGATTAATTCAAATCAGCATTTTTTGTATCGAGTCCGACTTTTTTTAACAATGTGGGCTAAACTTTCCAATTTCATAGAAATGAATCATTTTCACAAGCATTTAAATATCTGAAACGCTGTAGATGTATAAGTAAGTGTTATCAAAAGTAAGAAACTTCCATAAAATTGGACATTTCAATGCTGTTGTAAAATCACTTCACGCGATACAAAAGGAAATGTTTGAGTATTTGAATTCGTCTCGACAATATTAGATTATGACACCTATTGAATTTCATTCAGGAGTATCGCAGGTCTGCTGGATACAGTAGTAAGCAGTGGGGTGTTTACTGTTTTATAAGCAACGCCCACATAAGGTTCCTTGCATATCCTCGGACGCTAACTGACTCTTTAATCAGTACTTCCGTTTCCAATTACAAGTATAATTAACGATACAAGTGTCGTCGACTTAAGATATTGTACAATGTTTATCATTATCATATATTATCTGAGTGAATGAGTGCAAAGCGTAGTAAAGATAGTTATAAGTTATAACAAATATGTTTTATAAAACATTTCCACGTTAAAGAAATTATAAATTACTTTAAACAAAGACTGATTTGGTTTTGGTTTGATGAAAATTAAAACCATTTTAAAAATATATTTGGTAGACGAGAGAGAATTCAAAGAAAAAAGCAAGGGCTTCACTATATTTATTTGTCCAGGGGAATGTGAAATTGTTTGTCTAAATGGATGATTCGCAACAATTGATATGTAGTCGCTTGTAATGTCCATAAAAACTAATTTGCTATTTCTTTGATCTTTAGTCATTTGTAAGGGCCGAAAATGATGAATTATCGTAAATAAACACTTTTTCTTTCATATAATTTCAATACTGAGTTCCTGTCGATCCTAAATATTCCTGTTGAAATCTTACCTGCTCCCCGGAGGTCTAGAATCGATAACAGATTCCGTATTGATCCTTCTTCTAGGACTTGCCTTTTCTGGGAATTGGGTAGTTGGCGTACCTCAAAAATGTGGCAACGGGTCCTTATTTTTCTAATAAAACTCCAATAAATAATTTAGGTGTTCTTAACTATAACGTAGGCAAACATGTAGCGAAAATTGTAGTGAAAAAACATGTAGTGACGTTTAAACTTCCTGTCGCACATTTAACTAGTATATTGATTGATAGAAAAAGATTAGGGGAAATGTCTCAAGTCGGGGCAAAAATAGAGCTGTAGCTTTCCAGTACAATCATGTATTGCAATACATATTCGTTCATCCAATTTGATGACACGAATTAAAGAGCAGATATAAACTTAGTGTTTCAAAGTATAAAGATATAAACTTAATGTTTCAAAGTTTTCACTGAGAGACGAATTCGTAATCTGACAATTTTAAGAAAAAACAGAAGGAATAAACAATTTTCGGTACAACAAAAATATCAGAATGACAAATTTAATGTTAAATTATAATTTACCGTACTATTTACCTCAAACAGCAAAGATAATTCGGGATGTCACTGATGCTCCCGAAGATGCAATAAAAGCGTATGGTACAATTTAATTTTCTTATTGCAAAATTTGCAGGTAACTTTTTTTATGGTGTTAAATCCAATATATCTAAATGTATTGCAAAATGCAAAATGATATGTATTTTCAAAATGTATCTAAGCTGTGGATCAAAAGTATACTCGTTTTCTAGCAAATACGTTAGGTATCTACATAAAACAATTAACTTCCGAAAAGCTGTTCAGTATTGAAAGTAAAATAACTGCAAGGCGTCACAGTAAAGTACTATAACAAGAACAAAACTTTGACTATAAACAGAAAAATATTTCAAACTGTTATTGTATATATATCATATCATTTACATAGTCTGTTTTAATAATATAAAGAATATACGATATGTAAAAGAGCACTCTTAGTATACCTTAACAATGTAAGAGCCACAGATATTTTATCGAAAACAAGTAGCAACAAAAGCTCACTTTTAATTTGATTACGAAAAAAGACACTAGTCAGAAATAACATTGTAAGATGCTGACATTAACAATATACATGCAAGGTTACAAAATCGATGAGCGTATACATGATTAAATGACAAATAACCATAATCAAACATTCTGATCAAATACAAACTAAAAACACATACGCTTAAATATTAATAACGGCGAAAATAAAACAAGGATGCACCTGTATGTTTGGGTACTTGAAACACTCAGATAGTACCGGATTCCATATTTATTCCTATCACTCACTGCCACATTGACACACACACACAATAAAGATTAACTCGCATTCACAAAACGATAAACAGCATAGAAGTATACGAACAACCAAAGACAAGAAACATAGCGGAAAACGATAAAAAATATCCCTGGAAACCAAAACGAATAGAACATGAAGAATTGCGATGAACAGAGGTACCGGAGCCCCGTGTCCCCCATCTAGATCACATTTGCGCCTGGTTTGTTCAAATAACCTGCGATTAACTCGCATACACAAACAACAAACAGCAAACATGTATACGAACAGCCAAAGACAATAAACAACGCGAAAAACAATAAGAAATAATATTTCGGGAAACCAAAACGAACAGATCATGTAGAAGTGTAATGAAAAGTGATATCAGAATACCGTGTCCCCCAGCTAAATCACATTTGTGACTGGTTTGCTTAAATAAACTACGATTACCTTTCACAAACAGCAAACATGTATACAAACAACCAAAGACAACAAACAACGACAAAAAACAGAAAAATAATGTACCAGGAAACCAATACAAACAGAACATGTAGAAGTGCAATAAAAAGAGATACCGGTATGTCCTGTACCCCAGCTAAATCACATTTCCGCCTTGTTTGTTTAAATAAATACGATTAACTCGCACACACAAAGAACAAACAGCAAAGATGTATACGGACAACCAAAGACTACAAACGATGCGGAAAGTGATAAAAAATAATACCCCGAGTAAACAGAATCATGTGAAAAGAGATACTAAGCTCTGTGTCCCCCATCTAAATTACATTTCCGCCTGGTTTGGGTTAGAAAAACTACGAATAACTCGCGTATACAGACATCAAACAAGTACGCAAACAACGCGGAAAACGACAAAAAAAAATATTTTCCCGGGAAACCAAACGAAGAGAACATGTAGAAGTGCAATGAAAAGTGATACCGGAGTGCCGTGTGCCCCAGCTAAATTGTGTTTGCAGCTTGACGCCCAAGTGCGCGCCGTGGACAAGCCGCGTCCGTCGGAGCACACACGCGTCGAGATGGATGACCAGCGGTGTCGCCGACGCGCCAGCGAGTTGTGAGCTGCTGGACCGTTTTATTGATCTCACCTGATGGCGGGCGCCGTTGCCGGGGACACCTAGCGATCAGACACGGACGCCGCGGCGGCCCCCGCACTATACGAAGAAGGCCCGGGCACAGGTGGGCGGTCGCCGGGGTGGGGATTTCGAGACCTCACCGGCAGGGCTCATAGGGGGTCAAAGTCTGCCAGGTCCCAGACAGCAAGGTAGTTTGCATTCGGTGGGGGTGGGGGTGGGGGTTCTGCTGTGAGGGGGTTACGAGTCGGGGGCCGGGAGAGGTGACTCAGACCATCAATTGATGTTTCTGCAGTGCCTCTGACCGGGAGGTCCTGGGTTCGAGTCCCAAAGGAGGCACTCTCTGAATCTGAATCAGTGAAATTGCCGCTGATTCAATGAGTGATAGCCAAAATCACCGATACCTCCAGTCGAAATGTGTAGTTTCGCTGACAATCAGTGAATATGCGAACCTTTTCATAATAACCGCCAGCATTTCACTGGTCGTCAGTGGTAAAAGTGCCGCGCCACCATTGCTCACTGATCGTTCAGTCTTCACGTGCTGCTGTTTTCACAATTTCACTGATTCAAACAGTGGACCTGATTTTCACTGATTTGTTCAGTTCAATTCACTGATTGTCAGTGGCAGGGTTATAACTGACGCCATCAGTGAATAGTCACTGTCAATCAGTAGTTTTTCACTGATTCAGACTAAGAGAGCAGGATTTTCGACACTACTTTGTCAGCTAGGTCGAATTCAGTCGCTGTCTGGAGAAGAATTCTAGCGGGCGGATGCTGTGATCGGAAGTTTTCCGTGGTTTCTCCGATCAATACCAGGCGAATACCAGAGCAGTACCCTAACAAAAGGCTTACGGACCGCGCGCGATCTTTCCTTATTCTTCCTTGTCCTATTCTGACCCCTTACTTACACACATACATACATGCATTACACTACTACATTCCCGGGACGACTACATAGGATTTCACCCTTGGTCGAATGATTGATTAGTGTTTCCGAGGGCGACAACTACTATGGTAATTAGTCCCGTAAGAGAACTTTTTGTTGCAGGAGGTGGCGATGATCCTCCCCCGCTGGATGACTAGATATAGAGTTGTCCTACATGTCAGCTATCGAGGTTTTCACCAACCAGGTCTCTCCCACCAACGAAGCATCGCCCCAACCGGGACAAGCTCTAAGCTCCTGACTTGTCTTCCGACATGTGTGGTAATGTAGTGTACGTAAGTGTAAGTGTGAGTAAGTAAGGGGTAAGAATAGGACTCGGAAGAGGAAGGAAACATCGCGCGCGGTCTGTTGCCCTTTCGTTAGTGTACTGTTTCGGCTTTCGCCAAGTGTTGATCGGAAAAACCACGAAAAACTTTCAATAGAATTCTCCCCCAGACAGCGACTGAATTCGACGTATCAATCAAGATAGTGTCGAAAATCCTGCCACCGAGGGGAATCGAACCCCCCAGGCTCAAAGGCACTGCAATAGCATCAATTGATGCCTTGAGCCATCTAAGACTGTCGATCCTTGGGAATCAAAGACGAAAGAGCCAGCCGTGACCAGACCATCGAAGTCACTCTCATTTTTCGCCGACAAGGAAAGGCTAGAATGGATTATTGCATAAGTAGACGAAGATCGTGTTACACCTCCGCAGTTTACCTACTCCAATAACTTTTTAAACAATTTTATATTAATTCATTAATATATCAAAATGTTTCATGTTAACTTGGTTTACACGCAAAGATAATAGTTTTATATCCGTTGAAACATTTTTTTATGGTTCATTATAAAATGAGTTTGAATAATCGTCAATGTGATGAATCTATTGGTAACGATTCATGGTATGCTGGGAATGTAGTATAGTAATTCACAGCGTCTCACCTCTGCAGATGCGTCGAAATCTCAAAAACCACTATATTTCTATAATTCTTCCGGAATCTTTTAGAAGGATCTGGCTAAAAAGTGAACCAATCGATTCATCTTCCTCAGAAGTAGAAAAGCATATTGACCTGCAGGTGCCTCAACCTCCCCCCCCCCACACACACCAATACACATTCTTTCCATAATTCTTTCAGAATGATCGACAAAGTTCCTGCAAAAATATGATCATTTACGCGCTAGTAAAACAAGACGCGTCGAATGACACCTCAATTGCCCTGAATTGTGAACCAGAACAGGTCTAATGGATGGTAACTGACGAACGCAAATACACTTGCGAGTTATCCGATTCTGTAATTATGTAAGTTGATGTTTGTTGTGTAAGATTCGCTAGCATCTACCACGCAATGTCATATCCTTATCTAAAAAGATGAAAGTCAAAAACCAATTACTAACGAGTTGATTTAATTAAATTTGAAGTGGCATAAATTCTATTACTATATACACGACTATGTTGTAGGGGGTGGCCCCATAAAGCTAACGAAAAATGATTATTTTTATCTATGTTATATTATATATGTTATAATAATAATACATAATTCAATTTTTTAAATCTCGTGATAACTGTCTATTATTTATTTCTTTACTTGGTGGAAAAAACAATTCCGAATAATTTAATAAATGCCACTCAGGCAATTATCCCACTCAAACTAGAAAAAAAGCGTATTGATAGAAACTGATTTTTCTGAAAAAACTGTTAATTTTAATTATAATTTTCTGGAGAATTCTCTAAGTATAATAAACGTACTATATAACTCGTGGGCCTGATCGCTCAACAAGCCAGAGAACCACGTGCAGTACTCCGTCCACCTGTTGATTCTTCTCTCACAAGACTTAGGGATTTAAATACGTCCTAACAGCGCAGGTAGGCTAAAGGAGAGCCCTGGTCTTATGACGGTTTTTGTGTTTTCATTTAATCGTCGAAAAATAGTAAACTACATTTGGGACATTTCAATCTGTACAAATTTTCTTCAGCTACGTGATCAGTCTCGCTTCTACTATATCCATTTGCATTAAGAAAGAAAGTATAAAAGGACTTGGGATGTAAAAAATAGGTTATGAATAAATTTAGCGACGACAGAGGTTGGTAGCATTTGATAAGAAGCTAGTTATTATTGATTCGTGATTTCACAGGCCACGTCGAGATAAGGAACTGTTGTAGTGAAGCACAGACAGTAATGGTTACCGACTCAGACCGTACTATTAACAAATGATTCTGGAGTTAAGGGTCCTGGGTTAACGGTAACTTCGTAGCCATTGGAAACATTGTGTGTTACCAACGGGATCTTTCCTTGATATGGTTTCAATCATTTTAACAACTTTAATAATTTATTAAAATATTAATAAATGTATTGTAATTGTTACCGAAAACTATAATTATTATAGTATTGTCCCCTGCATGATTATAGTATCAATAAGCAGTGTGTTTATGGGCATGTGTCTGGAGCAGAATTCTAGCTGCTCTGATCGATAGTTTTCCGTGGTTTCTCCAATCAAAACGAAGCGAATGCCGGAGCAGTACCTTAACAAACGGGTCACGGAGCACGCGCGATCTTTCCCACCTCTTCCTTACGCCTATCCTATCCTATCCTCTTCCCTTACGCACACTTACACTTTCATGCACCACACACGGTAAGGATCCGGTCGAGAGCTTACAGCTTGTCTCGGCTGGGGCGGAGCCCTGCTGGTAGGAGATACCTGGTTGGGAAAACCATGCTAGCCTACGTTAGGTCAGCGCCGGATCTCGTCATCCAGCGGGGGAAGACCACCGCCACCTCCCCAGAGAGAAACACGCTCTACACTTACGGGACGAATGACCCTAGTAGTTGACGCGCCCGGAATCACTAACAATTAATCAATCATTTATGAACATGGATGTAAGTGAACAGCGGAGATTTCACCAGGCGGTCAGATATGGCGAAGGTTGCGAATTTTTTTTATTTTGTAAATATCCTATAGGCGTTGAAATACTACACCATCACTAATAGTTGGGAAGGATTATAATAATGTAAGTCCCAAAAAATGAAACGGTAACTCCTTACCTAAACAAAGGAGAAGGCGACTACGTTGTGATCCACCGTTTAGATCCCCCTATTGGAATGTGATTGTTAATACTCGAGATCCATGCAAATAAAGTACGTAACCGTAAACGATAATCTTCCTTGAATGCACATATTATCGTTAGGTACTTTTAATGCTATCATAGCAACTTAAAATATGTGAGGTATTCGATTCTCTGCTACAAAATTCTAAATGTCCAAACTTTGCTGTAAATCCTTATTTATCTACTGTAATTGTTTATTTATCAGCTTTGAAATTTGTACTGTAAGGTACCAAACACTCAGGCTATGAAGTGTCCATTACGTGTTGCCCAGAACCCCGGGGAAAATATAAATAGACCTCGTGAAAACGGAGGCGGATTGCTTAGCAACCAATTGTGCACGATTGAATCAATAAAGGGTCCCATCTCCCATCCGAAATCAATGACGTTAGCGCTTGTTATGTCTCTTTCACCTGTCCATGTTTTCACGAATTTTACTTTTGTCCATTAAAACATATAGTAAGAAAATGCAAATTATGTATAATTCCGTTATTCAACTCTAGGATGGCTTCAGTTATTAAAAAAACGCAAACACACTTTCTCATCAAATACCTAAACATATAATAAAGCACTAATTCTAAATTCAAATAAATTTGGAGGCATCCATTCGATATTATCTCAAATTTCAACCTTTTTTGTTGATGACATCAATATTATGGGGCTGAATCACGAATATTGGAATCATGAGATCAATAATAAGATTCTTCGGTATGTCGCTAATATAGTAACTTTATTTTTGTGCGCGCGCGCGTTTTTTCGCAGCTACCTCTCTTAGCCATATTTTGGGCAATTGTTTTTTTGTATTGGACAGTACATTTATTTTTGCGCAATCCTCTGATAAATTTGTCTTTTGTCTTGTAACGTCAGTCATTGCTTTTTATCCGTTCGACCAGAAGGTCATTGTCAGCAAAGAGATTTTTCTTACTTTTAACTTACGTAAGTTGATTGACTTATTGACATCGTCACAGTAATGACATCGTCACTTATATTTAGGTCAATTGCAAGAAGTTTTTCATGAAAACTTGGAAACACAATGTAATTTATTTTGTTTCTATGACAACGTAACAATTGACATACGAATGAACATATTGCCAACTACGCTGCGCGCGTTACCAACATAAGAAAATCTACCCTGTAACGTACGCACGTGCCTGTATATACTCTCTGCACGTGCCGTATATACTCTCTGTCGTATATACTCTCTGCACGTGCCTGTTGTAAAGACATATTGTGAAGATTGTGGACGTGTTGAACTTGTCTTTGCGTTTGTATTACCAGAGTGGTTTGTTTGTGCACTGGTAGATTTCTTATTGAAAACTGCGGAAAGCAAAATGGTAACTAGATTTCCTTAAATTCTGTTTGCCAATAACTCGTTTCTTAATTAGTGGTAGTCAGATCCTGCAAGAACTTTTTTCTTACAATGAGTGAAGAGAGGTCACAAGAAGCATTAAAGGAGGAGTTGACTACTCTTTTAAAGAAAGAGATAGAAATAGATAAAGAACTTCTAAGTGTTGCTCACAACTCACAATTAAGACTTGAAATTGAGCAACTTCATGTTTATAATGATATCAAGGATGCTGCTCAAGTTGTGTTAGGAAAATTAGCCAATCTTAAGGGAGCAACAGTTGCTGAGTTACATGAAGAGTATAATCTTCCAAATGATGATTCTTAAATGCTTGAAAATAATACAGGAGCATATTTCTCATCTGTGTTTATGTCTTCAGGGTAAAGCAAAGCAAGTGAAACTTGCTATGCAGAGATATGCAAAGATGAAGAAGATGATTAGTTTAAATGATTCAAGAATGTAAGTACACCTTGTATGATTATCGTAATATTGATATTATTGTAGGTACACTTTGACGAGAGAGATGAATCATACAGTAGCCCCTCTTAGCATGAACTTCCTTAACACAAATTACTCCATAACATGAACAATTGTTGGTCCTAGAAAGGAAACAGTAATATAGATATGTATAATAAACAGATAATATGAATTTTTATAAAACCAACCCTGATTATTTCAATCCCTTGGAATTCATATTAATGCAAGGTTACTGCCTAAGTTGTCCTTGCTTCTAAGAAAATATGTCTATAAATCTACCCCTATAGTTTGATTAAATGAAAGTTAAATTAATTGCTAGATTCTTGACTCGATAATCATGGCTTTTCTTCAGTTTGAATCCACTTTCAATGCCCATTTGAACTGGTGACTGTCTTATACTCCTGTTTATATTTATAGATGTCAATTTAAAAATTCTTGAGGAAACTGAATCATTGCTACATGAAGTAAATGTCCAGGAATTGTTATTGAATCATGGTTGATTTTTCTTTTCTGCAGTGAATGCGTGCTTGTTTCATAGCCTAGATCTCTTTTTCAGAAAGAATAGTAAACCATCCAAGAAGAAGAAACCTGAAGATCCCCATAAAATTGAAGTTCGTGAAGTGTAAGATATTAATTTGTTTTATTAATAAATTACACTGTAATGTTCATAATGTCAAATATTATTTGTCATGTGTTTTACTTTGTATATTGATGAGGTTGATGATCTTTTTTTTTCAGTCCTCAAGCTTCATCTGCGTTATTCTTTCAATATAACACTCAACTGGGACCACCGTATCATATTCTTGTTGACACAAACTTCATTAATCATTCAATTCGATACAAACTTGACATCATTCAAAATATGATGGATTGTTTGTATGCAAAATGTAAGACAAAAGAGATATTTACTATTTTGGTATTCTCTCTTATTATAAAGTTGATACTAATAATCATTTATTTTTGCTTAGGTGTTCCGTACATAACTGACTGTGTTTTGGGAGAAATTGAGAAGATGGGAACTAAATTCAGTGTTGCTTTGAAAATCATCAAGGATCCACGTTTTGAACGTATTCATTGCCTGCATAAGGGAACATATGCAGATGATTGTTTGGTACAAAGAGTAACTCAGGTAAAAATTACTATTTTCACAATACTAAATTGTCATTTGTTCATAAGAACTGTTTCTCAATAATCCGTAAGTTTAACAATTAAAATCAACATTGGAAATGGAAATTGCTGTGAATGAAGGGGGCACAGCATGGAATGATGCAGCAGGAAATTATCAGTTGAGGGGTCATCCATAAATGATGTAAGGATTGTAAAACTGTACAATCCTAAAATGTTAAATATCTTGCTATTAAAAATTATTATATACTGTATAATATCGTAATCTATCTGTAAAAAGTATTGTAGTATAATTCTTAGGGCAATGACCCCACCTCGATTAGTTTTTTCTGTCCAGTTTCCCTGGTCCTTTGAGCAAATGCTGAGATGGCCCCTTGCTTTGCTTCTGGACAGTAGTGTTAACTTCCCTCTCCCCACCCAAGACAGCACTTTGACTCGTCATACACGATTGTAATTGTAAATGTGACTCAATAAATTATTATTATTATTATTATTATTATTATTATTATGTAACACTGAGAGGGGGGATGGGACTTGAGGCAGCATTGCCCTACATTACGTAGGGGAAAGAGGGGTGGTGGTATTAGTGTATTGTTACGTAACATTGATGTTTATTTTTAAAATTTTTCATCATTACTTAATTCTTTCTTTCTTTTATTATTATTATTATTATTATTAATCTTATACCAAAACCTCAAAATATTAGCTAATTAATTTGTTTTAGAAACGTAAATTAATTAAAGTTATTAGATGAAAATTGTTGCAGAAAATGTAAATATTTTTTACGAATTTTTTATTGAATCTGTAGGGTAATAAAGAAAGTATTCAAAACTGATATGTAGTATATTCTAGAATCATTATTAGTGCGTCCATACATCATCACAATGTGTACATGATTGCAGTACATACATCATCCACAATGGCATGTACACAGATTATGATAAAAAAAATTCACGCCTATGCATTCTCGCAATTTCATTTACAAAATATATTACAAATTATATTTGCAATGATTTAGTCTCTACATATGATCAAAAGAAATATTGTACTGAAATTGTTATATTTATTTACTAGACCCTGAAGAAGAAGGCCAATGTCCTTCGAATTGTTGGTAAAAATTGTTTAATAAAAATTGTTATTGTGTCTGCCTAAAAATTATTGGACCTACAAAGAACTTAAAATCATTAAAAGGCAGTCTCTGAAAAATAAAATTGACATTAGTCTATTCTGAATAGTTTGATTACTTCTTTATTGATGTTATTGTCAGTGTCCCCATGGGGGAGACTATTTTTTAAAGTTTTTAAATATTAAAATTTCCCTCTTGTTGTAGTTTCCTAGGTTGAGATTGAAAACAATCACTACACCTTCAAAGTTACAAAGTATCAATATCTAGTCTGATATCCATGCACACTTGAGCCGGTTTTTGTTAGGTGTGGGAGGTAAGGGGGCTTGGTTATTTCAATGACAGAATTATTATATCAAATCTGTAGATCGCTTTTCGATACATGTTCTATTACACAGGAGTGAACATTTCTGGTTATTAGGTTCTGTCAAGAATGTTTGTTGCTATCATTTATTCCTAATTCGACTAATGTTACTAAAAGAGTGGGAGTAGGTATTCTGTAGCTTAACAAAATGTATGTTATAATATCCAAAACTTGGTGATAATCTCCAAAATTGGTTTCTCTTTGTAACTTTATATAAAACCTTATCAGAACATTTACAGAATTATTTTCTATATTTCACTTTGACAGCACAAGTGCTATATTGTGGCAACAAATGATGTTGATTTAAAAAGAAGAATCCGCAAGATCCCTGGAGTACCCATCATGTATGTTGCAAAGCACAGGTATGTAATTCAAAAGAACTTCAGTATCTACAATTGAAACCAGTGTGGGTGGCTCAGGGCATCGATTGAGCTCACTACAGTACCTCTGATTCTAGAGTTTGAGTCTTGATGGTAGCAGTATTTTCAACACTAGCTAGATAGGGAGGTTGAATTCAGCCACTGACTTGAGAAGAATTGTAGCAGTCAGTTGCTCAGAGTACTTTATTTTGAGAAATAAGGGTATTAAACAGTATTCGAAAGTATATTAGTCAGAAAAAGTAAAGATCAAAGGAAGATTGGCTGCGGTGGCTTAAAGCATCAACTGAGTGTTCAAGTCCTAATGTGGGCAGGATTTTTAACCCTAACTAGATTGTATTCGGCCACAGTCTTGAGGAGAATTCTAGCAGCCGGATGCACTGATCAGTACTTTTCCATGGTTTGTCTGATCATTGCCAGGTGAAGTACCCTAACAAATGGGTCATGGACTATGCGCCATTTTTCCTTCCTATCCTTACCCTTAATTACATACACTTACTCTAAAATGCACTACCCTACCACGCATGTTGGGAACTAAGAGCTTGTCCTGGAAGGGGCAGTGTCGTGCTTGTGGAACATTCCTGGTGGGGGAAAATCCCGCAAGTTAAAGTGTAGGTCGCCGGATCTCACCATTCCAGCAGGGGAAGATCATCCCCACTTCCTGCAATCAAACACGCACTATACTTACAGGACTAGGGACATTAGTTGTTGATGTGCCCTGGAAACATCAATCAATCAGCAGTTGAGAGAGTGTGTGGAAAGAGGCTTGGGAGAGTACTCCACTACCATTAGCTTTTAAACTTAAAACTTATACACAAGTAAATATTATTTTAGAGTTAAATATAATATAAAAGTGAAAACAACAAGGATATGAATTTAACATTGATTATTCAACATTGTAAACTATTCATGTTATTATTCTTGACCTCTTTCCTTAAATTCTGTTGTAAATTAGCTTGAGATAAGAACGTAAAACAAACAATTCCTAAAATTACCAACATTTCTTCTCTTGTGACATCAGTGCTGTAACAGAAAATATTTACATGAAAAACCAACCAAAGTATTGTGCTGTTAGAAACAGAAAATATTTACTTTTTATAGCAGCCTAACTGCTGTGCTTTTGGAAACCTGTGACCAAACTACTGTGCTGTTGAAAACGTTATCTTATTTACAGCAACCAATATTTTCACACATAATCTCTACATTGCTAAGTCATTTCATATTATTTGGTTGCTATATGAAAATGTAATTCTTTTGTTTTTAACACTGATGAAGATTTTAAAAGGCTGAAACATTTACAATCCAAAGAATTGTTTTTGTGGTCTACCCTTAAGATGATCCAAGAAAAATTATTTTTATTTTTGACCAAAATATTTTAATTTTAACCTCTCTAGTTATTAGAATTGTGGTAAAAAGTACCTAACAGAAAAATTGTTCTAAATATCTAAAGCAAAAAAAGAGAAGAAGTAATTCTTGCCAATTTATGATAAATAAGTATTATAAGACATCTTACTGTGATACGAGGTTGAAGAATTATCCAAACCATTGAGTTGTAATAAGTTGTATTGTAATTAGATGTTACGACATGAATACATTGTTTTATCCACTTCTTAAAAATTTCAATGGACTATAATTTTTGTTTATATTTGACTATTCATCCAGTGAAAGATGTATGGATATTCGTTGTTAATAAGCCATGGATTATTTCACAAATTACTTCATAACAAACTGATTATAGCATTTAATATTGGGCCATCATTATTACAACACTTATGTTCTGATAACGCTTATTGTGAAATTGATCTCAGCTTCATAAAGTTTGACTTTGGATAAGGAAAGTTCATATATATAATTTATAGTAATAATTATGGTTTATATTGTAAAAAGCTGCATTTTTTCTCTTTTTTTCTTCTTTTGCTCCTGTATTGCATCCTGAACCTGACTGATTTAACATCATGTGATGGTGTCCTTTTTTATTTCAAATGTTTTTTGTTTAAACACTGGCTTCCTTTATTTCAGATACACCATTGAAAGAATGCCAGATGCCTATGGTGCTCCAAGAGTGTAAAGTGAATTTTGAATTACAAAGGACAATGAATTGTATGTATACATTTGTGTAATATGTTTATAATATTATTAAAATCTGCAATTCCAAAGACAAAGACCAAGATTGAACTCCTTGTATTGACATTTTATAACAAAAAAAAGAGTCTGAATAAAACATTTTGGTTAATTCTTCAGTTATACATTTCTAAATCTTTACTTATTCGCTTTTCAGGGAACTGAAGGGACAAAATGTATAAGTGAGAAAAACACACAACTGAAATTGAATATTGTGAGCAAAACAAAAACTAATGCTATTAAATGTACTCTTAGACCTGTTTGCAGGAACTGCTACCAACGTTACTTTTCTTTTATTTCGACAAAGAACAAACTGTCTTTTGAATTTGGCACTGAGAAAATATAAAAAAATCTGATCGTAAAAATGATTTTCTAATTTTTCAAATTATTTTTAATCAGATAGAATTGTGTTAAGTTCATGAAAAAAATAACATCAAAAAACATGTTTTCGTCTGTAGAGGGGTGAGGGTGGTGGGACAGGAGCTAAGAACCCTTTCAAAAATATTATTTTTATGTTAGAGTTTGTTTTTTTCGTGTTAGTGTAACTATTCATATGTCATTTGGTTTAGGGAAACTTTTTACTTTCATATCTAGGGAAGCCCTTTTCTCTGACCAAAAGATGCATAAAGAAATGGCATAGGTTGCCTTTTTGTTGATCTCCCTAAACTTTTGAAAATCACAGAAGTTCAAGATTTTTTCTGCGTTTTCCTAAAACTACAGTATTAAAGTTTGGTATTTTTCTCAAGGGAATCAGTTCATCAGAAACATGTTTTGAAATAAGGTCATGCTCAATTTTTCAAAAATATGAGTAATTTGTGTGTAATTTTGTGTGAAATATAGGCAGTTTGAAAATTGTTAACAATTATTTTCTTAAAAGCAGCTCCAAACCTTTTATTTAAATTTTTCCACTTATGTAGCAAAGAATGGAAAGAAGGTGGTGCAGGTTCTATTTTTGACAAACGCACTATTTTCGAAAATAGAAAAAAAAATCCAAAATTGCATTTGTCCTTACACTATTGATATATCGTAAACCGCTTTTGAATTATTATACATATTGTGAACACATGAAGTTAAATGGTGCCCTGCAAGACCATCTTGGAGTTTGATGGCACAGTTTTCAAAGGAACTCTTGTGAAATTGTAGTTTCACAGGGTGAAAAAGTTTTTGAATAATGATTTGTTTGACTCTACACAATGTTGTCGTACGACCATTACAATTTTGCAACCTAGCAAAACTACGTAAATCCTCATTAACGTGAATTTCAGGGGACTCAAATAATCAGAGTTCGTGTTAAAAAAATGCATGTTATCCAAGTATTATAAATGTCCATATTCTCGTAATCCCTTGCTGGGACCAAAGTTTTGTTCCTGTTAAGTGAGTTTGTGCTAACGAGGGTTTATTGTATTTCCTTATCTATTATTTTTGTACAACTTTTTTCTCCCAATTCAATGGAACTAATGTCGACTTTTATTTATTAATACTTGGTGGTCAGCATTTATTAATTTGATTTTGCAAACTTGTATGAGGCCATTGATAGCACGCTAATTATACTAGTATTGGTACGTTTCCTCCTTCTGCTTTTCGAGATGTTGCTCACTTCAGGTGTGCATTCTTCATTCCTGGGGGCTACCTTTTGTTTTCTTCGATAGTTAAAAAGTAGAAGTTTGTTTTTAAAATTTTCATCCAAATCTAATTTTGACTACTACAATTTTGTGTGAGAAGTGTTAAAACTTTTTGATGTGCTGAGAAACTATTTGTGTGCATACAAGTAAATGTAGGTGTCAGATATTGGGGAAAAGGCAAGAAACTTCAGGATTATAAGATATATCACAAGATGGCTTCATAATATGTTTAATATGAAAAAAAAGACTTGTGAATTACATTTTTTGTTGTGGCTTAAATGTCTTACATAAAAGCATACTTCAAATAACTACTTTTCTTAAGCAACAAAAAAATATTGATCTTCTCTTGAATTCCCCTGAAAATATTATTTGAAGTGAAGAGAAAACAAGGAACAAAATTGAGATTGTTTAATCTGTAAGGTTTACTTTTTTTTTTTAGTTTTTCATTACAAATGAAAAATTACTCGAATAAATTATTTTCATAAACCAGCATATTTCTATTGTCATCATGATTTTCTTCTGAAGAGTTATCAGCATCTGAAACAAAAAGTACCAATAGTACAATCAGAAAACAATGTGCATTAGTATTTGTGTCTTCTTGTTGCATTTGCAACATCAAATAGTTTCTATCATAGGGGAATAAACATTTTTGCTGAGTAAGGCCTCCTATAATGCTCACTGCTAACTTATTTATGGTACGACTGTCTGTGGAAAAAGTTAGGTAGTATGGATTATGGGTCTCAAGAAAATATGTCTCAATAGTAAATAGACTCAAATAATAAATGTGGTAAGATTCTGGGAAATTCGGTTGTAATCTGTATTATTGTTAATAGGATTCAAGAAATACAGTGTCACTAATGTATCTGAGTCAAAGAACATGTGAGAAAATTTATTCTTTTTCCTTTATAAAACAAAAAGATTCAAGATGTTCAGGCAGGAAACATTGAAGCTTTGAAAATAAGCTTTTCAGACAATTTTAAACATATTTTGTCTAATAAACTACATGAATATGAAACGACTAGCTGCAATAAGCACTAAAAAGTTGGTTTGAAAGTATGCTTTCTGAGCAAAAATGTGTATTGCAGAAGCGCATAAACACTCCAGAAACATGTAAATTGATTATTATTTACAAAAAAAATTAATATGTTTGTTCAGAAAGAAAAATTAACTGAGAAATAAAAAAAGCACCCAATTTACAGAATTTGTCTGCTTTTTACTTTCTCGTATATGTACTTATGTACGGAGTTAATATGCGTAGTATAGAGACAGTTACGTAATGCTGCGCGAAAACAGCAAATTTTCTGCAGAAAAAAATTCATTGCCCCTCTCATTACGAAAAAGTGGATAAATCTATTTACTAAATTAACAAAAAAAATCCTCTAACATGTGATGTAGCCAGAATCCCTGTTTTTGGATCCTTGATACTGAAAAACCAATTGAAAGCAAAATGTCCCATCCATGAACACCACTAGCACCTCAACCATATGTAGGACTTTTTCCAAATTAAAGAAACTGCTGTTGATCTGGCTCAAGTTGAAGATTTGAGTCTTTTAAAAGTTTCTTTAAAATTTGGGGGTACTTTACATGAAGCCTCCCGGACATTTTAAAAATTTTATCAAAAACGGCTCCAAATTTTGTCTTTAAATTTCTTGTAAGGATATAGTAAAACTTGTATTAAGGTGGCATAGGTCGTATTTTAACGGTTAACTCTCAATTTTAAAAAATTGCCAAGTTTGAATTTTTTTCAGCGTCTTCCTACAACTACAAAATTGAAGATAGATATCTTTTTCTGAAATTTAATTTTTTGCTTTATATTTAGATTTTTAATGAAAGTCATGAACCTTTTTTTCAAAATTTTAGTATTTTTCATGCAGTATTGCGTGCAATATTTGCAATTTAAAAAAATTACAAAACAAGATTTTCTCAAAAACGACTCCAATGTTTTCTTTAAACTTTCGTTAGGAATAGTGCTAAATGCTCTCTATAAGATGGCATTAATGCCATTTTGTTGTATTCTTTTGTTTTTTCAAAACTTACAAATGTAGTTTTTCTTACTTCTCTCACGTTGTTCATATTTACATTAGCAGTGGTTTGTTCACATTTTTATATTTATGAGTACATGTGCTTCAAATAATATCATTTAAAGCTTCTTGATAACTCAACAGTTTTTTGTGAAAATGAGCTCAATATTCCACATTTTCAGGAACACTTAAACACCATTTTCTCAAAAAACGGCTCCAGAGTTTTTGTTTGGCTAGTGCTAATTGCACTGTTTAAGATGACAGAAAATTAATTTTGCATTTCTTTAAATATCACTCATGCCATTAATATAAATATGTCCAGCAATTTGTAAACAGTATTGCATTTGTGAATGGAAGTGCTTCAGACGACTTCCAATGAAGCTTTTTCGGAAACTCAAAAAAACATCTGTGAAAAAGAGCTTCAAATTTCATGTTTACAGTAATGCTTAAATGCCATTTTCTTAAAAATGGCTCCAAATTTTTCAATGAAAATTGCCAATTAAGATAAGATTTTACTCTTCTTTAATATGGTTTCATTGAAGGAAGATCAACATCTACGAATCTCTTTATATACATCAACTTTATCTTAAATGCCTTGGACAGAGGACAGAATGTGCATTCTTTATACACAGATTTTAGTAAAGCTTTTGATAAGGTTGACCACGAAATACTGAAGTCAAAATTGAGCGGTTATGGCGTTCGACTGACAGCCCTTGAGTGGATTCGCTCATATCTGACAGGGAGGCGTCTACAAGTGAAAATTAACGGTCATATATCAAATGAATACGAGGTTTTGTCCGGTATACCACAGGGTACTCATCTCAGACCAATATTATTCATTATCTTTATAAATGATATTGGAAAAGGATTGCAATCTGAATTCTTATTATATGCTGATGATATGAAGATCTACAGAACTATTAGGGACGAAAGGGATGAGGCTACTCTTCGGCATGATATCTCTGTATTAGAGAAATGGTGTATGGATAACAAGTTATTATTGAACTTTGAAAAATGTGCAATGATGATCTTCTCTCGTGCCCGCAGTCAGCATGATATCAACTACCAGATAGATGGAAGAAACGTTCAAATTGTCAGCTCATTTAAAGACTTCGGTGTAATCATTGATAACAAACTTACCTTTGCCGATCATATAGACAACATCTCTAAAAAAGCGCATAAAATCCTAGGATTTATACTCAGATCAATGAAAGAATTTAAAAACATCAACACTCTATTTCGATTATTCTTTGCATTGGTGGTGCCAATACTAGAATATGGAAGCATAGTCTGGTCACCACACACCGCCCAAAATATCACACGAATTGAGAGAGTTCAACGGAAGTTCTGCAAATCGTTAGTTTATCATTGTCAAGATGAGAAAGTGAAAAAAGTGAAAAACACTGATGATATTTATGATCTATTTAAAATCCACAGCCTTCAAACTCGAAGACAAATGATAGACCTTATGTTTTTCTACAAGATATTCAATGGCTTTATCGACTCGCCTGAAATATTGGAGCAATTTTGCCTCATATGCACCTCGACTAATCTGCGGACAAGAAGATTACTTGATGTAAAGAAATCCAACAAGAACTACGTCATCTTTGGGCCACATAATAGAATAGCTAATATTGTTAATTTGATAGCTCCAAACGTTGAGTTCTTCGATAAATCTTTATTTAGTTTCACACGTAATATTAAACAATTCTTTTAATCTTCCAATATTTATACTTTTTGTGTAACGAAAATTTTGTTATATATATTACACTATATTGTGAAAACTTGATTGTATAATGCCGATTGGCGTAAAATAAATAAATAAATAAATAAATAAATATTCTTGAAGTACTATTTCGATTCTACTATTAATAAACCAAAAAAATTTAGAAAATTTAAAAGAAATATACTTTAGGTTGTGATAGATGACAGCTGGCAAGAGAATGGGGCAAGACCCTAAAGACAGTCAACACCAAGGAAATTAGAAAACTTTATTCCAAGAAAGTCTATGCCTTTTTGTTGCACTAATTTTTTTTTCTGGGTTAATTTTTTTGTGGTCAAATTATTCATTTCTTTTGTTAATAATAAACAATTTACATTTTTCTGGAGTGTTCTATGTTTCTGCAATGCAAATTTTTGCCTGGAAAGCATAGTTTCAAACCAACTTTTGTGTACTTGTTTTGGCTCCACCATTCGGAATATCCATGTAGTTTACTAGACAAAATATTCTCAAAATTGTCTAAAGAAATTTCTAAGTTTCAACGTTTCCTCCCCAAACATCAAAAATTTCAGGTATTCAAAATATTTGATTATTTCTTCAGAGGAATTAAGTTAAGAGCATCAAGAAGAAATGTATAAAAAAATAAAATTAACTGGTAATGTTAATATATGTATGTATATTGCAAGTAATTCTCATAATTTAATATAGTAGCAGTACAAATTAAAAGTTTATTTGTGGAAATAACTTACTTTTTTTATTTTCATAATTTTTATCTATTTTATAATTTCTCACGATCAACTTAAAATTCTTTCCTACATCAATTGATTAAATCATCCCAAGCATATTAGAGTTCCCCATTACTGAAACTATTTTTTTATTTAATAATTTTCAATGGATACAATCCATTGGTTTGACACTGGATAATTGAACCCCAAGTAATGAAGGTTCCACTGCATTTATATGCTTATCTTACCCATGTTTAATTACAATTTTTATTCACCCCTTCAGTTTGAACACCCAAACTCCTTCCCAGAATCAAAATTGCATTTTACATGCTGGAAGTGAGCATACTTACCATTACTCTGAACTTAACAAAAATGCTTAATGATATGAAATCAAGAGGAGGTGCACAGCAGGTGAGTTAAACTACACAAAATTCAGAAAGAAGGGAACTTACTGATACTGGACCAGTCTGTAAACGATGTACCTTTAGTTGGCCAACTGAGTGAATGTTCTTTTGCGAAAGATACCTTCAGTTGTATCCCTGATGCCATGCAGCCATTAATCTAAACAAATAAAGCCGAGAGAGAGAGAGATGTTTTAATTATTCAACTTTTGTATTCTTAATCATTTGCTTCTCTAAAACCAGTGATTTTAAATGTAACAATATTTTACGGAATAAAATTAATAAAATGTAGGCCATATAGGTGTGTGCACTTACAGAACCTTTCTGTGATTCAAGATCTTCACCAAACTTAACAAATAATAATAATAAAAAAAACTTAACAAACAAATCCTTGCTCTGTAGATTTTGTCCCTTATTTATTTCAATTTCTTTGTCAAAAGTAAAATTTCCAAATAATTTGAATTTACATTCTCAATTCGAAAATCTATATATATCAATGACTCTTGGCCATTTTCTGGGTACTGAGCATATAAACTATATGGAATAATCCTCAGTTAAATTTTGTCTTGTCTTGTAATGTCACAGTCAGTCTTCTATCCCATCGACCAGGGGCTCGATGCAGTTAGTAATCAAGGTACCCATCTAGGAATCCGTGGTATCCCGAGTTGCATAATGTATTTAAGCACTTCAGTTAACAATGTCGTCTAAAATGTTGATTAAAATTAGATGCAGCATTATAAATAAATATGCACTATTTCCAAGCACTCACCTCTGTTACAGCACGGTTTGCTGCTTCAACTTTGTCAAAAGTAACAAAACCACATCTGTTCAGATAATATAGTTATTATTATTCACAAAATAATAATGCAGTCTTAACAAAAAATCCTTGTTAAAAACAAACATTACTATATTTGAAATATTCCTTATATTTTTCAGCAATAGGCCATCGTTATTACTGCTTTTATTAGTCAGTTAATGTGCAAGATGTTTCAAAGAGGTTACTTTAAGAAAAAAAATACAATGCTGTAAGAATGGAAATTTGTGCAATGCAAAGCACATTTGTTCAGGGTTTATAAGAAAACTTAAGGTGTGTAAGAAAACCATTACACCACTGTCTGCTCATAAGCCACTTATCAGTAGTTATTCTAATTATTTTGAAATTTTGTTTTAAAAATGGTACAAAAAATGTATTTACTTATTTTATTCTAGGTAAAAAAAAACCTGCAAAATACTTACTGATTCTCCTCGCTCATAGCTATATTCACAATTCTGCCACATGTCTGGAATGACCTTTTCAAGTAATCTTCCGAGATATTGTGACCCTTCACTTTTATAGTATTTCCTTTATAGATTGTATTTGTTTCTATCCTGGGCATCTTTGGCACTGTAGTTTCATCTTCTTCTTCCCAGTCATGAACAGAAATGCTGGGTTTGTACACATTCTAAAAAGGAAAAAATTTTTCCTAGTATTCATGAAATGTGAGAAAACATTACATTTTGCTTAGCTGATTTTTTTACTCTGATGACCATAAAGTATACAGTCCTGTATACTTCGTGCTGATAACATAGAATTCTTTTGGTAATCCCATGGTATTATTATACACTATTTTATGACTCTTGGTTTATAATTTTTCCATCATGAGAATTGCCCAGTAAGAAAAATCATATTTATGAAATTTGAAAAGGGGGAAAGAAAGGAAAAAAACACTATAAATAAAATTGTGGGTTACCAATGATTGAAGTTAGTATAATCTGTTAACTTGGCAGATCATCAATATTATTATTCCTGCATTAAATTTTGACAGTTTTAATTACAAACATGTTAAGAACATTTGTGTAGTTTTCTCAAAATTCTTGGGTTTCATTACTAAATTTGTTATGTGAAACTTGACAATAATGAATAATTAGCAAACCTCTTGTTGAGTTTACTGAGTAGATCACTTGCCTAAAAGCAGCTAATTTTAATTTTTTCTACAATTTTTTATTGATTTATTTTTAAACCCCGATTTTATTCCACTTGAAAATTGTAAAATTTTGGTAGTCAGAAACTCAATTCAGTAATGGCCAATTGACATTCTACTGCCTTAATGTGTCCAGGACCAAAAACGGACTGGTTCATTGTTATTTTGTTGGTAGGCCAATATTAATAAGATATTTTCCATTTATTCTTTAAATATTAAGTAAGGAATAATAAATAAATTATCTTTGTTTTAATCCATTTCTTAGAAGGCACTGAAAGGTTTTGAAGTCTCCATTTCTGAAAGGTTTTGAAGTCTCCATTTTCCCAAATTTTTGCTTGAAGAAGCCAAAACTGATGCAGTGCCTACTACTGTTGTTATCCCCAAAACTAATGAAAATGATTATATCCAACATTGGTGATGGTATAAATAACAGAAAGTGCAACAGAATGAAAAGAAAAAATTAAAATAATTAACAGTGTTCAAATTAATTTCATTTTTATTTTCTGGTTTCATTCTATTCCTTTTCTGTTATCAACAATTTTGAAAATTATTATTTTATTTTGCATTTACATTATATTTTTGAATGAAAACTTAAAATTTACAACAAAAGTTTGGTGAACCCACAACTTATTTTAAAATGTTGTTTTGCTTTAGAAGAAACTTTACCTTTGCAAGCAATATGGTGTAATTACTTCCAAATGCCCACCTTTCTTTTATTTTGGAGCCTGGACTCAGGTTGCATATCTGAACTATGTTCAAAACCATTGGAATTGGGTTGGTAAACATCAAATGAGATTTTTGTAGCACTGAGCTTGCGCTCTAGTGTTGATGATCGCTTAAAGCCAGTGTGTTCTGAATGACTCGCCTTTCTTGCAAAGGATGGGAGGACCCCCATCTGCACCATCTTTTTAACAACTACTGTTGTAAGTTTTGGCTCTGTGGACACGTTAGGGGCAGGGATTCTCTCCTGCTCTGGTTGTGGTAACTTCAATGATTGTAGAACCTTTTTCTAGGAAGAAATGTTTTAATTAAGTCATAAAGAAACTGCTGGTGAAATAATTAAATAACATACTGATATGATAAACATTCTTTGTAATAACAATGAAATCTTCCAGTTTTGTTTCAAAATTTTGAAATAATTTTTGTCAAGAGTAGCTAGATAATGTAAAGATACCAATAAATTAATTTCAACTGTAAGAAGTATGCTCATTTGCCTGGTTGTTTCAGTACACTGACAAAGAAAGCATACACCTGCTATGAAAGGAAAAAAAAGCATTGTTAGTACCACTTTATATCACATACAATAAAAGTATACATGAACTCTAGGATCTGCGTCAACTAATGTTTTTTGAACAATGTCCCATGTGGAATAGGGCAAGGGATAAACTGGGTATAATTTGTCAACCATAAAATATTGACAAATATGAAGAATGTGAAACTTGTCCTTTACTTCAAATACGACTACAAGATCCGCAATCAGTGATACATGTTATTTTCCCAGTTCACATCCACTTGCCAGTCCACTTCTATCAAATTAGGTGGGTGAATAATATTTGCTTTGCCATATCATCACCCCGACACCACCAATTACTTATTTAACTACGTGAATGTTCCAAAAAACGTACTTTCTTTCTAAGCACAGCGTATTTGGCTTGTAACATTTTTTCCTCTTCTGTCAACTTCGACGGGAATCGCATGTACTCCATTGCAAAGGGTGATGTGACTAACTACGCCACTGCTTTCGTCTGTGAGGTATTACAAGTAAGCATCATTTAGTGGCCCCGATTCCTAATTCGGTCCAATCGAGAAAGCACCCTCGGAAGTTAATACAATGACGTATGGATTTTATGAAAGTGCTATTGTATATTTAAGTCAAAGTTAATTGTATATTAAAGTATTTGTTTTATGGAATTATTCTCAGATGAGTTCTTACTAATTACTTTGATGATTGGATGGCTCTCTATCTAAATACTTGAGACATCCGTCGCATTATATCTATCATGCTTCCCGTAACTTTTGCAAGAGAACAATAGTGCCAACAGCAAGCGGCCGTCCACATGTTGTTTGCTAAGTGACAGCGCTTTCATGTTTTGAAGATGAATGAAAGAACAGCTTCTGCTTCACGCTGCCGAGCAACATTAATCGGTAAGAATTCTTTACTATTTTAGGATTTTGTGTAACTATCGTAACATTATCTTTTTTTACGATCTACTTTGTAGATACGTTCTACGTTGGCTATTGGCAATATATTCTTCATTCGAATTTATTGCCAGTGAATTGAATAACCAAATAACACGCGATTTCTTGAAGGTTCAAGCATCGAATGACATTACAAAAATTCTACGAAAAATGCAGTTCTATATTTGCTTGTACAAATAAAATGATTTCACGATTAATTCATTGCCATGAGGTAGTCATGGACATCCCAAATTATAATTAATACAAAAGTTACTAATAAATAGTGTAGATTTAGTGTATTCTTATCAGAAATAAACTGCTCTCTTTTTGTTTCTTATTCATTTAAATTGATGTACAAATAAATCAAGTTGATATATAACATACACGTAGAAATGTTTTTAAAAATGTCTTAGACTTATTTCTAATAAACCATCATTACTCAATATATTTAGAATTAATAAAATCATTTTTTAAATGAAATATTTTTGTACTAATGATATAGCTGTATTCAATTTGTGAAGATTTAAACTACTTTTCAAATTTTATTGAAATTTATTTTAGAAGGTTCATAATTCAATAATCAAGAGATAGTGCCTTTAAATAAATTTTTAGCATCTCATCTTCATAACTAATCTCAACTTTCATTTTCAATAAAATCGACAAAAATCAGAGATTTATTGAGAGGACAGTTTTCATCCAAATAATATGTGATTATCTGAATGCCTTACATTATTAAAAGTTACTTTAATAACAGTTCCATTATTTTCTCTTGCATACCAGAGATCCAACATAGTAAATTAATCCTCTATAGTTGTGATAGTGGGTGTAATCAGTCGATTGATTATGTATTTCATATTTCTTCAGAAATTACTTTCATATACTTGAAGTAAAATAGATGTTGCTTTGATTAATCGAATTTTATATCTTGTCAACTGATAGGATTTCATGTATTTTGTAATTTTTTTAATATGCAAATCCCTTCGTTCTTTATGGCAAATCCTTCGTTCTTGATATTTCATGTTATTAGTTTGGCAAGATTCAACAATAGAATTACACTCCAGCACTTCGAGATGATAAGGAAAGCCTGTCCTGGATGATGATATTACCGAGTGAACGAAGTAGTGTTCGTTTGTAGACCGATAGCTGTGGAATTATTGTTCGGCGAAAATCTATAGTATCAGAAGCATCATTTAACTCAGTACAAGTATCAGTATTAGTATAGAAGAAACGAGCGTAATCCGATCAGACTAAAAGTTTTGTTAATTGTCGTGATTATTTTTGTCTATTTTGTTAGTGAACTTTCAATTATAAATTAAAAAACACGGTCACCATCAAATCACCCTCCCCCGAGAGGCGTATTAAAATATTTCAGTCCCAGCCGAGCGCCTGAAATTTGCTTGTATTTAGTTTGTGGCGTCTGCCGGATCGAGTTCGTTCTACGAATTTCGTAGGTCGTCTGCTCTGATCGGTGGTTTCTCTGATCACTTTCAACCAGTGGCGACTAGACCTGAAGGGCCAGACAGGCTGGTTGATCTTTTAAGTAGGCTCTGACACTGAGTGACAAATGCCAGTCGTAAAGAAGGGCAATGCGTCTGCACATCTTATTCCGACCTCATTTGCGACATCTTTGGAAGTTGTGTCTAATCTCCGAGAAAAGCGAACATAGTTGTACTTGTCGCATTCCAAGGCAGCGCTCTCTATCCTAGGGGTCAGATTTTTGCGAGCCTCAAAGTGGTGACTCCGCACCGTTTCGAGGTCAGCGCTCTTCCGTTCTCCGGGTGGCTACTGGTGCCCGTTTACAGCAGCCTTGGGGCCCGCGGTAGCTAGTCCTTATCGAGAAAAGTACAGTTGGTGCTTTCCTTGTGCAAAGTGCACGTCACAGTTCTGCATGCAGTGAAATGAATCAAGTGAATTCCTTATAGCGTATTCAATTTTGTTCACCGAAACTTGACGGAATTAAGTAAATTAAACGACAGGAAGAGTATCAGTGGATCGGCTTCAAATTCAGACAGGTTGATGGCAAAAAAACAAAAAACGTTTTGTCTTGTTACGGTTATCCTTGTTTCCGTTTAGGCCTTATGAAGAAATGGCGCAATAAAATGTTTGCCTTTGATTTTTAGGAGACTCTTACTATTTCTATTTTTACAAGTAGTAATTATGTTAAGGTAGAAAGATTACGTGTGATGTTTTACATGGCCCTAGCAGGGGAAAAAATTACGAGCCGTCACTCCTTCCAGGTGAATGTCAGAACAGTCCCATGTACAACGAGCCAAGAAACGCGCGCAATCTTCCCTTCCCATGCCTTTCCGTCGCTTTCCCTAATACACACTGCGACTCCGTAGTACGTTCCAAAGATTCGTCCATGCTCAAAACTCGAACATGCTGGCAAGAAGGCTCTTTTAAAGATATGCTTATAGGCGTGGTAAAAACGTTACATAAGAATGCAAGCCACTGATACCAGACTCGTAGGTGAGCCACACTTTGTTTCCTTTTTCCTAGAATTTTTCAAAAATACATCAGAGAATTGGGAATTTACATTCGAACATAACCAACTCGTCGAATATAATCAACACAATCCGTAGAAGCAGCTGAAAGTGGAATTTTCAAAGTAGAAATTTGAGATAAATACAAACTGTAAATAACTTGTGAAAAAAAGAACATTGTAGTACTGTGTAAGGCAATTCCGCTAATTCGAATCTAGCTAATTTGCGTATTATCTTGTTAATGTTCTCATTATTCTACATGGATCGATAAACTCCTATGTAGGAACAGCTTCGAAGCCATGCTTTGGATTTATTCGGATAAAGTTGACTTTAGAAAAAACACGATGTGGCTAGGGATAGGTGAAGTATTTCACGATGGCGAGGAATAAAAGACATTACGTGAAAAACAGGAATCAGTCTGTTGATGGGTGATGTTTCTAAGGCTAGTGAGAGACAAAGTGTGTAGTTTCGAGTTCCATTGTGGGAGTTGTAAGCTTTTATTTACACGATTCAGCGTAACGTATACACCTCAATTTGACGCTTCGCTTCGCATTTCAGAGTATACTCTAAGGCAGGACCCTCCGTCTTCGTTTCTATAGAAACGAAGACTGAGGGTCCTGCCTTAGGGATTTGCATTCAACAGTTCCTGCAAAGCATAATTTCCGACGCATTTTTATGTCACAATACTTCTCGCGAACGAACAAGACGGCGCGAACTCAGACTTTCACCTTCCTTTACCCAGCGTCCTGTGACTAATACCAATATTAGCCGGACGAAGCGTAAATGATCCGTTTGTCATTCATCCACACCGTCTGGTTCATGTACGCGTGAAGCGGCTACTTCTAACGTTGGCCATATTTTGGTCTTCAGCACTAAAACTAGTTCGTAGTTTAGTGGTTTCGCCAGCACCGTGACGTAAGCAACCGCGTATCAGAAGCTTCCGCATTTGGACAGCGTTATCGTCTCAAATTATAGAATAAATTAATCTCATGCACCTAATCTAATTAATCTGCTGAGCGCCATTACTGGTGTCGAGAGCGAGGTTGTGTTAAAGTGCTTTGCTTGTGAGGTTAATTGCGTTAGTGAATTAATAATCGCCATTAGTGATTTGGACGGTATTGAAAGCAATATTCCATATGAGAGTGATAGTACTAACACTGACAATACTGACAGTGAGAACGATAGTACTAACACTTAGACAAACATTACTGTATTGAGTAATGTTTGCTGTCATAGAGTACCTTCATTGGGTTTCTCGCTTGTTCGACCAACGGTCTCCATCGTACGTATTTACAAGGAACTTGCTTACCAACGCTGATTTAGCTGAAATATTTTGATAATGACAGCTAATAACGAATCTGATACCTAAATAACAAATCACATGCTGCGAAATCCAATTTGAAGCAAACCTTACAGCAATTGGTTGCATAGGCTTCCGCGGCCGGTGTCTGTATTGTGTAGGCTATCCGGGACAAGCCACTGCTCTGAGAAGCACTGCGATATGAGGAAGGCCACAACATGTTGGCAGAGACGCCAGCCACCACGAACGAGACGTGGCTTGTCCCGGATAGCCTAGACAATACTTACAGCAATTGTTTGTAAAATTATTAATTAGCATTAAGAAGAAATTTACTTGTTTAAAAGTTTATGTAATTTTTACTTCCTCGTATAAGAATGTACGCAGAGAGTCCAGAAACTCCCGTTACAAAAGAACCTAGTCTATGTTGATGTTCTCGAAGGATAGAAGATCGAATTTTTCCGAAAAAAAATCTTCGAGAAAATTGAGTTTAAATGTTACTTCCGGGCGCGAAATTGAAGCCGGTTGCCAAATCAGCAGAAACCGTCTGCCAACGGGGGTGGGCGTTACGACGTTTCTCCACGTTTTCGGTGACACTGTCGAGTGAGGCCAACAAAGCTTGCCACACAGTAGAGTTCTTTAATACAACGAAGTATTTTATGTGTACTGTTCATTTAATCTATTAATTCTTCTTACACGGTTAAACTGAGCTCTGAATTAAACAAGAAAGTATAACAGACAGAACTGGGCACTTTCAGGATGCGGCTAAACACGATACACATAAAAACGGACGGTTAAAAGTGGGCGTATTCAGGGCAGGGTTATACACGACACGCAAAAGAAAAAAAAGGAAAAAAACCCGGAGGGATAAAATTGATCATTTGCGAGATTAGTTCAACGCGAGACATGCTAACACGGATAAAATTAGTGCCTTCAATTTACGGGAAAACTAGCGAGGCACAAAAACGAAAGACCGAACTGTCCCTTTTCGAGGCAGGAGTAAATACAAGACGCACAACAACACAGACCGGAAAAATTGGTCGCCTCCGGGATACGATTAAATACGAGACACACAAAACTGGGCGCCCTCGGTACGCGATATAAGATGTGCGCAAATCCGGACTAGTAAAATTGGACATATTTGTGATACAGATACTCTGGAAACGAGTAAAATTGGGAATCTTCGGGGTATGGTTAAACACGAGAATACACAAAATCGGGCGCCTTCAGAATACGATAAACGATACGCGCAAATCCGGACTGGTAAAATTGTAGCATATTCGACGTAATGTTCTACTCGGACCGGGTAAGCAATGGCGGGAATATTGGACGTCTTGGGAATATGGCTAAGCGCAGGTCGACTGCTCGCGGTCACCTGTCAGAGGTGCTGCGGCGCGGCGCGCGGGGGCGTGCCCAGAGGGAGGTCGCGCGGGCCCAGGCGGCGCTGCTCCTGGCAGCGGGCGGGCGCCGGGTCGGCGGCGGCCTGCGCACACGGGCGGCAGGTGGGGAAAATAAAATACCAATGACGTTGCATAAATGATTTATTATTTTGTGTTTCCGGGCACGTCAATTGGAATCGTCAGTTGAAATCCCGTTAGTGTGGTGCATGTTACATCCCGGGAGGTGGCCGTGTTCGTTCCCCCCTTAGACGTGAAGTCCGGCACCGGCCTACGCGTCTGTTTGTGACGGATTTCTCCCTCCAGATATCTCCACCAGTGACATGATACAACGTCTTGGTAACCACAATAGGTCGTATGTCAAATCTACCGTAGTTTTCAGGAAGAACGAAAAACGTTCCTGCCTCTCCATGTGTTGACAGTCGCTTTCACGAATGTAGAAGCTTGCTATTCGGTTTCCCACTACTCCGTCGTCTTAAGACCTATTTGCAACTGATGTAGTTCTCTTGACTGATCACAATGGTGTAAAAAAACAAAAAAATGTTTTTTTAACACACGACCTATTGCTGTTAACACGGTGAGATTGGGTTCCCGTCATGTGTTTGTAGTGCGTTGATGCGGAAGTGTCGTATGTGGGTATGGAGAGAGGAGGGAACACAGATGGGGAAGGAAAGATTGCCTCGTGCCTTTGTTAAGGTACTGCTCCGGCATTCGCCTGAAATTAAACAGATAAACCACGGAAAACTTCAGATCAGAGCGGCCGGCCGATGGAATTTTCCACCAGGCAGGGGCCGACTGAAACCTATCCATGTAGCTAGTGTCGAAAATACGCCGCCATTGGGAATCGAACCCCGAACATAATTGATTTCTAGCTTCATTTACTTTCAGCTTGAGGGTGGTCAAGCGAAAACCCGGCTGCTGCAGCACGGCAATAACCCTATTGCATCTGCAGCTTCATTAACCGGAAGGTTCTAGGATTCGAGCCCTGAGGATGGCGGACTTTTGACATTAGCTATGTAGCTGCGTCAAATTCAACCACTCTCTGAAGGAGGATTGTAACGGCCGATTGCTCTGATAGGTTTCCCTAGTTGTGACTATCAATAATAGGCGAATACATGATCAGTATCCTAAAAAACGGACTATGGGCCGTGCGCGATCTTTCCTTCCTTATCCTTGTTCCCTCGACTTCTCATATATACACACACACACGCACATACACGTCCATGAATCACGTATAATATATAAATGTGATTTAACAATTGGATGGGTCGTAGATAGAATCGCAGAAACTTCAAGCGTGTTGCCTAATGAAACAGTTGATAGCGTGTCGCGGTGCTGCGTTAATAGTTATAAACGTCATTAGGCGTTAATAAAAATGCGGTTGAAGTTTGTAAACTGGGGCGATAGCCAAAATTTATTCCTTCCTCCTTGTCCTATCCTCATTCCTCACTTACACACACACACACACTCTTACATCCACTTCACTACCACTTACGTCGGGAGTTTAGAGCTTACCCCGGCTAGAGAGGGGCCCTGTTGGGGGAAGATACCTGGTTGGGGAAAATCCCTGCAAGCCGACGTAGTTCGGCGCCGGATCTCATCATCCAGCGGGATAAGATCACCGTTATCTCCAGCGGTAAACCATGTACTACATGCGCGGAACTAATGACCTTAGCAGTTTACGCCACAGGAGAAAATTAATGAATAATTCAATCAATCTTTCGAAAACAGGCTCGGATAATTGGCTGTACCGCTTCTGAAAATGATACAACATGCTTTTTGAGAATGAGCCTGATCTCATATTAAATCAGTACAAATAGATGTATATTTTTACTCATATATTTAACTTACTTCATGGATTAATTTTAATTTCTCTAAGCAAGTTGTTCATGTTTTAATAAAATTTCATAACTTCAACGACTCGCCTCCCGCAATAAAATGTGCACTACATTATGGACTAATGACCTGAGCAGTTGACGCGCCCGGAAACACTAATCAATCAAATGAAGGACGCACAGCGCCATCCCTATCTGTGCGGCGGACCGGGAGAGATGGCTCAAGTGCATCAACTGACGCCACTGCAGTCTCTCTGACCGGGAGGTCCGAGGTTCGAGTACCGACGGTGGCAGGATTATAGATACTAGCTTCAGCCGGCTTCTAGCGGCCGACTGCTCTGATCGGTAGTTTTCCGGGGTTTCTCCAATCAACACCAGGCGAATTCTGGAGCAGTACCCTAACAAACGGGCCGCGGACCGTGCGCGATCTTTCCTTCCTCTTTCCTTGTCCTATCCTCACCCCTTACACACACACACACACACACTTACATGCCCTACTATACTACCACACGATGCCGGGAGAACAGTCGGGAGCTTAGAGTTTGTCCCGGTTGGGGCGGTGCCCCGGCTGGTGGGAGATACCTGGTTGATGGGGAAAGCCCCGCTAGTCGACAGTAGGTCGGCCACTGCATCTCGCCATCCAGCGGGGAAAAGATCACTGCCGCCTCCCGAGAAAAAACCCACACACTACACTTACGGGACAAATGACCTCTGTAGTTGACGCGCCCGGAATCACGAACAAGCAATCAATCAAACCTGCGCGGCGGCGGGGGGCGACGGCGGTGGCGGAGGCGGCTGCTGGACCGTGGGCGTGGGCGCGGTCGGCGCCGCCGCGCCGCCGGCGGCCGCCGCCCGCAGTAGGCGCGCGCACTCGTCGTGGCCGCTGTGCGCCGCCAGGTGCAGCGGCGTGTAGCCGCGCGCGTCGCGGGCGCTGGCGTCGGCGACGGTCTTGGCGGCGGCGTCGGCGCCGCCGGCCGAGCCCATGTGCGCCAGCAATGCCTGCACGCACGCCGCGTGGCCCTTGGCCGCCGCCAGGTGCAGCGCCGTGCGCTCGCCCACCATGTCCCTGCGCACACACACACGCAACACGTCCCCTCTTGCGTCACATGAGTGTTCGGCATAAAAAATATATCGGTTAAAAAAACAGTCACAGTCGTATTTGAATCCTTTTCAACCAACAGGAATGAATTGAGGGCTCTTGCTTACAAGCGGCAAAAGTTGCGTTTGAGAGTGGCAAGGCACTCTTATAGTACATTATGAAACGATGAGGTATTGATGGTATTAATACAAGAGTGTGATATTACGATACGAGCGATGAACGACCGAGTATCCTAAACTTCATACGAGTGCATTAATACCCATTACAGCGAGTTTCATATGGTACTTTTTCTACGACTTTTATACGTTAAACTATCATATTGAATAATTTCGTGACAGTTGATTCAGCCAAGGCCATCTAGCGGACAGCTACCTAAATCTACCCTCGCTTGCTGCCGCAGGTGGCTGTGGTTACCTGTCCGCCTGCGAGGGAGTACTGCGCTTGTCAAATAGAACCGAAGAGAATTTACGATCCAATTTATGTTAAATAATATTACACGGAAAAATAGTAATAATAAAAGAAATTAAAACTATTGAGCATAATATAATATCAAATGCAATTTTAATGTACACAATCGAACGAAACATTTGCTAAAACGATTCTCAATGATTAATTAAGTGTTAATACTTGGTTTGTAAAATTCTTTGTGATTGGTCAAGAACCTGAATCATAATGAAAACTGTATCGAAATGACTAACATTTTGCAACGGGTTGCAGCCATCAAATGACAGCATTATACAATTGGAGTAGAAAAAAATATATCTAGTAAAAAAACAGTCACTGTCGTATTTTAATCCCGTTCTTTAACCAACAGAAATGAATTGAGGGCTCTTGCTTACAAACGGCAAAAGCTGCGAGAGTGTCAAGGCACTCTTAAATCTTTTAACATTGAATGTCTTCTTGAGAGAGCCCATTAGTTTGACCTCTGTTCTCTGACACTCGTACCGACACGTCAAGGGATTTTTCTGTGTCGGGGAGTCGTGTGAAGACGGACGTTAATTATAGTGACTCCTTAACCCTTCAGCCCGGAATATCTTCTTGAAACAGATTTTCCTGCGTGTGACAGGATGCAATGCGGAGACGGAGGGCCGACGCACTTCGCTGGCCACGTTTTCACGCGATGACGCGCACAGCTTCCTCCTTTCACCCGTGTCGGAATGACATCTGACATCGCGCTCACCCTACGCCCGCTTTGAAGCGGGTTAATGGTAGTGGACTTGCGCTTCCCGGCTGAGTTGCCTGCGCTTCCCGGCTGAGTTACCTGCGCTTCCCGGCTGAGTTACCTGCGCTTCCCGGCTGAGTTACCTGCGCTTCCCGGCTGAGTTACCTGCGCTTCCCGGCTGAGTTACCTGCGCTTCCCGGCTGAGTTACCTGCCCTTCCCGGCTGAGTTACCTGCGCTTCCCGGCTGAGTTACCTGCCCTTCCCGGCTGAGTTACCTGCGCTTCCCGGCTGAGTTACCTGCGCTTCCCGGCTGAGTTACCTGCGCTTCCCGGCTGAGTTGGATTAGACCTACAACAACTATTGCCACTATAGCAACACTATCCGTGAGGCATTCGAGTGGCAATTTCGACGCTATGTGGATAGCTAGGTCGAGTTCAGTCGCTGACTAGAGGAGAATTCCAGAAAGCTGGCTTTTCTGGTCGGTAGATTTCTCCAATCTGTACCAGGCGAATGCCGGAGTAGTCCCTTACAAATGGGTCATGGACCGCGCGCGATTTTCCTTTCGTCATCATTGTCCCCTCCTCTTCCCTTAATCACACTTACACGGATTACATTACGACGTATTTCGGGAGGCCAGTCAGGAGATTAGTGTGTCTCGACCAGGGCGGGGCACAAACCTGGGGGAGATACCTACAGTCGGGAAAGCCTCGCAAGTCGACGTGTAGTTTGACGACGGATCTCACGCTCTAGCGTGAAAGGAATTAATACGTTATTTTATGTGGCGAGACTCAGGCCATCAGGCCCGAGTATTCCATCTGACCACACAAATTTTGATATGCTCCTTTCACCTCTAGCGGGGAAAGAAGTTATTACTCAGGGACGGAAAAAGGCGATTTTTTAAAAATTAAGCTCTGAAGCTTCTCTTAGACTTTGGGATCTTTTACATGCAGTATATCAACAACACGGGACAGCCGGCTTTACTTCCCATCGAAAGGAATGCATACGAAGGATTTTTTCGCCTTAAAAATCCACGGCTTCGATCAGATTTGAACCTGCAACTTTGATTACAGAGCAATACGCTAACCGTTATACCACCGGATTATCGTTATACCGTTTCGGGAATACCGCCACCTCCCGTAAATAACTCTCACTACACTTTCGGAATCTAAAGACCTGACCGACCTGCGCATGGGGTCGGCGCCGGCGCGCAGCAGGGCGCGCACGCACGCCTCGTGGCCGGCCTCGGCGGCCCAGTGCAGGGCGGTGCTGCCGCAGCTGTCTGCGCAGTCGACGCGCGCGCCCCAGCGCAGCAGCGCGGCCACGCACGCCGCGTGGCCGGCGCCGGCCGCCACGTGCAGCGCGGGCCACTCGTCCTCGTCGTCGGCGTCGGGCGCCAGCGCCGCGCCCCACTGCAGCAGCGCCTCCACGCACGCCGCGTGCCCGTCCTCCGCCGCCAGGTGCAGCGCCGTGCGCCCGTGCTTGTTCGTCATCTGGCGCACGCGCGCGCACGCCGTTCACGTTTAGGAACGCGGCTTTTAGGTATAGTGCGATTTTTCTAACTCTGCCCCTCAAGCCCCTATGGCCACGATGGAATATCGCGTCTTTCTCCGTCGTTAGAAGTCGCATGATCGCACGCACAGCTTGATATGGTCGCGATCATGCGATATTTGGCGGAACGACTGCGAAAGACGCGAATATCGTGACATATTCCATCGTGAAGACGGCCCTTGAAGGGCGAAGTTAGAAAAATCGCAGTATAAGGGGGGGGGTCGATCTTTAACATCAGCAACTACTAGGCTGTCCGGGAGACGTCGCGTCCTAGGCGCAGGGGCCAACGTTTCGGCCGCCATTCTGAGCAGACCTTCATCAGGGTGAAAGGCGCATTTCACGGAATGGCGGCCGAGACATTGGCTCCACTGCAGCAGCGGCTCCACACACGCCGCGTGCCCGTCCTCCGCCGCCAGGTGCAGCGCCGTGCGCCCGATGCTTGTTCGTCATCTGGCGCACGCGCACGCGCACCCATTCACGTTTAGGCACGCGTCTTTTAGGTAGGGGGCGGTCGATCTTTAATATGAGCAACTACTAGGCGGGAGACGCCGCGTCCTAGCCGTTGGGGCCAAACGTTTCGACCGCCAATCGGCGCAGACCTTCCTCCGGGCAAAATGCGCATTTCACGGAATGGCGACCGAAACATTGGCCCCACTGCAGCAGCGCCTCGTTGGAATATCACACGGCATTTCGCGTCTTTCTCCGTCGTACCGCTAGAAGTCGCATGATCGCAAGCACTGCTGGATAAGGTCGCGATAATGCGATATCTGGCGGCACGACTGAGAAAGTTGCGAATTACTGTGACATATTCCATCGTGAAGACGGTCCTTGAGACGCACATTTAGAAAAATCGCAGTAGAGGGTGTCAATCTTTAACATCAGCAACTATTAGGCTGTCTGGGAGACGCCGCGTCCTAGGCGCAGGGGCCAACGTTTCGGCCGCCATTCTGCGCAGACCTTCCTCAGGGCAAAATGCGCATTTCACGGAATGCCGGCCGAAACATTGGCCCCACTGCAACACCGCCTCCACGCACGCCGCGTGCCCGTCCTCCGCTGCCAGGTGCAGCGCCGTGCGCCCGTGCTTGTTCGTCATCTGGCGCGCGCGTTTAGGCACACGTCTTTTAGGTAGGGGGCGGTCGACCTTTAATATGAGCAACTACTAGGCTGTCCGGAAGATGCCCCGTCCTAGGCGTAGGGGCCAACGTTTCGGCCGCCATTCTGCGCAGACCTTCCTCAGGGCAAAAAACGCATTTCACGGAACGGCGGCTGAACATGGCGAAATATTTCTTTCGAATAAATTTGAACGGTCGGGAATCTAAAGACTAGAGTTTCGATTGAAAACGTTATCCTAATCAGTGTTGTCCAGGTCGATGCCAAGCAGCGGGAGTCCATAGCACGAGTGCCATGACGAGATCGCCCCTTCACGCAGTTGGTCACCCCGCCACCGGACAACGCCATCCCTATTGTAAAACGGCGGGGTTACTAATAGTTTCCTTTCCCGACGGTAGTTGCGCAAAGTAGTTCGTGACATGCGTGACTTGCTATGGAGCCAC
The DNA here is from genome assembly GCA_031308135.1 of Acheta domesticus. NCBI lineage: Eukaryota > Metazoa > Arthropoda > Insecta > Orthoptera > Gryllidae > Acheta > Acheta domesticus. Next base: position 6,934,109 of record JAHLJT010002630.1, read on the forward strand.
GACGCGTGCCACTGCCACCAGTAGAAGACCTTGCCACCACTGTCCTAAATGCTAATTTTTTGTACTGTATTTAATGCAACCCGCACTGCTTTCATGTAATGTGGGATTGCGTCAACGATCTGCTCTGCGGGCGGATGCTGGGAGAGGAATCGAAGCAGATAGGATGAGGCATGGCGTGATTAAAGGGAAAGGAGCCTGATTCGTCAGTACGCGGGGGTAGGGTCGGGGTATACATTAAATTATTTCCATTTTATACGACAGGTATAATTTATTCCTTTTCGTCTCTTGACAGGCCGCGACAGCTCGGTGGCAGCATTTTATTGCTTCTAAAGTGTGGCTGACCGAGTGGTCCTACTATTTGAGTCATATCGGTGGAGGATTTTCGACACTACCTGCATAACTTGGTCGAATGCAAATTCTGTCAGGAAGATTAATTGTAGAGAGCGGGTGCTCAAAACCAGTCGTTTTCCTTGATTTCCAAATTCGTTTAATCCAAATGCAATTCTAATCCAGTAGAATTATTGAGTGAATTGTGTGGAGTGTGAATTTAATGTGGGTTGTTCTTTACATAGTAAAGAATATTGAGTGTAGGATAAGTGTGTGGTGTTGTGTGGTGAGGTGTTGTGTGGTGCGGCCTGAATATGTTGTGGGGGTTTATGAGTGCGGCGTGGGTTTGATGAGTGCGGCGTGGGTTTTGATGAGTGCGGCGTGGGTTTGATGAGTGCGGCGTGGGTTTGATAAGTGCGCGTGGGTTGATGAGTGCGGCGTGGGTTTGATGAGTGCGGCGTGGGTTTGATGAGTGCGGCGCGGTGTGGTTGATGAGTGCGGCGCCGTGTGGATTGATGAGTGCGGCGCGTGTGGTTGATGAGTGCGGCGCGTGTGGTTGATGAGTGCGGCGTGGGTTTGATGAGTGCGGCGTGGGTTGATGAGTGCGGCGTGGGTTTGATGAGTGCGGCGTGGGTTTGACTGAGTGCGGCGTGGGTTTGATGAGTGCGGCGTGGGGTTGATGAGGTGCTGCGCCTGGGTTGATGATGTGCGGGGCGTGGGTTTGATGAGTGCGGCGCGTGGGTTTGATGAGTGCGGCGTGGGTTTGATGAGTGCGGCGTGGGTTTTGATGAGTGCGGCGTGGTTGGATGAGTGCGGCGTGTGTTTGATGAGTGCGGCGTGGTTTGATGAGTGCGGCGTGGGTTTGATGAGTGCGGCGTGGGTTTGATGAGTGCGGCGTGGGTTTGATGAGTGCGGCGTGGGTTTGCATGAGTGCGGCATGGGTTTGATGAGTGCGGCGTGGGTTTGATGAGTGCGGCGTGGGTTTGATGAGTGCGGCGTGGGTTTGATGAGTGCGGCGTGGGTTTGATGAGTGCGGCGTGGGTTTGATGAGTGCGGCGTGGGTTTGATGAGTGCGGCGTGGGTTTGATGAGTGCGGCGCGTGGGGTTGATGAGTGCGGCGTGGGTTTGATGAGTGCGGCGTGGGGTTGATGAGTGCGGCGCGGGTTTGATGAGTGCGGCGTGCGTTTGATGAGTGCGGCGCGTGGGGTTGATGAGTGCGGCGCGTGGGGTTGATGAGTGCGGCGCGTGGGGTTGATGAGTGCGGCGTGGGTTTGATGAGTGCGGCGTGGGTTTGATGAGTGCGGCGTGGGTTTGATGAGTGCGGCGCGTGGGGTTGATGAGTGCGGCGTGGGTTTGATGAGTGCGGCGTGGGTTTGATGAGTGCGGCGTGGGGTTGATGAGTGCGGCGCGGTTTGATGAGTGCGGCGTGCGTTTGATGAGTGCGGCGCGTGGGGTTGATGAGTGCGGCGCGTGGGGTTGATGAGTGCGGCGCGTGGGGTTGATGAGTGCGGCGCGTGGGGTTGATGAGTGCGGCGTGGGTTTGATGAGTGCGGCGTGGGTTTGATGAGTGCGGCGTGGGTTTGATGAGTGCGGCGTGGGGTTGATGAGTGCGGCGCCTGGGGTTGATGAGTGCGGGCGTGGGTTTGATGAGTGCGGCGTGGGTTTGATGAGTGCGGCGCGTGGGGTTGATGAGTGCGACGCGTGGGGCTGATGAGTGCGGCGCGCGTGGGGTTGATGAGTGCGGTGTAGGGTTGATGAGTGTGGCTTGGGGTTGATGAGTGCGGCGTGGGGTTGCTGAGGAGGGTGGTGTGGGATTTAGGAGTGTGATGTAGGGTTGAGTGTGGTGAGGGGTTGAGAAGTGCGGAATGGGGTTCAAGTATGCAATGTGGGGTTGGGACGGAATAGGGTCGAGGAGTGCAGTGTGGAGAGTGAAGAGTGGAGTGGAGTAGAGAGTGGTACCTCGAGGTCGGGGGCCCACTGCAGCAGGGCGTACAGGCACTCCACGTGCCCGCCCTTGGCCGCGAGGTGCAGGGGCGTGCAGCCGGCCTTGGTGACGCAGCCGATGTGCGCGCCCTTGTGGAGCAGCTGGTGCACGCACTCCACATAGCGGTCGGTGGAGGCCAACGTCGAGTGCTGGCTGCGGCAGCGGCGGTCGCCCGACAGCGAGCGCAGGTTCAGGCAGTCCGTGTGGCCCTGCGGCGCCGACCAATCACGTGGCCAAAACATTCCTCGGGGATGTCAAATAAACACTGTGTTAAGTAAATATATTATTAATGGAGAATCGAGAACACTTTTGTAGGACACGTGTCTCGGTGAGTGAGGCCAATAGCTTACTGGCCTCTGAACCCCCAGTGTGCGGGTTCGATCCCGGCTGTGGTGCGCTTGGGCAAACCCAAAATTCAATTATTAGCTACAACTTCACCTTCTCTAAGAAGTGAAGAAAATTCCTCGAAGGTTAGTAGATTTGGAAAGAAACATTTGATAAAGAGAGATTGAGAGCTTCAAATAAAGACTTGAGTGAAATAGAAGAAAAGATAAGGGAAAGAAGAAAAAACATAAGAAGAAAGAATCTTATGAAAAGAACCCTCATGACAGAAGTTATGTTGCGGGAATACACTAGAAACTTTGGTGTTTTCCGTCAGTTTACATTTGCATTGATTTTTTTTTCTTTTTCTCCAATCTACTGTACAGAATTCAATGAAATTTTTACAAATCTTCTCTTCCTGGCTGTCCTTGTCCATTTTCCTTTTGTTTTTCGCCCTTTTTTCCCTTTCATCCTTCGTCCTTTTTGTCTTTGTCCTTTTCGTCTTGTTGGTAATTGTGGCATTTCATGCCAGAAGAAAATATTTTATATTCTTCGTTGCATTCTTCGTTGCAGATTTAACAAGACACTTGAGCATCGTCTCAAGCACTAGTGCTAAAACGTAAACTTTTAGCAGGCTATGCATGCCCTAAAAGAGTAAGTTTTACTCGTGCCCGCATAAAATAGATATTTATTTTTGAAAGAGAAAAAATAGTGGGTCCAAAATGTATCCAGGGAATAAACCTTGAAAACAATTTTCTCGACGGCACGCCGTCAGGATTTTCGACACTAGCTTTTCAGCTGAGTCGATTTCAGTTGCTGTCTGAAGAATTCAAGTGATCGACTGCTCTGATCGGTAGTTTTCCGTGATTTCTCCGATGACCACCAGGCGAATGCCGGAACAGTACCCTAATAAACAGGCCACGAACCGCGCGCGATCTTTCCTTCCTCTTCCTTGTACTATCCTCATCCCTTACACACATACTAACATGCACTACACTATCACACATGCGGGTAGACCGGTCAGGAGCGTAGAGCTTGTCCCGGCTGGAGCGGTGTCCCGCTAGTGGGAGATACCTGGTTGATGGGAAAACCCCGCTAGTCGACCGAAGGTCGGCGCCGGATCTCGCTATCCAGCGGGAAAGGATAACCGCCACCTCCCGACGGAAAACACGCACTACACTTACGGGACTAATGATCTAAGTAGTTGACGCGCCCGGAATCACAATCAGTCAATCATTGAAAACAATTATGTTATGTTAGGAAGCGGGGGTGGGGATGGGGTTCACCTCCTCGACGGCGACGTGCAGCGCGGTGCGTCCGCAGCTGTCCTTGGCGTCCACGTCGGCGCCGCGCTCCAGCAGCACGGCCAGGCACTCCACGTGGCCCCTGTGCGCCGCCACGTACAGCGCCGTGCGCCCGTTCTGCGTCTTGGTGTCGATCTTGGCGCCCGCCTGCGCACACGCACCAGACTCCGCCTCCGCCTCCTGGAGGCCACACTGACAAGAGCCAGCCAGTGCCAACGAGGACTCAAACAGGGATGCTAATGGCGAGAAAAAATGTCTAACGGCCGTTGTCAATATAACGGTACAATTCGTCTGTGTCCCAAAGACCACCCATCCATCCATCTGGCTGGCTGGCTGGCCCTCTGCCCATCCGTCCGTTAGCTTAATCGCACGCAACTCGCCAAATGCCAGCCCGAAATCTGCCTCCATGGAGAAGAGGCAACCAGCGCCTCTTCGGTTGCCAAGAAGGATCGGAACAGGGATGCTAATGGTGAGAAAAATAGTCTTTCAAATATTCGTCCGTCGTCAACATAACGGTGCAATTGGTCTGTGTCCCGAAGACCGGCTGAATCTCTCTGTCCGTCCGCCTGTTAGTCTAAGCACTTAGTACCTCGCGAGTGAACGCCCGAGTCTACCTCCTGGAGACCACGCTGAGAAGAGCCAACCAGTTCTTCTTCGGTTGCTAAGAAGAATCGGGACAGGGATGCTAATGGTGAGAAAAATAAATTGTCTTTCAAATATTCGTCCGTCGTCAATATAACGGTGCAACTGCTCTATGTCCCAAGACCGACCGGCTGAATCTCTCTGTCCGTCCGCCTGTTAGCCTAAGCACTTGCACCTTCGCGAGTGAACGCCCGAGTCTACCTCCTGGAGACCACACTTAGAAGAGTCAACCAGTGCCAAGGAGGATTCAAACAGGAATGCTGATGGCGAGAAAAATAAATTGTCTATCATATATTCGTCCGTTGTCAATACAACGGTGCAATTCGTCTGTGTCCCAAAGACCATCCATCCGTTTGGCTGGCCCTTCTGTCCGTTCGTCCGTTAGCCTAATCACACGTACCACGCGAGTGCCAGCCCGCAGCTGCCTCCTAGAGGCCACACTGAGAAGAGCCAATCAGCGCCTTTTAAGTTGCCAAGAAGCATTGGGACGGATGCTAATGGCTATAAAATAAATTCTGTCAAATGTTCGTCCGTCGTCAAGAAAACGGCGCAATGAGTCCTATGTCCCAAAGACCATCCATACGCCTGTCTCTCTGTCTGTCCGTCCACCTGTTATGTACCCTCGCGAGTGCCAGACCGAGTCTGCCTCCTCGAGGCCACACTTGAAGAGTCAACCAGCGCCTCTTAGGTTGCCTAGAAGGATTGGGAAGGATGCTAATGGCAATAAAATGAATTGTCTTTCAAATATTCCTCCGTCGTCAATATAACAATGTAATTGGACTATGTCCTAAAGACCATCTGTCTGTCGAGCTCTCTGACCGTCTGTCTGTTAACCTTCGCACACGCACCTCACGGTTGTCATTTTGAGTCTGTCTCCTGGAGGCCACACTGAGAAGCGTCAACCAGCGCCTCTTATGTGTCCAATAAGAATCGTTACAAATGCTAATGGCTAGAAAATAAATATCTTTCAAATATTGCTTCTCGTATACATCATAAACCCGTCTGTCTGCTCGCGCATATTTTCGGTGGTATTCACATCGTTAGCAAAGAAAGAACGCAGAGATGAGACGTGTTATAGTGTAACAGCCCGGGTGGCCCCCCACTTGGGCTCTTGGCATCGTAGTTACAGTGCTTAACATTTGCAGATGACGAGGGACTGGGCCCTAGTGCAGTGAGCGACGTTAACTGCGACCAACCTGGAAAGTTGGTATTCTTATGCTGGCGAGACGGCCCCAACATGATGTACATAACGATGATGCCAACAAAGCTCCTGGAGTCGGCCATTATAATAGAATTTAATATTCTTGAACTATTGAATTGTGCGTCATAAAAACTACGTAATTGTACCGCGAGATGTCGTTCCAAAATCAACAAATGCTCTAGTGATTTCATAGTGACCCGATCGGTTTTTGATATTTTTTATTGCATTTAGGGACGTCGGTATCTGTCTTTGTCGACATCTGTCTTTGTCGGCATCTGTCTTTGTCCGCAACTGTCTTTGTCCGCAATTGTCTTTGTCGATATGTCTTTGTCGGTACCTATCTTTGTTACCATCTGTCTTTGTCGGCATCTGTCTTTGTCGATATGTCTTTGTCAGCATCTGTCTTTGTCCGCAACTGTCTTTGTCCGCAACTGTCTTTGTCCGCAACTGTCTTTGTCCGCAACTGTCTTTGTCCGCAACTGTCTTTGTCCGCAATTGTCTTTGTCGATATGTCTTTGTCGGTACCTCTCTTTGTTAGCATCTGTCTTTGTCGGCATCTGTCTTTGTCGGCATCTGTCTTTGTCGGCATCTGTCTTTGTCGGCATCTGTCTTTGTCGGCATCTGTCTTTGTCGGCATCTGTCTTGTCGGCATCTGTCTTTGTCGGCATCTGTCTTTGTCGGCATCTGTCTTTGTCGGCATCTGTCTTTGTCGGCATCTGTCTTTGTCGGCATCTGTCTTTGTCGGCATCTGTCTTTGTCGGCATCTGTCTTTGTCGGCATCTGTCTTTGTCGGCATCTGTCTTTGTCGGCATCTGTCTTTGTCGGCATCTGTCTTTGTCGGCATCTGTTTTTTGTCCGCAACTGTCTTTGTCCGCAACTGTCTTTGTCCGCAACTGTCTTTGTCCGCAACTGTCTTTGTCGATATGTCTTTGTCGGTATCTGTCGTTGTCGGTATCTGTCGTTGTCGGCATCTGTCGTTGTCGGCATCTGTCGTTGTCGGCATCTGTCGTTGTCGGCATCTGTCTTTGTCGCCATCTGTCTTTGTCGGCATCTGTCTTTGTCGGCATTTGTCTTTGTCGGCATCTGTCTTTGTCGGCGTCTGTCTTTGTCGGCGTCTGTCTTTGTCGGCATCTGTCTTTGTCGGCGTCTGTCTTTGTCGGCATCTGCCTTTTGTCGGCATCTGCCTTTTGTCGGTATCTGCCTTTTGTCGGTATCTGCCTTTTGTCGGTATCTGTCTTTTGTCGGTATCTGTCTTTTGTCGGTATCTGTCTTTTGTCGATATCTGTCTTTTGTCGGTATCTGTCTTTTGTCGGTATCTGTCTTTTGTCGGTATCTTTGTCGGTATCTGTCTTTGTCAATATCTGTCTTTGTCAATATCTGTCTTTGTCAATATCTGTCTTTGTCAATATCTGTCTTTGTACCTTTGTCTGTATCTGTCTTTATATATTTCTTTGTAGGTCTGCCTGTATCTGCCTTCGTCAGTATCTGTCTTTCTGTGTATTTTTGTATATGTCTTTGTCCCTGTCTTTCTCTGCATCTCTTTGTCTGCGGCGGCCGTGGTCGCGCCTCACCTCGAGGAAGGCGAGCACGCAGTCGACGTGGCCGCCCTCCACGGCCAGCACGAGCGGCGTGCGCTCGAGGCCGTCGGTGGCGTTGACGTCGGCGCCGCGGAAGAGCAGCTCGCGCACGCACGCCGCATGGCCGTGCGCCGCCGCCAGGTGCAGGGGCGTGCGCTCGTCCTCAGACGTGCGGCAGCGGATGGCGCTCCCCGCCTGCGCACGCGCACGCACGCACGCACGCACGGTTTCGCTGGTGTAACGGTTAGCGTATCGTACTGATATACCCAAGTTGGCGGATTCAATCCGATCGAAGCCAAGGATTTTTAAGGGCGAAAAAATCCTTCGTACGCCTTTCTTCGGAGGGGAAGTAAAGCCGGCTGTCCCATGTTAGTGGATTTACTGCATATAAAAAGATCAAGCGTAAATGATGCCTCTGGGCTAAATTTAAATGGTCTGTTTCGTCGCCCAAGAAATACCTTCTTTCTCCGCTAGTTGGTAAAAGGAGCGTAGCGAAATTTGTAGGGTCAGACGGAAGGTCAGACGTGGTCTTTCTTTGGAGGGAAAGTAAAGCCGGCTGTCCCATGTTGTAGACTGAATGTATGTATTAGATCTTCAAGCCTGAAAGAAGCCTCTGAGCTAAAGTCACAATTGCCTATTTCGTCGCCCGAGTAATACCTTTTTTCTCCGCTAGAAGGGGAAAGGAGCGTTGTGAAATTTGCGTAAGAGCTGGCCAAATGTCCCCAGTGTCGCCATGTAAAAATAAAGCATTAACTAACTCATGTCAGTTGACCTGTTGCTGTTGCTTTTTTTGTATTGATCAGAGAATCCGGGCGCGTCAACGGCTAAAGTCATTATTCCCGTAAGTGTAGTGTATATTTTCCCTCTGTAGGGTGATGTTGTGGAGGTGATCTTCCTCCGCTGGATGGTGGGATCCGGCGCCGACCTTCCCGTCGACTAGCGGGGTTTTCTCCAATCAGGTATCTCTCACCAGCGGGGCACCTCCCGACAAGAGAGACAAGTTCTAAACCCCCGACGTGTATGGCAGTGAAGGGCATGTAAGTGTGTGTGTGTGTGTGTGTGTGTGTGTGTGTAAGGAGTGAGGATACAAGGAAGAGGAAGGAAAGATAGTGGATGTCTGTGGCTCGTTTTTTATGCAATTGCTCCGGCATTCGCCTGATATTGAAAATGAGGTAGCATTCGCCTGGTGATGAGAATTTTGCCAGCTGCTCTGATCAGTAATTTTTCGTGGTTTTCCCGATCAACACTACGTAAATGTCGAAATTGCACCTTAACGAACGGGATGCGGACCCTGCCCGATCTTTCCTTCATCTTCCTCTTCCTATCGTCTCCCCTTACACATTCACACGTACATGCACTACACTACCACATATGTCGAGAGCTTAGAGCTTGTCCTGGCTGGGGCGGTGCCCCGCTGTGGGGGAGATAGCTGGAAGGGGAAATCCCCAGCAATACGACGTGTAAGTCGACGCCGGATCTCGCCACCCAGCGGCAGAGGCAAACAGCTACCTCTCTCTGTATTACTGTTTGTTTTCTCTGCATTCCTGTGTATTCTCGTTCGTTTCATTTGTCAAAGCTAAGAAATGATTGTTGTTCCTAACGAAATGAATGCAGATATTCATCACTAGGCGCTTTCTTTGAATTGAACTGTTTTCAAGTAATAGCTGAGATGTTAGTAGCGCAGAAAATGCAATATTTCAATATTACTAAGCTGTTTCCAATAACGCGATAAAAGTATGTGCTGTTGTAACGCCACTAGTTACTTTATCGCTACCGCTACCGCCTTAGAGAGAAAGTTATGTAATGCTGCGCGAAAAACGGCGAATTTTCTCCAAAACTGACATTCCCAATCTGATGTCGCGTCCCTTTCAATTTGAAAATGATATTTTCATTTTGGGGGTACTTTACATGAAGCCCATGGGACACTTTCAAAAATGTCTCCATCGTTTTTGATTAAATTTTGTTGTTGGATAGTGTGAAAGATTTTTGAGAGCATGGTGCAGGTTTCATTTTCATTGAAAACTGTTTTTTCAAAAAAATACAAGAAAATTTAGGCGTCTTCCTACAACTACAATTATGAAGATAAGAGATATTTTCCTTAGTAATATCTATTAAGATGTTATACTTAAAGATAGATTTTGATTTCAGGTCATGTACAATTTTCCAAAATTCGAGTAAACGTTTGGTTCACGTAATTTCGGTTGAAAGTACGGGCGAGAAAGTATGTGCTCTTTTAGCCGTACTAGTTTTCAATAAAAATGTGCTGTCGACATTAGGGCTGGGCAGCATTCATAATCAGCTTATGGCTCTAGGCTATTTGAGTGTCAACGTAAAATTATTTAAAATTTCAAAAATACAAATTAACTATCTAAAACGATTTTCTGGCATAGAAGCAGGCTTTTCGTACACATTAATATACCTTTTACCAGTGGTTTCTACTGGCACCCACTTATCGGCGCGTTTTTCAAGTTCTCTTTGACTGTAAACCTGAATTCCATGTCTCATATTGCGGGCCATCTTTTTCGAATAACTACTCAAATTACTCGCCACAAAACCCCCAGCTCGATAAATCACTCTCAGAAACGATAATTTGAAACCCGAAACTCGTCATTTCATCAGATTCCGCCAACGTATACAAACGCGTGATGTCATTGCGTATTAGGTTTCTTCAGTAAAATCTGAGCTCGGCTTATCTTTTGTCTTACTCTATATAAATAAAATTGGAGATTTCAAAATAACTTTAAAAAAGTGGATAAAATTGTTCACACGTGTAGTAAATTACTACTCTAACACGTGTAGTCAGAATGAATGTAGTTAGAATCCATGTCAACCTTCCGTCCGCCTGTCCGTCCGTCCGTCCGTCTGTCCGTCCGTCTGTCTCTCTGTCTGTCAGTTCGTCCGTCGGTTCGTTTATCTGTCGACCGTCTATCCAAAATTCTAAAATTGATATTTCCCAATCGATCTGAACGATCTCGAAGACCTACGAGTTTGAAACGAATATTTTGGTTTTCGGCGGTTCTTTACATGAAGCCTCAACATTTAAAACATCAACATTTGTTTTAAAAAAAATGGCTCCAATATCTTCATTAAATGTTGTCCTCGAATAGCGCAAAACTCGTAAAATAACGTAGGTCTAATGTTAGTTGAAATTTCTGAATTTTCTAAAATTGTCCAAAGTTAACTCCTTTTTTGGCGTCTTCTACAACTATAACGTTTAAGTTAGAGATACGTTTCTTAATGAAATCAGTAACTCAAAGATTTTGAAATAGTCACGTGCAATTTTTCAAAAATATTAGGTTTTGCGTAATTTTGCGTGAAATGCAGCCAATTTTTAAATTACCATTTTCTCAAAAAGGCACCAAATTGTTTCGTTGAATTTTCTCCTCGTATTCCTGGGATCACAGGACGGTTTAAAACGTGGAGATGGTTCCATTTTCGGCGAACGTTCATTTTCGAAAATTAAAAATAATTAATATTGCAAAAGTAAAATACAAAATAAGAAATGTTTCTCTTAGACGAAATTTCTAAGTAATTAGGTCTTTTAGGAGTTACGACGTTGGAATACAACAATTGGAACACCGCAACATGGCAGTTTGAAAATCTCAGAATAACTTCTGATTGTTCCTGGGTGTATGAAACGGTATTTTGCATTGTCAAATTTGTGTTGATGTAGTACTTTTAAATGAATTAAATTGTAGCCTCTAACGCAAAATTGGTAATTTTTTTCAAGACTGAGATGAGTTAAAAGGAACAGAAATTGTATTTTAATTTTACGTAACAGACCCTGACACGAGATAGCACGTGCCCTTATATCACCATTGGTTATAATATCTTGTAGGTACTTATTTATATTTTATCCTATCGAACGTTTTAACAGAGACGGTCATTATAAAATGCGCACTTTTTTACCATTACGGAGTTAAACTGCGCAATCACTACATAAAGTTGAAGTTTATTGATTAATTGATTGATTCATTATTCATTGCTGTTTCTGGGTGCATCAACTGCTATGGATGGTTATTAGTCCCGTACGTGTTGTGCTCGTTATATCCGGGCGATTTTCTTCCCTCACTGGGACGTGATAGCTGATGCTGACCTACAAGTCAGCTTTCGATTTTCCCTCTTCAGGTATCACCCACAGCAAAGCACCGTCCCATCCGGGACAAACTCTGAGCGCCGAATTGGTTTTCCGATATATGTGGTAGTGTAGTTCATGTCTAATTATGTGTGTGTGTAAACAAAAAGGATGGAACAAGGATTGGACAGGAAAGATCGCGGGCAGTCTGAACACCGAAACATGCTACTGGCCGCTCGAATCCTTCTCCAGACGGGTGATTTCGACACAGGTATGTATCAAGTGTCGAAAAGTCTCCACCGTCGGGACTCGAACCAAGGACCCTCACGATCAGAGAGGCTACAGTGGCATCAGTTACTGCCCCCCCCCTATTTATATGAGCTAACTCAGCCGGTTTGGAGTTGAGAGGCGCTGGCCGGCACCTGCACGAGGAGGCCGAGGCAGGCGACTTGGCCGTGTTCGGCGGCCACGTGCAGCAGCGTGCGGCCGCGGGCGTCGCGCGAGTGCACGAAGTGGCGGCCCTCCACCAGCAGGCCACGCAGCGCCTCGGCGTCGCCCTCCTCCACCGCCGCCACCAGCCGCTCCAGCCTGCAACCACGTCCCCCTTCAGCCCCCGCTCCGAGCCCCCGGCCATCCGGCCCCCTGGGATACCGAGCCCCCGGGCCCCCGGCCATCCGACCCCCGGCCCCCGCCCCCGATCCCCGGCCCCCGGCCCCCGGCCCCCGGCGCCCGGCCCCCGGCCCCCAGCCCCCGGCCCCCGGCCCCCGGCCCCCGGCCCCCGGCCCCTGGCCCCCGGCCCCCGGCCCCCGGCCCCCGGCCCTCCGGCCCTCCGGCCCTCCGATCCTCCGGCCCTCCGGCCTAAGCCCATCCAAAGCAAGAAGTAGAGAAGGCCGGAAGGCCGAAGAAGAGGAGAATGAGAAGGGAAAAAGATGATGAGAAGTTGAAAAAGCAGAAAAAAACGATGAGGAGAAAAATACGCGGAACAAGAAGTAAGAAGAGAAGGAAGAACGGGAAGAAGATAATATCAAGGACAATGAAGAAGGGGATGAAAAGGGAAAGAAAGAATAAAACAATAAGGGACGAAAAGGAGACAGAAAAAGAAGAAGGGACGAAAAAACACAGAGGGATGAAAATGAGAAAGGAAGAGGGAGAGGGTGACAAGGAGGAACGAAGGAAAAAATACTGACAAAAAGAAAATGAAAATATAAGGAGAGGAAAGATAGAAAGAGATGGTGAAAGCACGAAAAAGAAGAGAGAAGCGAGAGAAAATGTTAAGTAAATGGTGAGGAGACGAGCATATTTTCCCTTAGAATGTTTGAAACACATTTGTCTTAATTTCAGGTTCCCTTTTTGCATGAATCTCCTAGATGAATTTCACTGCTGGATTTGATTTAGATTTGCACTTTTAAGGACTCTCTGCTTTTTACTTGCACATTAACTACAAGAGTGTGCCACGAGAACTAGCGAGGTGATATCTACCTACTTCTAGGATTGTTACTTGCACAATGATGGAATCTGATTAGACTGAAAGTTATTGTACAATTTAATTTCAAAACTTATGTACAAATGTTTTAACTTTTGAATGTTTAACCAGATCTTGGACATCGTAATTGCAAAATAAGAATCCATCGCTTTTAAATCCATACTGAGATTTTCGAAGGCATAGAGATAGGGACCCTTACAGGGAAAGGACAGGAAAACTATTTTGAATTACTATAATCAATCCAACAGCAAGTTCTGCGAAACAGAAGATCTATGATTTTTTATAAATAAATTAAGAACTACAAAAACTGCTCATTAGCAAGTTATAGCAAATTTTGCTTCTTATTTCTAGTCGTCTTACGGCCACTTGTTCTCGTTTCCTTAATTTAGAACAAAGATCATATTTTTCTAAATATTACGGACACCATGAACTTATCACTTCAATGTACATTAAAACTTTATCTCTTCTGCTGGATACTCCGCCAACCACCATTGCCTCGTCAATAGTTAATTATTAAAACCAGTTACTTGCTTTAAATATGGCACTTACTATTCTGTGGCCTTCTTACAGTAATTATACATATTTCACAACCCTTCTTTCAAATTGATCCAGAAGGCTGATGCCCTTGAAGAAACATGCCTTCAGAATGCAACAATAAAGTGTAATGGACCACAACACTCTTATCATACTTTGACGTACCTGAATATTTTTGTTGTTCACTTTGTCCTGATAAATAATATCGCTCAAATGAGCGATATATCTTAGGCGATACGTCCTCCTCAAATCAACATTATTGCAGAAATAGGCCATCTAGCCAAAGGTAGATGTTTTATCAAACTATAAGGGATTTGAGAACAGAGCAGTAACAGGTGACCTGTTGGATATGGAATTGATATTTGAAAACTAATCATGTGGCTGTTGCTGGTATGAGATGTTGCCACGATATTAGCTATGAAAACTTGTGAATGCAGTAATGACGGAGACAGGTAGACTTATAAATGAAGAAATATTTTAGTTTATAGTACATATATAGGGAGCAATGCCCCCTATACTTCGTGTTTATAACGTTTCCGTAGAGACATAAGGAATATGTGATGAAAGATTTATGCAAATAAATTAAATGGATTATAAAATATGGGTATTTTCATTAAAAACTTTCATCCAGTTTGATTTTTATGCATTTTTTTAATTTTCTGTATTCCGTCAATCATGATCGAGAATATTTAGTTAGGTTATACTATTTGAATAACAAACGTGAATCTTTAAAGAATCTTTATGGCGAGAAGTACGGCTTAAGAATTAAGTAATTACTGCTGACATACAAAATTTCGAAATTGTGAATGAAATCCGTGACGTGCGAACTCTGGAATTGGCTATGCACCTTATTTTTCTTCTACAGTAAATGCAGGTCGTTAAGACAATATATTCTTCATCGATTGTCTTACTGTATTACATTACCGAGAAAGTCTGAAATTATTAAACATTCCATATAATTAAATTAGTTTTCACACTCATGCGTGAAGACACCTTGAGTCCCTCAGCGTTTCTTTGAATACCATAGAAGTCGGGTTCATCCAGAAAGAAAGTATCGAAAAAATGCAAATAAGTATTTACTAGTCGATAGGATGTGTCGTGGTGACACCCGCAGAAGAGTACGTAAAACGTCTTCTGAATGCTAAACAGGGAAGGAACATAGAAATAATACACTTTACATTTATTCACTATTACAAACCTTACATGCTGAACTTATGTTGCAGCTATTGGGAATATTACACTGATGATAATGCTACACAGTGGCAGCTCTTGAAATGTTCAGGATAGCACAAACAGAGATTGCAGAATCGTGGCGGATCCTGAACGGCACGAGAGCTCTGCCTTTCTTGGCTCCAATATACATAACTAAAGGTGGACTAAAAGTTCCGCGACAGTCAAATATCTAAGGAAAAATATTTGCGAGCTCAAAAATAAAAAATACGTATTTAATAATCTTCAAAAACATGAATCACATAATCTTTTCAATGATATGACATGACCCCCCTACCCCACCCCAGTGGTTGGAGTTGGGGGGTCATGTTTGGTATCATCTGGGTGTTGGTATGTATATAAGAGCTAAACTCTGACACTGTTGGACCGATCTCCGTGAAAGTTGGCAATTCTACGTGTTTTTTTTCACCCAGAAGGTTTATGTGCTAATAATTCTGTAGTAACTCTACTAGAACAAAACTAAATATTCACGTCAAATGCAACCCTCAACACACTCGGTAGCATTTTGGATCTATATCGTTAAATAACTCCTAAACGAAGCGTTTTAGGGCCTTAATAGCTAAAATTTTGAGGCAGAAGGCCTCAAATAAACGTTTTCCACATCGTAATCTATAGAATGAGCTCTTCTCGAACAAATTCTATTAAGTTTTTGCTGGTCCAGCGCTTCCCGATATTACCTCACCTGCTCAAAGACGTGCAGAATGTGCAAGTAAATGTAAATGTGAATGTGAGGGACAGAGCGGCTGAGACAGACAGACAGGGACAGGGTGAAGGAAGGAGGGAAAGATAGTGAGAAAGGGAGATGGGAGGGGAAAGAGGGAGATGATGGGCAGAACAACGTCTGCCGGGTTTTCCTATTGAATAGATTTTTGAAAACCTTAAACATCTGTTATTTTGTTTTCCTATGCGATGTGTATTTCTCGAAATATTAGATCGATTCCATGTTCCGACTAATGTTAGTTGAAAACTTTGAAAAAAAATTGCAAAAATTCACATTTGTTCGGCGTCTTCCTACGACTACAATTATGAAGATTATATATATATATATATATATATATATATATATATATATATATATATATATATTTCCCTTAATGAAATCTGCTCCTTAAAGATAGATTTTGAAATAAGGTAATGTACAATTTTTCGAAAACTTGAGTAATATTCGCGTAATTTTGCGTGAACATATGAGAAAGAAAGTACGTGCTGTTTTATACATTAGTTATCTGTTTGTTTATTTCATTTTCTTGTAATTTTGCTCATCGTATTCAAAAGTCGATGGTCACACACTCACATCACATTCCAAAGGCGTACTTCCACTAAAATCCAGGTGGACATCATTTCAAGAAGAAATTTACATCCATTACATTTTCATCATTTCAAGAAGTACAATTTTTCTTTTTGGCCAAGAAAGATATTTTAGCTTTCATTTTGGCAAGAAATATATGGGGGTCCGAAATACAATTGGTCGGCTCTTGAAATACTTTCTGGAGAATGAACACTCTGCTATTGAATGGTACATTTCTCGTTAGCACGATGTACACTACAAATACTCAATGTAGGAATAGAGTGACAATTATCCAAAATTTGTCGATATCTTGCATTGTAAAGTCGAGGTGTACATACTCCACTCCACTCCACTACCACTCATTTTCTCCGTCATAATATTTTCGCAAAACCGGATTTAAATCTGAAATAAATAAAATAACAGAATACATAGGCGGTGTCCCGCTGGGGGGAAAAATTTAGGAGGAAACTCCCAAGCCGATGTGTTTATGATGTGTATACGGTGTGTATATAGCATGGTGGAAAGATACGGGTAAGTTAATGCGCATCGTATCGGACTTCAGCCAATGAGCTTCGGACACCAATTTGCGACGTAATATTAGCGAAAAAATTTAAATGCACTAGATAATCACATGTCATTGAAACAGATATATGAAGTATTTCTTTTAAATATTGCATCTTGCACACCTTCATCATGTTGTATTTGGTTGGTCAACGTTGAAAATTGTTACTTTATGCCACTTTCAAAATTCAAAATATTTCTCAACCCTTCTCGCTCTCCATGCAATTTGGCAGACTGCATATGGGCTGGCCCTTAGACCATAGAGTAGACGACGCATGACGTCACAGCGTTGAAGCAAACATCTCGATCAGCTAATTGTGGGACGGGGTGGCTTGTGGTATAGCGTTACCGTTTAGAGATTGTGAAGTTTTAAAATTATATAAAGAAAGAATGGTGCAATATTGCGTTGCGTATGGAAGTAAAGAGAAAGCTGGAAAAGGGTCGTCTGTTTCTTTCCATAGGTAAGTTCACCCAGATTGAAATAAAGGCTGTAGTACAAAAGGAGATGTAAGATAGGCCGTATGAATTCAACATTAATTAGTCATACGGTACTAATAATCTGTTGGATGAAGAAACTCACGTAGATTAATATTTATTATTAAAATGTGCTTGCTGACTATACATTTCGACGCATTTCTTCGATTATTTGCAATGATTTTGCCTCGAGACCTTTTCTGCTGATGCCCGATTTTTTTTAATTATTTTTTATAGCTTTCCTGCTGATGAGAAATTGAAACAGCAATGGATTGTGGCTTTGAGAAGAGAAAATTTCATTTCCTCGAAGCATTCGTGTTGTTTGTTTGTGTTCGAAACACTTTTCCTCGGATTGTTTTGATAACGAGGCTTTCGGCCTAGGTTTTAAGCTCAAGCGAAATGTAATTTCTTCAGTTTTCGATTTCCCCAACCATGTAAAGAAAACTGAAAGGAAAGGGAAAGCTCCCAGGGAGAGAACAGTACAAAATTCAAATCCTGAGTTTGTGCCAGAGTCGTCCACATCCATGTATGTTTTGTAATAGTCGTCCACACCCATGTAATTTAATTAGAATAATTTTTTAACTTGTTTAAAAAAGGTTTTTCATGTTCCATTTATGTGCTTAGGAGGCAACCAAAGCAAAAAGTCAAACGTCCTCGTTTGTCATATATTGGTGACTTCCAAAAAGCATCTCTTACCCCTGAGGAGAGGAACAAATTTACAGAGGTAGCACATAAAAGAATGGGTATTTATAAGCAAAAAATTAAGACAATGAAACAAAAGCTGAAGCGTGCACTTCAGAAAAATAAGGATTTAAAAGCCCTCTGCAACCATCTGCGGGAAAAAAAAAGTTTCTTAGTGAAAATGCTGCTCATACTTTACAGGTAAGTTTCATCATTATTTGTTGTAGACATAGTGCTTTTTTTTTCTTTCCTTTTTTTAAATAGACATTCCTAACATTAAACATTGCAGAAATGTTTTAGATGTAATGTTAATCAGTTGGTGGATTTTTCATTTTTTCAGAGTTCCTTCTGTTCAGGAGTTGCTGAAATTCTTCAGCGAGCTGAAGGAGGAATTAATAAATTGAAATATTCCTCAGGAATATAAGCATTTGAATTTTTATAGTGCGAAAGCATATAATTACATAAGGAAACTAGTCCTTCATGCCCTTGCGCATCCAAGCACAATAAGAAAGTGGAACCAGTCTATGGATGGGAAAATAGAATTTCACTTTGTTGAAAACCCTAGTTTCAGAGACCATGACTATTTTGCTTTATCTTTAGAAAGCAAATTTGCTAGTGGTGTTGTGGAATACATTGCTGGATTTGTGATAAAAAACACTGAGATAAAAATTAAATTGTACAGTTTGCCTGGATGCCCTCTGTGCACATGCTCTTTGTTTGTTCTACACACTTATTAACAGAAAGAATAAGGGAGGACCTCACATTCCATCTTCTGATGTCCGAATATGTCAAGTTGTTGAGCTTGAGCTTAGAATACAATTTCCTTCTAGCTCCAGCTACAAAGGTATACTTCGAGAAAGGTTGCTTCCTTCTGCTCTCAGAAGACTCAAGACTCAGAAGGCTTAAGAGACTAAATTCTGACTCAGGTGCCAATAAATTGAATTGAATTGAATTGCCTTATTTTATGTGGTGAGACTCAGGCCATGAGGTTGGCTCTACTATCCAACCACGCACATTTCGCTACGCTCCTTTCATCATCTAGCGGAGAAAGAAGGTATTCCTTGGGCAAAGAAACAGGCGACTTGAATTTAGCCCAGAGGCATCATTTAGGCTTGAGGATCTTTTAATGCAGTAAATCTTCTAACATGGGACAGCCGGCTTTACATCCCCTCTGAAGGACGGCGTAATAAGGAATTTTTTTGCCCTGAAAATTCGCTTCGATCAGGTTTGAACCCGCAAACTTGAGAATAACAGTCCGATATGCTGACCATTCCACCATCACCACTGCAAAATAATCAATAACCATAGGGCACAACTGATCAAAAGTATTGCTGTTGAGTATGGAAAAATTAATTTTTATCATGAAGGAAATCTTCTCAATCATGAGATTTCTCAAAATAGAGTAAGGAGTGCTCACACAAAGAACGTGTTATTTAAACATCAGTAATTTTTTTTTTCCAGTTTTTCTCTGTAAGGTTTGCTTTAAATTACATTATTATGAACTATGTTTTGAAACATTTTCTTTTTACTACCTTCTACTATTTTGTTCAGTTATAATTAAAAAGGGCCTTTGTATTATTTGTTAACTAGTGTTAAAATTACTTTAATGTTTAATTAGATATTTGTATTTAGTTTTAGTTCTCTTCATTAACTGGCCTTCCTTGTTTGTTGCAATTTTGACATTAGATAAGTTCATCTTTCCCTGGGTCTATATATAAATGTTGAGCCACCATAAATGTTAAATAATGTTCACCCATGATGAAGCATGGGAGGTCATCATTTATAATCATTATGTGATTTGACAATTTCAGTCTATAATTTGTAATTAACTCTCATCACTGGTCATTCAGTTTTCAGTGATGTTCTGTATCCATGTGAAAAATTTCTTCATATTGCTTGCATTAGTTTGGAATTTCAGCTGGTGTCTATTAATGTCTAATATTTGAGAGTTCACATTACTCTGCCACATTTGCATTTTAACTTTTCTAATTAGTGATTTGGATTTGCCTCTTCGGCAATAAATGTAAAGTTTTACTTCTTCGATAAGAAGGGTGATAAATACATCCCTGAAATTTTAATTGTGTCCCTTGCTTGCTTGCTCGCTTGTCTGTCTGTTAGTGTCTTTCAGTGGACTAAGGTTTTAAAGCCAAGATGTAATCTGAAAATAGACAGAAATGAAAAGCCTGAAAGTCAACAATGAACATCAAGAGGATACAAAAGCACAATTTTCTCAATATGTGATTGCACGAAATATGAAGAGTCCTTCAAATCTGGAGAGGTACATTTATCATTCCTTTCTTTTAATGAGGCAGAATAAAATGTGAAAATATTAAGGCACAAATTTGTTTGGTGAGAGTTGCTCAAAAATACTGAAAGCAATACTGCCTAAACATTCTGTTGAAAGACTAAGGTTAAGAAGAGGATTGACATTTTAATTACATCTGATAATGATGTGAAAATTGTGGAGTTGGTGTAGAAATGACAAACTTTGTAAAGAACTAATAAAGTTGGAATTAGAAAAGGAAAATGCCTATTATCAGTACCTTCCGCTGTGGTTGATGGTTTTAGAGCAATTCAATGCAAAGATGAAAATTTTAGATGTATTAAGGTAATAATTTGATGTATTAATCACCATCGTTTAATGCTTGTCAAAACACGTGTATTTCAAACAAGCAGCAAAGAATAACTCTGCAATGTTTTGTTATAATTAACAAAGTACATTTTATATTAATAATATGGAACTTTTATTAACATTATTTCAAAGATGTATAGTTTTATCGTAACAGTTGTGTAGAAATTGTCTTCTGAATTCAACATTGTAAGTATATAGTCTGTTAGATCCAAATTTTTAGTAACTGTCAGGTGTTGAATCTTCCATCATCATCAGAATTTTGTTCTGGTACAAGCATAATTCATTAAATTTTAAATTGGAAGAAACTGAAGGAATATTTAACATTTCATTTACAAATATTAACATCTTTAAATAATGACAATCTAATTGAAATTGTATTTGTCCAATCTTTTTCGAGGCTTTTCAGTTGGGAAAATCCAAACTAATATTAAAAGAAATTTTATTAGGTATTACCGTAATTACCTGAATTTTGATAAGGAAGTTGTAAGTATTTAAGTAACATGGAAATGTGTTGAATATTAAAATTATATTCTTGTTGAAATATTGCTAACCAAGTATTTATTTTTGGTGCATTGTATTAATCAGTTACCTCGGTTATTTAGTTTTCCTATGTGTTTGAATGTTGCAGAAGAGCTGGACAAAAAATTCAATAGTTTTTTATATATATATTCTGTTTCTGGATTACATACATTAGATTCATTTAATGATAATAAATAAACAACTGAAAATATGCAATGGATTGATTGAGAGTTGAGGATTGATTTCCCTTTGAATTTATGAGACCAATTACTTTTTCTGTTTGACGTTGGTAATAAGTGACAAAAGGAATAATTTGAAGTTTAAAACGTGAATATACCAAACTGAGTTACATTAGATATATTAGTGAATTGAAATGTGTGTAATAATACGATTTGAATAATTGTTTTAAAATTTTGCAAGAGGAGATTTTCAATCAAATGTTCAAAATCTGAATCGAAAATTTTATTAGGTTAAGTGGATGGTTGTATAAAAGACTTAAATAAAAACAAATTAATTTATATTTTATGTTGATTTTTAATTACCCTACTTTTTGATATTGAATTTTGTTGACATTTTATAAGCTAAATATTTTCATGATTTTTAGTGACAAAATTACTTCTTTTCACAATAGGCAAACAGTTTGTGCACATTTATGAAAGTTTTTGCAGAATTAAATTGAATTCACGTGTTTTCTTTGTTAATATTTCAGCATATAACCTGGAATAAACAGTTCTCAAATACAAAGTATTGTTGAGGAAAATGGTCTGTGGTTGAAAGTTAAATTCAAAGTAGAAAAGTTAATGAGAACTAATTGTCTTAATTTTTAAAAGAAAATTACTTTTCAAGTGCAGTATTGGAAAAAAAAAATAAATTTGATAAAATATTTTTGTAAAGGAATAAGAAACCCTTAAAATTTCTCTGTAGTGTTGGATAAGAGACATAAAGAATTTTCAAAAAGCAATACAAAAGCATTAGATTACCTTTGCAGCTTACTTTTTGGAACAAAAAAGTGTAAATTTACTCCTTTGCATTGGTGAAAACTTATAAAAAGTCCTAATATCAATGAATTGATTGCCCATATATCTACATTGGACTCACAATTTCAATATTTTTTTACATTCTTTGATAAAGTACTCATTTCCATGTGTCCTTAGGGCACTGTACAGCATTTCATCCCCCAATCACGTGGCTGCCCGGGCCGAAAAGTTTGCTTCACCACCTGACATAGGGAGGGATAGGGCATGCGCCGTCCATATAATACATGGTCGAAGGTCTGGCTTTACAGAGGAAGGGCTTGTGCTGAGGTCACGAGTTTCCTGACACAAACTGGAGATGCATAGAACCAGTAAAATTCGATGCACTGGAGTAGCTCACCCGTATCTTTCCACCATGACGTGTAGGTCAGTGCTGGACCCTAGTCTAGCGGAGAGTAACATCACAGCCTTCCAGGTTATAACATACACTATGCTTTCAAGACAAATCACAAGGGCTCAGACATCTCTTCATTGGTGCTTTCCAGACAGCTAACTTGTAAAGGAATGTTTATTATAACATGTAGATGATAGAAATGTATAGTTATTGGATAATTTTTTGTAATTTTTGCCATTTTTCAATTTTTACTCATTTTGTTTCCTTTTTGTGTGTTTTGTTAGTGAATCTTTCATGAATTTACAATGACACATTAAAACAAAGTTTTTTGTATCATCAGTTCAGAACCTAATTCACTACTGCAACGGACTCTGTTTTTCAAACTCTCAAAATTACACAGATCTTCGATAAAATCGAAATCAACATTAGATGTAGGCTCCTCATCGTAACAGTTTATTGTGGCAAATCTTCGTTAACTTCCTTGACCTTTCAAAACCAACAGTTGGAAGATCAGAGCTAAGGAATATATTTCCTCCTAAAATAAAGACTTTTTATTAAATATAATTGTATATAAATAAATTTTATTTAAAATTGTAAAATTCATTGAATAAATAAACATATTTCATGCAAATTTTTTGGTATTTTGCAAAAAAATTAGGTCATTTCTCCTTATTTTCAAGTCCTTTTATAGGTAATTTTCCTTTAATTGAAAGTCATTTTGTACGTCATTTTCAAAGAATTTTTAGGTTATCAGAATCCATGCCCTGTTAATCATTGTAGTAGTTGATGCGTCCGGAATCAATACTCATCCGCTACATCACATCCGTAATTTCTCAATAGAAACTAATAAAGGAGATACAAAAGGAGGAGTGTATTTGGGAGGCTAACACTTTCTACCCTCTTGCACTAATCTCTCTTCATAAACACTTTTGGATAAAAATCTGGTCACCCTTCCTTGATATTCCATTTAAGGTCTGACTGAATCGGGAGACCCAGAAATTTTGTTATCTTTACATCAGACAATTGCATATCATTCCTTTTCAATGGCGTATGCATTTGCTGGTTTGAAATGCAAAAATGCATTTAAACTATTATTCTTTCGTTAACTATTAAGTTGTTATTATGAAACCAATTTGAAACTTCTGATCACATCATATTTATTGTTTCTTTTTTGCAAAGAACATTCACGTTATCAGCAAACAGAACTGTTCTTCTGTTTCTAAGGGGCAAGGGCATATTATTTATGTATAAAAGAAAGAGGGTTGTGCCTAAAATCGAACCCTGCAAGACCCCAGCTCAACTTACAAAGAATTTGAAAGATTAGTAAAAAATTATCGAAAGCTTTTGAAAGATCTAAAAATATTCTAAAAAGCTTGATTATGATCCACTGATGAAGCAATATATCTTTAAGTGAAAAAAATTGCAGTTTCCTGTTGATGTACTTCATGAATATACCTTTAAAAAATTCAGATGTTTTCAAATAAAATATTTCTTATGTCTTGCGTACCTCTCTCCCACAGAGCTGAGCGGTAAAGCACTTTTAAATAAGTTAATAATGTTGCTTCACTATGAGCACATTTTGTTGAGCTGTTGTTTGTGGTAGAAAAAGAGCAGTGATGTAACTATTTTGTTAGCAAAACCAAAATATCAAATCTGCAGTTTGTTTATTGATTCAAATAAGTTTTCTATAACTTGGGAGAGAAAACGTTGAATTTGCTCTCCTAAGTTATTATTAACAATTCAACTACACATAGTTAAAATGTTGGGAAGAGATTTTGGAACTCAAGAAAACATGCGTAGATGGTACTTTTCCCCCATACATCACATTCAGTTGTTATTGTTATTGTTCTTTGACTAAATAAATCAAGTTGTTTGTTTTATAACGATTGTTTAAGAAAGTGGACATATTACAGTAGACCTTCGTTAACATGTATTCTAAAAAACTGAAATAACCAGGTTCATTTTACACAAATTTGTGTGAACCAATTATTATATCCATTAGTATTACTGTTTCCTTGCCAGGACTAAAATTTTGTTTGAGTTATAGTGAAATTCAAATGAGAAAATTCTAATGAGGGTTTACTGTACTACCATTAACGATTAAACATTTTTTCCTTCTCTTACCACCCATATGAACTAGGATCTTTTCACAATATTGGTGTCTACTTATTGTTTCATGTATTCTACTTTATATTAAAGGGAATTATCCCTTTTGCAATTTTTGTTTTCAATTCTCAAATGAGATGTTTCAAAGAAATTTTCTTCTGATGTTCCTAAATGCCCTGAATTACACATACATTTGGCTTGTTCCTAATGTGCATAAATATCATAAATGTGCAAATAATCTTCTCCCCATACATCATATACAGTTCTCATTCTTTTTTGGCCACATAAATCAAATATCTTGAGAATATTTACTGCAGTGAAATTCTAAAAATATTCTCTGTGGGACCATTATTTAAGTTCCTCCTTACATGCTATTTTCACCTTTTATCAGTCATCACTGTAGGGTCACTGTCCTGACCTAGTTCATTCATTTAGTCCTTGGTCATCTTATCTCTGTAGCCTGCTGTAAAATATTTGTGATGTGAATTCAATCCAAGTTTAATGTATGTTTATATCATTTTGTTTTTTTACTGACTCACTTACTACTTATCTAGCATAGAGAAAATTTTGCAATGCTGCATAAAAAAGGCACTTTTTTTGAAAGAAAATTTGTCTTAATAGGTCCCTACTACCAAAAAAGTGGAAAATTCTTCTCCTTTTATGTAGTAAATAACTTTCTCTAGCACAGAATCCAAGTTTTGTGGGTCCTTGATATCGAAAATCTGATTTATGGTACATCTGCCAGTTATCAATGTTACCAGCTAAACCATATATAAGATTTTCATCAAAATTGATATTTCCCAAAACGGCTGATGTTGCAGCCCCTTATATTTGTAACACTGTTTGATTCCTGAGGATTCCACAAAGCCTTAAAGACATTTAAAGACAAAAATTTTCTCAACAATGGCTCCAAATTTTGCTTAAAAGTTTTCTCACATAGAGCAAAGTAAACGTATAAAAATTGGCACAGGTCTGATTTTTATTGAACTCAAAAATTTCTCTTGACTGGTTAGCAATCTCTCTGGAATGCCCTTATGTTACTTGAAGTTACCCATCTCATCTATTAGTGGCCAACCTTTCTAAAATGTACACACAAATTGGTAGTGTCATTATTTTACCTCTGAATAATTTATTGATGGTTCTTCACATAATTTTAATTTTATCTTTCCTTACTTTTCCTCTGAATATTTGTGGTGTTTCGAAGTGCATCAACTGCTAAAGTCATGAGTCCCTTAAGCTTAGTGGCTGTTCTTATTGTGGGCAGTGGCAATGATCTTCTCCTGTTGGGTGGCGAGATCCGGCACCAACCTACAAGTCAGCTTGCAAGGTTGTCTCCAGCCAGGTATTTCCTACCAACAGGGCATTGCTCCAGCTGGGACCAGTTTTAAGCTCCTAACTGGTCTCCTGTCTGCTAGTGTTGTGCTTGTAAGTGTAAATGTGCATGAATAAGGGATGAGGAAAGGACAAAGAGGAAGGAAAGGACCACGCATGATCTACAGCCCATTCTTAGGGTATTACTCCAGCATTCACCTGATGTTGATTGGAGAAATCATAGAAAACATCCAACCAGAGCAGCTGGCTGCTAGACGTCTCCTCCAGACAGCAGCTGAATTCGAACCATGTAGCTAGTATTGAAAATCCTCCCACTATCAGAACTCAAACCCCAACCTCTTGGTCTAAGGAACTGCAGTGACATCAATTGAAGCCCTTTACCTCTTAAGCTGGTGCTTTATTTATTTATTGTCCTTATGTATAGTGATATCCTTTCAGGCTGATCCTCCATCTCCTTTCTTTTGAGAAAGTTCGTAATTATAGGCAGCACTCAATGTCACAGCCCAAATAGCAAGAGTAATTACGCAACACATTTGTTGATAAAACGATTATTTTCGATTTTCACCTTTGAATGTAATAACTTTTTGCTCAAGATTGTAAGATTGTCATAAATTTCCATCATTGTACTACCTCTCACTGATCTTCATTTTCGGCAAATAAAATGTCAGAATCTAAAGGCCTCACAAATGGTCTTATCTACGTCTTTCGTTTAGTTACATCATTTCCTTTACTGTTTTAATTTTCCTTTGGAGGTGAGCTTGCAATGTGCAGTTCTTCTTTTGCTTTCTCACTACCCTTATGCAGTAGATATAGTTATTTAATGCTGTGCAAAAAAAAATCCTCTAGCATGTGTTGTAGCCAGAATCCATATTCTGTGGATTCTTGATACTGAAAAATCAACTGACGGTGAAACGTTTGTTCATTCAGTGTATGTTAACATCATCGACTAAATTATTCGCATGATTTTTTCCAAACTGACTAAACCTGTCTATTTGGCCTGAGTCGAAGCTCTGCAATTTTGAAAATCATTCATTAATTTTTGAGGGTACTTTACATGAAGCTCTTTCATTCATTTTCAAAATTTTCTCAAAAATGGCTCCTAACTTTTTCATTAAAATTCTTGTAAGAATAAAGTACAATACACTTATAAAGATGGCATAGGTCTGACTTTCTCTGTTAACTCTGAATTTTCGATAATTGCAAAACTTTGAATATGCTTCAGTATCTTCTACAACTACAACTAGTGATGTTACAGAATGGCACAGACTTTCTCGTATTCATTCTTTATTATCTTTGGTCAAGGCTAGCTTTTCAGACTTGCCACATACTCTTGTGAGCTGCCATCTATCACCGCCCGAAGTACATTTTTTTGAAATTTTGTTAATTTTTGGTTTCCTAATGGTAAACTGATATTTTGCTTAGAGAATTTAATAGAAGAGTAAAACCTCGTAATATATGGTAATGTTCGTTGAAAAATTTGGAGTAGTTTTTAAGAAAACGGGGTTTAAGCATCACTGTGAATGTGAACTTAGGGGCTCTTTTTCACAGAAAACTTCTTAGTTTTCAAAACACATTTGAAGTCATTTTCACTCACAAATGCAATAGTGTTTACAAATCACTGGAAATTTACATGTTAACAGCGTGGGACATTGAAAAAAAAATACATAGGTGTAATTTTTGAAAAAACAAAATTATACAGCAAAATAAATCTTATGCAATCTAAAAGAGTGAAATTAGCACTACATGCATGAAAAGTTTGAATGAGAAATTTTGAGCTAGATTTCACAGAAAACTTTTGATATTTGATATCTTTTAGTTTCACCAAATTTCAAAGTTTTCTATGAAAATAGCTCAAAATTCCACATTTTCAAAAATGCTTGAACGCCATTTTCTCAAAATGGCTCCAAATTTGTTCTTCTAACTTTTTGTATGGATAGTGCAATAGCACTATTTCCGCTGACATGAAATTAATTCTGGTGCATTATATTGTTTGTTTTTTCAAAAATTACACAAATGTAATTTTTTAACCCTTCATTGCACCGCTTTGCAGATATGCAAAGCCACTTTTGGAAGTGATTTGCGGTTATATTTCTGTATTATAAACTTTTGTGTGCACTATGACGTATTCGGAAAGGGTTTATTTACCATTAGATTCATTCGGTACTCGACAATTTGAGCATAAGTAGTCTTTTTGAAATTTTTTTTCTTGGTGAGCAGTTGTTCGCTTCGGGAGTGCTTGTCGCCCTACTTTGACTGATTTTTTTTGTGGTTGTTAATTACTTTAATTGAATGGGGATTTTTGTGGTTTAAAAGCTGAAGTTTTTTGTAAGAACTTGAATGATTTAGAATCTAGTTTCTGTTTATAGTTGTAATTTTAAAGAGGGATTTTTGGACTTTGTATATCTGCTAAGGTGCGCGTAGATTTGCATTGAGCTTCCAGTGGTCAGCGGTGTTGTACTCAGACCACTCATGAGATTGTTGCTCTTGGCCAACCTTTCGAGAAGATATCTTTCGTGAGATCGTGCTATTCTTGTCTTATCTCTTTCACTGAAATCTGGAAGCCTGCCGCTTCCTTGTTGCCGACAACGTACGTTTTTGCCAGATGATAAGTAAATGTTATATGGAGTACAAAGCTTTTGTGCCGAGTATAAAGCTCAAGAAATTGTATTATATATCATGCCGCGACATCATGGGTGTTTTTGGAGATTACGTATTGTGTTCGAATTGATTTGATTTTTACCAATTTTCATGATGTAAAAAAACGTAATCATAAAAATTAGTAAAAAATCAAATAAATTATATATAAATGATCAAATAAAAATTCAAATAAATTACTGAATAGATAAAATATAATATGATAACAAATAAAATTACAATAAGTTATTATTATAAACTTTTCTGCGAGCACTTTGTTATACATGTCACATTCACTATTCCACAAGATAGCTACATGCAAAGGTAAAATGTATAACTTAACGCGCATCTTTGCATATATGCAAAGAATCAAAAATTTTCAATTTTAGGGCACAGATGTAAATTAAATTTTTTATCTATTTTTCCCAATATCTGCACAATCCAAATTATTCCCTAAAAAAGTTTGACCTCAAAAGAAAAAATCGTGCAACGAAGGGTTAAAATATCTCTCACACCCTTACGATGCACATTTCCAGCGATTAGCATACATTAATGCATTGTAGTGTGGAAGTGCTTCAAATAACTTTCATTCAAGTTTTTAGAAAATTCAAAAGGTTTCTGTGAAGATAAAAAAAAAAACTTCAAATTTCTCATTTACAGTAACGCTTAATACCATTTTAGTTAATGACGAGATTTTGCACTTCTGTATTGTTCTTAAAGTAATATTTTGATTCTACTATTACGAAACCGAAAAAATTTCATGAAAAAGACTTTGGATGGCTAAAGACGGTAGCTGGCTAGAGTACATGGCTGGTCCCAAAAAGCTAGCCTTGTACAAAGAAATAAACTAGTGGTGCTACAGAATGGCACAGACTTTCCTGTATTCGTTTTCTATTTCCTTCGGTCTCAGCTAGCTTTTCGGAATTGCCAAACGCTCGTGCCAGCTGCCATCTATCGTTGCCCAAAGTACATTTTTTGACATTTTCTTAATTTTTCTTTTTCCTAATGCTAGAAAGGAAATATTAATTTTAAAATATTACAAAACAGTAAAACCTAGTCCTAAATGGCAATTTTCTTTTAAAAATTTGGAGCCATTTTTAAAAAAATGCACTACTAAAAATGAGAAATTTGAAGCTCTTTTTCACAGAAAACTTTTTGAGTTTTCAAAAAACTTCATTTGAAGTTATTTGAAGCACTTTCACTCACAAATACAATAGTGATTTACAATTCGCTGGAAATGTGCACATTAAAGGTGTGAGAGATCTTTCAAAAAAATTACACTTATGATGTAATTTTTGCAAAAACAAAAAAATACCCCAAATTGAACTTTACATCATAATAAAGAGTGCAATTACCACAATCCGTTCCCAAAATTTGGAACCATTTAATGAGAAAATGGCAGTTTGAGTGTTTCTGAAAACACAGAATTTTGAGCTAGTTTTCACAGAAAACAGTCGAGTTCTCGAAAAACTTTACTTGACATTAATTAAAGCACATGTACTTGTAAATATAATAATGTGAACAAATCGCCACTAATCTAAATATTACCTACGTGGGAGACAAGTCAAAAAAATTACATTGTAATTTTTGAATAAACAAAAGAATAGAGCAATACGCTGTTTATGTCATCTCAGAGCACATTTAGCACTATCCCTACCAAACGTTTAAAGAAAAAATTTGGAGTAGTTTTTGAGAAAATCTTGTTATTGTAATTTTTTAAAATTGCAAATATTGCTTGCAACATTGCGTGAAAACTACTAAAATAATCAGAAAAATGTATGCGACCTTCATGAAAGAACTAACTTTGGAGAACAAAATTTATTTAGAAGAAAAGTCTCTATCTTCAATTTTCAAGCTGTAGGAAGATGCCAAAAAAATTCAAATTTTGCAATTTTCAAAAATTTAGAGTTGATTGTGAAAATCTGACATATGCCACCTCAATAAGAGTACTTTACTTTATTCTTACAAGAAATTTATAGAAAAACTTTGGAGCAGTTTTCAAGAAAATTTCGAAAATGTCTGGGTGGCTTCATGTAAAGTATCTCCAAATTTTGAAGAAAATTTTTCAAAAGCATATCGCCTCGAAGCAGATTGACGAGGGAGTATCCATTTTGGAAGAAATCGCAAGTATGGCTTTAAGCTTTAGTGTTGTTCACAGACGGATGGATGTTTTGAAGGGGGGGGAAACACTTTTGCTGTTTCAGGGGACCCCAAAATATGTATTTCCATTAAAATCTCGAAAATTCGATTTTCCACAGCATTACATAACTTTCCCTGTACTACATTATTACTCAGCATATACATATCATACATATGTATATGGGAAAGTAAAAATTAACCAGTACGAGAAAGTCTTGTCATTCTGTAGCGCCATTAGTTCCTTCAATGAGCGCAATCAATCGTTTCCCACTTGCTTTCGTTCTTCAGTAGTTTTTCGGCATAGCCCTGGCCCCCTACAAGCAAGGCAAAGTGTGTCCCAATCGACTAGGATGGAATTTTTTCTCCACTTGCATTTCATATTATCGAATTGCTGTTGTTGTAACCCTAATATGCGCATGCGTTGATCCTAAAATAAGTGATGCATGCACAAATTTCACACATGGAACCAAATTTAAAATCAAGCTGTCTTTTCCTCTCATGTGCATAACATTTAGAGCACTTGCGGCATCACAGTTTACACTTGGCAAGAATTTTCACATACATTAGACAATGTTTTATAGGAGAATCGTGTAATTTGATAGTTTGATGTAAAATGACATAATTCAGTTAAAGTAGTTATTTAAAAATTATTCTTATGTATAATTTAATCATGAATAATAAACTTTGTCAATTAGAAATAATCATTAACTAGAATTCTACGTCAACAATCAATTTTTTGAACGTTTTCCCTGTTTTTTGGAGATGAAATTACGTTATTTCGTTGTTTTTTTTCGAGAAAGTGGTCTTTTTAAAAATTCTTCATAAAACAGTTATCATTGGCTTTGGAGGTATTGTTTCAACCAAGTTTTCAAAACATTCTTTCTCACAGCCTAAACTCTGCATCAAATGACACAAACATTTCTAAATTCAAAAAATCGTGGAAAAATTTATCAAGTACTCATTCAATACTTTTAATTAATTTAGTTCGCAATCTCATTAGGTCACAGTTGGAAAAGTTAATTAGAAACAAGAAAATATTTTACCATTGTTTTATTAATATGCAATTCAAAATTGAAATACAATATTTTTACTTCCTTTGTTGCTGACCACCCTGCCGCATCATGTCCTGAAACAGAAAAAAGCATTTCCATAGAAAATCTTCGTAACTACCAACATTAACACAAAGTTTAATTAAACTTTTCTACAAATACACATTCAACATTTAGAAATCTTTTTCAAACTAGCAGATCCTCCAAATAATGAATTGTGCTATATCTCCCAAACCTAAATAACTATCATTAAATCATTTTCAAATTTATCTTCTATCTTTCAGGGTGGCTACACATTTCCTGGAACAAATTTCCTTAATTTTTCAATTTTCCAGATAATTTGTTAGCTCTCTAAAATCACAACTAAGAAGTACAAATTTTAAAAAGATTACTCAAAAATAAAAATTGAGTCACTTTTTTGCTACACTAAATTTCTCAAGGAAAAATAGATAACCATCTAAAATGATTTGACTTCCAATGATTCTTCTACAAATTTCCTGATTTTTCCAGATTGTCCAAAAAGTGGCCGTGTCTTTCTGACGTTTTCATTGCTTTTAACTATATGTAATCATATCACTCGCTGACTTTCTGCAAGTGCAGATATAAACAGCAAGTAGAAAATGGGTTTCGGGAGTTGTTCTTACAGTACGAGTCATGCAAATTTATCACAAGAAAGGTTTCGAATCACATTTCCATTGTGAACTAGAGAGTTGAGGCTTTTATGAGAAATGCGATTATTGCAATGAATGAGAGCTATAATGTTCTGTTTATATACATGTTGTTAAATGCCATTTTCGAGAATTATTCCAGAGCTGATGAATGACTTTACCAACTTAACACTCCTAAATCATGGTACATATCCATATAATATTCTAGAAAACAATAAAATTAAAAATGACCATAACTTGTGAAACTTACCCTTGGGAATGTGCGCTGCGGAGGAATACGGTTACGCCTGGCAGCCTTTGATCTGTTACGTACAACCTTCGAGTGGATGGCACAGGACACACAGTAATGCAGCTTCGCGTACAATTTAGGCAGCATGTAAGCTAAGAAAACGCAAAGATAATAATTTCTGATGTATTTGTAATATTAATCATGAGCATTGCAAATTTCCAGTACTCACTTGAATATACACTAGCTTCGGTAATATCACGAACGGCTGCAGCTTCGACAATGTTCCTGATCACGAATTTCTTGATAGCCTTATCCTTGGGCACACACCGTGCGCAATTGGTGCAGCGCACAGGTTTAACATGACCACGGCCATGCTTGGAACGTCCACTATTTCTCCGCTTACAAGTCTGTAAATAAATATAAATGTTGATTAACAGGTAGCACCACTCTAACATTCCACTATGCTAACTCAATCATTCTGATAATTAAATAAACATTTTAATAGCATATTGTCAATCTAAGACAAGCTGCCTAGAACGCACGACACCTACCATGCCTCGTCCAGTAACAACGTGGGTACTTTTGGAAATGAAAATATAGGAGTACTTGAAAAAATTCAAACACTTAGCAGATTAAATAAAACTGAAACGTGAACACTTAATATCTATAATAATTTGGAGGCACAAATCACATTTCAATCCTCACACTAGTATAAATTTAATCATATCTCTACACACTTACCATGTTGCAAGCTACACATACACCGGAACTGGATCCATGAAAGGAAGTGCCTTCCTTGGGTCTGTAAGCTCAACAGAATAATGTATGAAAAAAAGTTTATAATTGTTTGTAAAAATCGATTAAACGTTGCTAATAAAAATATACAATTATAAATTTTAGAATACTTGAGACTTATCGAGAAAGCAACATTTTAGGTTACGGAAATATTCGCCAGCTACTCATTTGAGCGGAACATTCAAGGGCGAGAACTTGTTCCGCGCCAAATTTAAATGACGTTAAAACAATTATTCTTGATTCTGAATGTATAAATACGTGTATAAATATCGTATGCGGTCTTTATTGAAGAGTTTATTACATGTAATAAAAATAAATATACTAGTCGCGTACAATGCATAGATATATTAAAAACATTAGTGAAAATAATGAGGGATCGCGCATAAATTACATAACGTAAATTTGTAGTATTTTCAATACCTCCTCTCCCCCTAATAACGTACCCGTAACTCCGGCTTAACCCCCCCTAAATAATTACTTAACGCTTGCGACACCCGCCCCTTTGTAAATGCAACAAGTGAAAATAAATTAAGCACAGTAAAAACAATATGTATTTATTTTACTTGTGTTACATATAAAAATCAATAATAATGATCGAAGTAGAAATTACTTGGCTGCACCTAACAATACTGGGTTATGTTGTGAATAAAAGAAGTACACTTGAGCGACAAATGGTTGATCACAGACTGTGTACACGCTGCGCCGTCGTGGATGGCGCAAGAGCGAGAGTCAGCGCCAATTTAAATGAATTCTAGAATATACTTGAATCAGTTTTGAATATTTTCTTGGTAATTTTACAGATTCAAAAAAATGCTGAAAAAAATATTTCCACTTATTGTGACTTAAATTTATTTATGTTTTTTAAAATAAATTAATTAGTTAATATTTTAATGTTTTAGAACGGGACACAAAAAATGAATTATTTCAGCAAGTGTTGAAAAATGAAAGAAAATAGCAATATTCGTATCGCTTAACAAATACCTCCTTCCCCTATGTAACGCAGCGTAACTCTGCCTCAGACCTTCTCCCCCCTCTTTAGCGTTACGTGATTTATAGACGACCCGTAAATAATTCGACAATTTTAATTGAAATAATTCATACATACTTAATTGATTCTCATACCTACTTGATTGACATTAATATTACACAATATTAATCAAAGTAATAAGTGTTTGAAATATTCATGAAATCAGCCGTGAAATTGTTGGCTGGCCCTCACTTTATAAGTGACTGAAGTGTGCAAAATTACGCATAACCGAAATTGAAACATTTTATTTGTAATAAAAACTGCGCGATATAAGTTCGCATTTGCCATTCACAATTTTATTTCAAACAACAATTTGAAGAAAATGCAATGTATATATACTCCACCTGCATAGGTTTTGTTGAAATCCGCAATCCCTACCCTCTCACTCTTACCATTAGAGGGAGAGGGGGGCATCCGGGTAAATCTATCTCAGATTCTGACTTAATTGGAGCTCCGAATTATTGTATTGAAAACAAAAATTGCATTTACTTCTTTTTCGATTTAACAACCGCTATTTCTGTTGCATCGAGATGTGAATTCTGTTTACTGGGGGGGGGGGAGGGTCTTTTGTATAAAACAAGGAATCCCCGAGGATCTACCACCCTCGTCTCTTGGTGATGGGTCACCCTGATCCACCACCCCGGACTTTTCTCTGGGCGCCCACGTTTACCATACGTTATTAAATAATGAATGAAAAAGAGTAGCGAGCGTTGTTGGTAATATTTTATATTACAAAATATTCTATCACAATGCGCAATGGACACTATTTACTTCGGCATAGGTTTGGTTTGAGAATACTAATTACTCGTTCTAAATCCCTTCTCTTCTCAAAGAGTAGCTGAGAGCTCAATATGAATCGTATCTTTGAGTAGATGTTTCCCCACGCAACAGAATAACTTATGAAAGCTCTTTTGTGGATTTTATTAATGATTTTCTAATATTATTCATTGAAATTATTTAATAAGAAATATATTTGCGATGCTAGTTGTTTAACTCGTCTCTCACGTTTCCACACAAACGTGAATTTCGGTACTTTTGGGCATCTCTTTAGTAGGTAATTTCATTAATTTCATCAACTGACGTTAAGTGAATGGTCTGCTGGTGAAGTGTTTATGCGAGAAAGTAGTTAACATTCAGGGCCCCATTAAAGAAATATACAATTTTCTGTCGTGATTGAGTTCATGGATAGGCGTATATTGAGTCGATAGATAACAAATGAATTATACATATCCGATGGTTATTCGATGAAATATCTAATTGCTGCTTCTGTTCTCACACAATTTGTTCAACAAATAATTAATATTCTAGATTATTGCTGGAAATGGTAAGTAATTATTCTTTATATCTTAGTATCTTTGTTTTTTCTAAGTTAAACGTCATTCTTGGTATGTATTTATTCATGTGAATTTACAGAACATTATGAGAATTACTTCACAAGTGGATACATATCCAATATTAAATATATCTTGAACTCTTTTTGAGATGCAAGGCGCCAATTATTTTTTAGTGAAGCTGGTGTTTTTAGTGAAAGGGAAAAGGGACAAGTTACGCTGATCACACAAAATATTGCAAGGACCGTTTGTTGTGAAGACAAACTAAAATTTTAATAATATAGTAGTTAAAAAATATTTCCAGCCCTACCGAAAATAAGCGTGAAATATGTCAAGTGAATACCAACTTCGTATCTTCGAATAAATTAATCAATTAGCCAAATACATTTATAAAGTAATTAGTCGGGATGACAAAAGCTTCGGATTTGCGAATAATAAATAACGCACAATAAAACCAAATTTATAGTCCTACGACGGGATTAATGTGTAATTATTAGAACAACTTTAACACAAATTCGTCGCTGGCTATTTTTATAAGTCATATTTTCTCAATGTTAATGATTCAAAGAACATTCGTTAAGAAAAATGAAAGTGCTTCAATGAAACAAACGTTTTTGCACTGAAAATATCTCTACAAACAAACTTCTTATTTTAATGACCTATTGTTTACTCCGATTGCCATGCCAATATTGCGTGCCTTGCTGCTTTCTGAAGAGAACAAAATGTCGACCCATTCTAAAAGCATTGACCATTCGCTTAAACAGGCAAATGAAATTAAATCATTTTAATTTAATTAAGTTTAATACTGTCTGCAATGCCCCTCGGGTGGTTCATGGAGATCATGCTAGCTTTCCGTCGTGTGATCCCGGTCCCGATTCCCAGTTAGGGCAAAAATAGAAGTGTATCTTTCTAATACAATCGTCTCCGTTACTACACTGCGGTTTTTCTAACTTTCTCCCTCAAGCTCCGTCTTCGCGATGGAATATGTCACGGTATCTCGCATCTTTCTTAGTCGTGCCGCTAGATATCGGATGATCGTGACCGTATCAAGCAGTGCTTTATGCGATCATGCGACTTCTACCGGCAAGGCCGAGAAAGACGCGAAATGTCTTGTGATATTGCATCGTGGCCATAGGGGCTTGAAAGGCAGAGTTAGAAAAATCGCTCTATAGAGCTGTGTGAGCAAAGAAAAGCTCAGGCCAGCCAAGCCTGCGATCTAAATCTGCCCCTCAAGCCCCTGTGGTCACGATGGAATATCACTCGGCATTTCGCGTCTTTCTCCGACATGCCGGTAGAAGTCGCATGATTGCAAGCACTGATTGATACGGTCGCGGTCATGCGATATCTGGCGGCACAAGTGAGAACGTCGCGAAATACCGTGACATATTCCATCGTGAAGACGGGCCTTCAGGAGCAAAGTTAGAAAAATCGCAGTACAGATAAGGTGATGCCACATGTCTCTCCAGCCCCCAGGCGTAGATAATAAAATAACTAGTGGAGCTACAGAATGGCACAGACCTTCTATTAGTTAATTATTTTCTTTCGTCTGGGCTATCTTTCCGGTTTTGCTTCACCCTCATCCCACTCTGCCATCTATTGCCGCATAAAGGATATTTTTTCACATTTTGTCAATTTTTCGGTTCCCTAATTGTAAAAATTAAATATGACTTTCAGAGCATTATACTGAGGTGACAAAAGTCATGGCCCTCCGTTTCGGAAACGGTAGAAAGTTCTCAGGAAGGAACTTGATATCGAGTCCTTCACTCAATGCTTGAGAGAGCTATCTATAACGAAGACTATCAAGCCTATCAAAGCTTTTCAAACCAGCGAAGCACCGGCGACGCTTAAACAACTAGCTTCACATGTCCTCACTATAGGACCAAGAAGAGAAGCACTTCCCTCGGATATTTTGAGGGCTTAGTGCAACACACCATAACAAAAACTCAGTCACTAGCATGACTAAACACAAAAGTCGATTTGGCTACTGATCACACGGTCCGACACGAACTCACACCAGCTACTTACACACAGCAGTAAAACGCGAAATGCGTGCGAACTGCAAACTCACTAAAAAGCACACTAACCTTCGGTGAACACCCCCACAAAAAAAGCTTTCAGTTTGCATTCAAGTGATTAATGTGGAAAGGTCTCTGACGTGATTATAGCCGCACAACAGGAATTAATAGACTTTGAAAGCGGAA
This sequence comes from Acheta domesticus, assembly GCA_031308135.1. Lineage (NCBI taxonomy): Eukaryota > Metazoa > Arthropoda > Insecta > Orthoptera > Gryllidae > Acheta > Acheta domesticus. The sequence goes on from JAHLJT010002630.1 coordinate 6,971,821, forward strand.
TGGTAGTTGGAGCTAGACGCATGGAACAGTCCGTACTGGAAATCGTTAAGAATTTCAATATATTCCGAGATTCATAGCGTCCAAAGTGTCCCTACAATACCTAATTTCAGGCATAATCTCTCACCATAGACAACGCAGTGGCCGAAAGCCTTCACTTAATGACCAAGGACAGCGGCGCTTAAGTAAAGTTGTCAGTTTGAATATAAAGTAACAGTTCCAAGAGATTTTTATAGACAGACCAACACTATAACTTTATTCAATAAATCACATAATTTCACAGTCGGATAATATACTGATAAGATAAAGTTGTCAGTGTTAACAGACAAGCAACACTGCATGAAATAACCGCAGAAATCAATCCGTTTATAGTCAATCCGTTAAAATAGTGCCGCGACATTTGTCATTAATGGGTTATGGCAGGAGAAGACCAAGTCGTTTGATTGATTGTTCGTGATTCGGGGCGCGTCAACTAATTAGGTCATTAGTCCCGTAAGTGCAGTGCGTGATTTTTCCTCGGGAGGTGGCGGTGATCATTCCCCGCTGAATGGCGAGATCCGGCGCCGACCTACCGTCGACTAGCGGGATTTTCCTCTAACCTGGTATCTCCCACAAGCGGGGCACTGCCCCGACCGGGACAAGCTCTAAGCTCCCGACCGGTCTCCCGGCATGTGTGCATGTTAGTGTGTGTGTGTGTGTGTGTGTGTGTGTGTGTGTGTGTGTAAGGGTTGAGGATTTAACAAGGAAGAGGAAGGAAAGATCGCGCGCGGTGCATGGCCCTTTTGTTAGGGTACTGCACCGGCATTCGCCTGGTGTTGATCGGAGAAACCACGGAAAACTACCGATCAGAGCAGCCGGTCGCTAGAATTCTCCAGACAGCGACTGAATTCGACCTAGCTGACAAGCTAATGTCGAAAATCCTTCCGCCGTCGGAACTCGAACCTCCAGACCAGAGCAGAGACGTATCTACGGTATGGCAGACATAGTACGTGTCATGGGCGCCACTCACAAGGGGTGCTAGAGTTTACCCGCTAAAACAAATCTGTGGTCAAGGGGGGGAAAAGTTCAAATCTGTGGTCACGGGGTCAGTTTTTGGCGAGATTGGGTTAAGTACTGAAACTGCAAGTTAAGTATCTATATTTTATTTGAGTAAAACGACGGAATTTAAATGTTGCCTCCTAAACGAGAAAAAAGCTTTGGGAAATAGCGTTGAGCGTACGAAAATGCGTTGGCTCAATAATCTAACCATTTTCTCCAAACTAAGATTTTTGACTTATACTGCGATTTTTCTAAGAGCGACCCTCAAGGCCACTCAAATCCCATCTTCGCGATGGAATATGTCACGGCATTTCGCGTCTTTTCTCGGTCTTGCCGGTAGAAGTCGCATGATCGCAAGCACTGCTTCATACGGTCGCGATCGTGCGAAATCTAGCGGAACGACTGAGAAAGACGCGAAATGCCGTGACATATTCCATCGCGAAGATGAGATTTGAGTGGCCTTGAGGGTCGCTCTTAGAAAAATCGCAGTATAAGAACTTTTACCCCGACACCACAGAAATAACAACACTAATTTGAAGTAACCCGACAGGGACGCAAATTCTATGCTTGCCATGGGCGCCTGAATGCCTAGACACGCCTCTGGTCACCAGAGGCACTGCAGTGACATCAGTTGATGCCGTAAGCCACCTAAGTCAGTGCTACATTAAATTTTAATGGCGATTTCTGACAGTGTAGGCGCGGGCGTCGGGGCACCGGAAGTTGCCATCCACGGCCGCTGCTGGCGCTGACGGGGATGCTGGCGTTTCTCGTCCGGAGCACGGTCGGCGAAGGTCCAGGAATCGTGATGTTCTCCACATCCGGGAAGACGAAGTTCCACGAGACCGTGAAACATTACGATCTCTACACGCACTCGCTGGAAGAAATTGAGAACCCCATCACACTCCGTGGGTGTGTGTACCCTTGCAGGTGCAAGCCGACTTTGGGAGCGCCGTGGGACAAGGTGGGTCATTCTGCCACGGGCGGATGAATGCAGGGTGTTCGGGGAGGAAACGTCGAAACTTCGAAAACGGGCTCTTAAGACAATTTAAAGCATATTTTGTTTAATAAACTCCTTGAATATTCCGAATGGTTGAGCCGCAATAACCACTCAAAAGTTGGCTTGAAAAAAATACTTTCTGTGCAAAAATTTGCATTGCAGAAACATATAAACACTCCAGAAACATGCAAATTGTGTATTATTTACAAAAGGATTATATTTGTTCAGAAAGAAAAAAATAACACAAATAGAAAAGCACCAAATTTACACAATTCGACCTTTTTTTATTTCTGTGTGTAAATTTCTCTGCCACTTACGTCCTAGCATCAGCACTCAGGCACTGTGACTTATGCGCGTGTGGGCGCGCAGCATGCGCCCGAGCCTAGTGTTGTTCTAATTCAAACAGCCTTTAAACATTTATTTATTTGGTCAAAAAACAGTAAAATCTGTATATGACGTTATTAAGAAATTATCTGCGCACACGTCACTTTACAGGACGAACTCCTTCCCTCGGGCCATACGTTGCATACAAAAACGTTTTCTCTGCTGGCCATAGCGGCACTGCGTAATGAGGATGATTAGTACAGGAGAGGGGGAACCCTGAGTATTCCTCCTCAAAGTAATTTCGAGTTTTCGAGACGCTTAAAAAACGTGCGTACATTAAACTGGATAAAAGTCAATTTCCTGATTGATTTATTAAACGTCAAAAACCAGTTAAAACAGTTTGTGACGTATTACGGGAATAAGTGTATTCTGTGCATGTTTTCTTAAATTCTGCGATCTCTACCTTAATTCATGTAAAAGTTCAATTATGAATATCGACGAAAACGCGCATTTTTGGCAAAAATTAATAAAAAAATATTATCTCCCGTTAACCTCTTCGGATCCACTGCCTCTGAACGCAGGTGGTTAGAAAATTCGTTACAGTTACGGTTCTAAACGGTCCTAGAGACTTTCCACCGAATTTATAAAATCGCCTGACGTCTAATGATCATTATATGACTACGACTAATGTGTTTTCCGCAACATAACAGATCTGAACGACTTCAAATTTGAACTAGTGGTGCAACAACAGCACTTACTTTCCCGTATTAGAGGAAAGAGCTAGGTAGTACTGAAATATTGCACTTTATGCGCTATTAACATCTTAGCTATTATTTGAAAACGTCCAATTCAACCCAAGAAGCGTACAACTCACTGTTACCATCGCAGTGTTGTCAGAACTACGTGAATTCTACAACTGCACTAAAATAGAATACAGAAGTTTTGTAAACCTGTATTGGAACTAGTGGTGCTACAGAATGGCACAGACTTTCCCTTATTAGTTTTCTATGTTCTTGGGTTTTCGCTAGCTATTCGGAATTGCCACATACTCTTTCTTGCCAGCTACCATCTAACATCGCCAAAAGTACATTTTTTTTGTAATTTTCTTAATTTTTCGGTTTCCTATTGGTAGAACGGAAACATTAATTTTAGAATATTAAAGAACACAAAACCTAGCCGTAAATGGCAATTTTCTTTTAAAAATTATGTGCCGTTTAAGAGAAAATGGCGTTTTAGCACTACTAAAAATGCGAAATTTGAAGCTCATTTTCACAGAAAATTTTTGAGTTTTCAAATTACTTTATTTGAAGTTATTTGAAGCACATACACTCACAAATATAATCATCTTTACAAATTGCGGATAATGTGTATATTAAAAATGTGAGAGATCTTTCAAAAAATTTACATTTATATAATTTTTGGAAAAACAAAAAAATAACTTAAAATAAACTTTACGCTATACTAAAGAGTGTAATTAGCACTATCCGTTACAAAAGTTTCAAGAAAAAAATTGCAGCCATATATGAGAAAATGGCGTTTGAGCGTTTCTGAAAATGCGAAATGTTGAGCTACTTTTCACAGAAAACGGTTGTGTTTTCGAGAAACTTTACTTGACATTATTTAAAGCACATGTACTCATAAATATAATAACGTGAAAAAATCGCCGATAATGTAAATATTAACGACGTGAGAGACAAGTAAAAAAATTTTACATTTTTGTAATTTTTGAAAAAACCAATCGATAGACCAATATGGATTTTATGTCATTCATAGAGTACATTTACCATTATCCCTACCAAAAGTTTAAAGAAAAAATTTGGAGCCGTTTTTGAGAAAATCTTGTTTTTGTAATTTTTTAAAATTGCACATATTGTACGCAATATTGCACGAAGACTACCAAAATGTTGAAAAACATTTACATGACCTTTATTAAATAACTCAATATGCAGAACAAATTGTATTTGAAGAAAAAATCTCTATCTTCAATTTTGTATTTGGAGAAAGAGGCCGAAAAAATTTCAAACTTTCACAATTTTCGAAAATTCGGAGCTGTACGTGAAAATCGGACCTATGCCATGTTAAAACGTGTATTTTCCTCTATTCATAAAAGAAATTTAAAGAAAAAATTTGGAGCCGTTTTTGAGAAAATTTTGAAAATCCCCGGGGGGCTTCAAATAAAGTACCCCCAAATTTTGAAGAATCTTCTTCAAAATCTCAAAGCTTCGACTAGAATCAGATCGACCGGGGAATCTCCATTTTGGAAGAAATCGTACCTATGGTTTAGGCGCTAGCAGTTGTAGCGTCGCGAGGTGGCGCACGTGCCGTTTCGCTGGAAAGTCCGGCCTTAAGCCGGATGGGGGATGGGGGTGGAATGCGGCGGCGCCTCGCCGGCGCGCGCCGGGCAGGAAATCCCAGCCTCAAAATAACTGGGACAACTGGGCGTGCCTGAGTGCGAGTCTATTGATGTCGGCTGCTCTCTGCTGAGGGCTGGCTTGCGAGCCGAATGACGCCCGCCGCTGGTAGAGTGGGGGACGAGCCGTGGGGTATTTATTGCGGCGCCGACATGCGCTCGGGGGATACGCTAGTGAGTCGAAAGACGTGAGGTATCTCCGTGCAACCTTGCACGTTTTGGCATCCGGCCATGTAACATCTAGTTACGGGGACTAATGTCCGACAGCTCGCACTTCGCGCAGCTTCTCATGCTCTCGAGCAGAGGCACTGGGCTCAGCCTAGGGACGGTCGCGGGGTTTCGCGGCTTAGAGAATAGAAAGGTTGCCTAAGGTTTTCAATTTTGTAACATTATCTTGTAATTTATTATTGTAAATATACTGTACATACTATTCAGAATCTGTCGTCTGTGCTTTTCATGTCCAGTACGCCACAGACTCGGAACCTTTCTTTTCTAAAACTGGTGGCAGCGGTTATCGTAAACTCACGCCGGGGTGCCGCAGTTTTTTTCTAAAACTGGTGGCAGCGGTTATCGTAAATTCACGCCAAGGTGCCGCAGTTTTTGTCTAAAACTGGTAGCAGCGGTTATTGTAAACTCACGCCGGAGTGCCGCAGTTTTTGTCTAAAACTGGTAGCAGCGGTTATTGTAAACTCACGCCGAAGTGCCGCAGTTTTTGTCTAAAACTGGTAGCAGCGGTTATAGTACATGCACGCTGGAGTTACAGCAGATTAAAGACTCACGTCTGGGCTCGTTAGTAGCAGTCAGCTTTGTGGAAGCAATTACTACGTTCGTAACGAACGGGGAACGCGGAAGCCTGCAACAGCATCCGCGGGGACATTAGCACGCCATCAGCGCGGCATCAGAGCCATCGGTGCACGCTGATCAATTAGAATAGTACGCGTAAAGACAGTGTACCGCAGTTAAAGGTGCACACGCGTCGTAATTACGTGGCGCCGGCAGAGTCGTGCACGCCACGAGAAACCGAAAGTGCGGTAATTCGGTACGGTAGTTTCGGGGCGGTACAATCCGACTCGGAACCTTTCTTTTTTAAAACTTGGAACTGGAATTGGTATTGGTACTGGAACTGGAATTGGTATTGGTACTGGAACTGGAGCTGGAACTGGTACTGGAACTGGAGCTGGTATTGGTACTGGCACTGGAAGGAGACATCCCGGACGGACCAGAACGAGTGGAAGGAAGGAGGCCAGAACACCGGATCCAGAAGGCGCTCACGCGACACCGAGGTCAACTGAACGTAAGTGTGTTTTTTGTACTGGCCGGGGATCAATTCAGGCAAAATGTTTTTCTTAGCGGGTTATAGGAAAGAGGTGCTTGTTAGGGTCGCGACGGAGATGGGGGAAACGTTGGAAGGGAACGAGACGATAGTTAGATTAAAATCTATCATCACGGGAAGCGAGCAGTACGATGAAATATTCGTGAAACAACTTGCTGATCAGGAGAAAGAACAGGTCGCAGAAGCACGCGAACATGAATTAAAGGAGCAGGAATGATTATACGAACTCGAACGGCTGAAATTAGCTAATCAGGCTACCTCGCGCGAATCTTTAGGTAGTAGAGATTCGGGAAACAGAAGTAGTATCCGTATCAGCCATGTTATGGATAAATTCAAAGGCGAAGGTGAGGATATTACCTTGTTTTTAAGTGTATTTGAGGCGCATGCTCGTCAGCTCGACATTGCGCCGGTAGAATGGGTCAGTCAATTAATGGGATTGCTTCCCAATGAAATAAATACATGGTTAGTTGTAGGATCAGATTCTTCAGAGCAGGATTATAATCAAATCAAAACGCAGCTTTTGGATATGTACAAATTCACGCCTGAAAAATGTCGTCAGAGGTTTTGCAGTCATGCAAAGGGTGCGAAAACTACATGGAATATTTATGCTCGCGAACTGACGAACTATTGCCAGAAATGGATTTCAGGGTTGAAAGTTGAAACTTATGATCAATTATTAGATTTGATTGTCACCGATCAGATGAAACGGAAGGTGCCGGCGGACATACGTGCCCATTTCGTAGATGTTTGGGGCGAGGTTTCGCAGTCCCAAGATCTGGCGCGTAGGCTGGACACCTACGAAAACAATAGGTCTAGTGCGTATAGGAAAGATTTTTCTAAGGTTAATCACAAGGAGCCTGTGGGGGAACAAAAGTGGAAAAAGGTGACGGAGAGCGTGCCCTCCACTTCTAAGCCCGCAGCGCCCAAGGCAGATAGGAACGCGGAATTCGACAAGCCGCAGGAACGCACGTGCTATTTATGTAAAAAACCGGGGCACATTAAGAAATACTGCCCTCAGCTCAAATCAAGCGAGAAATGTGTCACGTTGTCGACACCAGTGCGCAGGAATTGTTGCTCCCACACACATTTTTTGGAACGGTTTGCGGAAATCCTATTAGCTTCTTACGAGATTCTGGGGCGACGGTTGATCTGATCAACAGCAAATACGTCAGGCCGAATCAATATACCGGCGAATCCGTATGGGTTAAGCAGCCCTTGGACGAGGCGCCGAAAAATCTACCGGTAGCTAAGGTAGAAATCGTAGGCCCGTTCGGTAAGCTTGTTACCGAAGCCGCAGTCGCGAAAAATTGCGACTTAGAATATTACATTCTGAGTAATCGATCTGCCACGCTTCTCTCCGAAATCAGGCAAGGGTTTTTAGAACCGCAGTTTCTTTGTGCGGTGCGAACCCGTGCCCAGACGGCGGCCGGGCAGGGCGACGGGGTGGGGCCGGAGGCGATGGCGGCGGCGCCAGGCAACGCGCCGGCCGCCGAGCGCCCTGGTGACGCACCGGTTGCGGTCATGAACGAGGCTTTGGGGGAAGGGGCGGTCGAGCTAGGCGTGGTCGTAGGAACTGGCTGGGCACGCGACGCACCCCAAACACCTGCGTCGGACGCGAAAGCTCCCGACGAGGAAACTTGTGTCTTGTTAGGCGAGGTAAATGACCCGGGCAATGTTGTTGAAAACAACGCGGAATTTGAAGTAGATTCCGGGAGCGTTGCATTGGCCCGTTTAGACCCGTCCGAATTTGCAAAAGCTCAGAGACAGGATGAAGAGCTCTTACCGCTATTCGAGCTAGCCGAAGGCCCAGAAACGGAACGGCGCGATTATTTTATAGAACGCGGCCTTTTGTTCCGGAAACGGCAGAGCAAGCGCGGTGAGCAATTCTCCATGCTTGTGACTCCGCGGGTGTATCGTGGCACTATATTGAAGCTTTGCCATGAAGTCGCCCACGGTCATTTAGGTGTCACAAAAAGTAAAGACGCGATGGCCAAGTATTTCTTCTGGCCGAACTGTTACAAAGATATGGAAAATTACGTACGTAGCTGCGATAGTTGCCAGCGCGTAGGTAACGGCGGCGAGAAGCTTCGCGGGCCTTTAAAAATTGTACCTATAACGGGTGAGGCGTTTGAGAAAGTAAATGTAGATGCTTGTGGCCCTTTTCCCGAGTCTGAGTCAGGAAACAAGTTCATACTAACTGCAATGTGTTTAGCAACAAAATATCCCGAGGCTATTCCCATACGTGATCTGACGACGGTCACGGTCATTGAAGCTTTATTAGATCTGTTCAGTCGGATTGGATTTCCGCGAGAGCTTCAAACAGATCAGGGAACTTGTTTTACTAGCACTCTGATGGCGGAATTCGCCGAGAGATTTTGCATTAGATTAATTAGAAGTTCGCCTTATCATCCGCAATCTAATGCCGTAGAACGGATGCACAGAACCATGAACCGGTTGATGAAGGTTCTTTGTTTAGAGACAAGGACTGATTGGGAGTGCCAGCTTCCTGCAATTATGTTCGCGTTACGCACGAGTGTGCACGAATCGATAGGTTTTTCTCCTGCCGAGTTAGTCTATGGGAAAAATCTCCGCACACCCATGACGATGCTTTACGAAAAGCTTGCGGGTGCAGCAGAAAGCGAAGGGAGCACGGTGGTTGAGCACGTGTTCAAGTTGATTAATAGACTGAAGCGTTCGCGTGAACTTACCCATACCAAAATGGCGGAAGAACAACGCAAGCGTAAGGTGTGGTACGACCGCAAGGCGATCTCGCGCAGTTTTGAAATAGGCGCGAAGGTGCTGGTTTTGGCGCCTAACAGAACGCGGAAACTCGCGGTGCAGTGGGTCGGGCCAGGCGAAGTTCGGGAAAAAATGTCCGAACACAATTACGTAGTTCAGATGCCGGGGCGGAAAGAACCACGCGTGTATCACATCAACATGATGAAAAAGTATCACCAACGTACTGAATACGTGAACTTTCTCGGTTCTGCGACGGTCACTGCCGCAGGCGAGGAAGACGCGTTAGACCGCTACGCGTTAAGATTAGATTCCGACGACTTTGACGCGGAAGAAATGCTAAACGATACTAAGGTTGAACCCGAGTTCCGCGAAGCACTTAAAAATGTCATTTGTAAATACAGGTGTATTTTTAGTGAGAAACCTGGTCTTACAGATGTAACGACCATAGACATTGAATTAACTGACACTGATAAAGTAGTCCGAAGTGTACCCTACCGCATGTCGCCGAGACAAACTAAGATATTGCGGGAAGAGGTGGACAAAATGCTTCGCGACAACATCATTGTGGAGGCGGAGAGTGATTATACGTCTCCTATGATCCTGATCGAGGCCCCGGGCAAGTCTCCACGGCCCTGCATAGATTTTAGGCGCCTCAACGAGATTATTAAAACAGATTACTTTCCGTTACCCAATCTCGAAGAACGGATTGAACAGGTAGCTGCAGCTAAAATCATTAGTGTGTTAGATTTAAGTAAGTGTTTCTGGCAGATAGGTCTTACGGATAGGGCGCAGAGATATTCGGCGTTCGTGACCAGTTTCGGCACGTATCGACCGCTTAGGTTACCCTTCGGGATAAAGAACGCTGTAAATCAATGCTGTAAAATCATGGGCACTTTGCTAAAAAACTGCCAAGAATTCGCGGTACCGTACCTTGATGACATCGCGGTTTTCAGTAACACTTGGCAAGAACACATTCGGCACCTAGATACGGTCTTTAGTATATTGAAATCCGCCAAATTGACAGTGCAGCCGCGCAAGTGCTTGTTTGCGCGGGCTAACGTAAAATATCTTGGTTACGTCGTCGGTAACGGGAAATTGCGGCCGGCCGAAGCTAAGATACAAGCAATCCAGAACTTTCCTAGACCAGAATCAAAGAAACAAGTGCGTTCTTTGCTCGGATTGGTAGGATATTATCGACGCTTGATACCCGGGTTTGCGGAGAAAGCGGCGGCACTGACAGATGCGCTGCGGGGACGCGAGCGCCAGGGTAAAGTCGTCTGGACAGAGGCATGTGAAAAGTCTTTCAATGAGTTGCGACAAGCTCTTAGCGAAAAAACAGCGGTATATGCTCCTGATTATAGCAAGGAATTTCGAGTTCAGGCAGATGCATCTCAGAGAGGCTTAGGCGTGGTTCTCTACCAAGTAAATGACGAGGGAGTAGAACAACCAGTTGTTTTTCTAAGCCGTAAATTAAGTGATACAGAAACTCATTATGGCACCTCAGAACTTGAGTGTTTGGCTCTTATTTGGGGGTTGGATAAACTTAAGATTTATCTCGACGGGCAGGCCACAATTCAGGTCGAAACCGACCACAACCCGTTGGTCTGGTTGCGTAATACGTCTGGCAAAAACCCCAGATTATTACGCTGGTCCCTTTTAATTCAGCACCTCGATTTACGCATCATGCACACAAAGGGCTCAGAAAATGTTAATGCAGATGCGCTTAGTCGCATGTTTGATTATGTGAATTGATCCACAGGCGAGTGTAGGGAACACACACGTTCATGACATGTATAAATGTCGGTGAAATTCTATGTAAATAATTTTATAAATTCAAGGGTAAAATTGTTTTGTTATTGTGATCATTTTTATATGTAGATACATACATGTGTCAATAAATTGAGTTAAGAACGGCACATGATGTATATAACGAATTCCACAATTATCATGTAATATTTCAATGTAAAGTAAATGTTTTGTATTTCAGGATTTTATGTAGTTCAAGATGCGTCAAGAATATTTATGTATGTAAATAGATGTAAGGTTTAAATGTAAATGGCAACATAGTTAGGAAAAAAAGGGGGGACAGCCCACAGATTTATTTCACAAATTTTGACTAGATAGGGTTTTGATATTATTATGTTCATGTAAAAAATTATGATGTAAGGTCTCAGGACCAGGTACTTTAGCTAGCAGAATTTTTTTCCTGGGCATATTTTGCTGCGAAAAAAAATTCTCACCCCCGGCATGGGAGGGTCTGTAGCGTCGCGAGGTGGCGCACGTGCCGTTTCGCTGGAAAGTCCGGCCTTAAGCCGGATGGGGGATGGGGGTGGAATGCGGCGGCGCCTCGCCGGCGCGCGCCGGGCAGGAAATCCCAGCCTCAAAATAACTGGGACAACTGGGCGTGCCTGAGTGCGAGTCTATTGATGTCGGCTGCTCTCTGCTGAGGGCTGGCTTGCGAGCCGAATGACGCCCGCCGCTGGTAGAGTGGGGGACGAGCCGTGGGGTATTTATTGCGGCGCCGACATGCGCTCGGGGGATACGCTAGTGAGTCGAAAGACGTGAGGTATCTCCGTGCAACCTTGCACGTTTTGGCATCCGGCCATGTAAAATCTAGTTACGGGGACTAATGTCCGACAGCTCGCACTTCGCGCAGCTTCTCATGCTCTCGAGCAGAGGCACTGGGCTCAGCCTAGGGACGGTCGCGGGGTTTCGCGGCTTAGAGAATAGAAAGGTTGCCTAAGGTTTTCAATTTTGTAACATTATCTTGTAATTTATTATTGTAAATAAACTGTACATACTATTCAGAATCTGTCGTCTGTGCTTTTCATGTCCAGTACGCCACACAGTGTTCACGGACGGACGTAGGGACAGACGGACGTTTTCCTTTCAATTGGGTTTTCGGTATCAAGGACCTAGAAAACAGGGTTTCTGGCTACACCACGTGTTAGGGGATTTTTTTCTTAATTTAGCAACTGGTTTTATCCACTTATTCGTTTTCACGGTCCGGTAATTAATTTTTTTCCGCCGAAAATTGGCAATTTTTGCTTTCCCGTATACGTACGTATACACGGAGTGATATACGTAACATAGGGAAAGTTATGTAATGCTGCGCGAAAAAATGGCCAATTTTCGGCGGAAAAAAATTAATTGCCGGGCCGTGAAAACGAATAAGTGGATAAAACCAGTTGCTAAATTAAGAAAAAAAATCCCCTAACACGTGGTGTATCCAGAAATCCTGTTTTCTAGATCCTTGATACCGAAAACCCAATTGAAAGGAAAACGTCCGTCTGTCCGTCCGTCTGTCCGTCCGTCTGTCCGTCCGTCCGTCCGTCCGTCCGTCCGTCTGTCCGTCTGTGAACACTGCTAGCGCCTAAATCATAGGTACGATTTCTTCCAAAATGGAGATTCCCCGGTCGATCTGATTCTAGTCGAAGCTTTGAGATTTTGAAAAAGATTCTTCAAAATTTGGGGGTACTTTATATGAAGCCCCCCGGGGATTTTCAAAATTTTCTCAAAAACGCTCCAAATTTTTCTTTAAATTTCTTGTATGAATAGAGTAAAATACACATTTTAACATGGCATAGGTCCGATTTTCACGTACAGCTCCGAATTTTCGAAAATTGTGAAAGTTTGAAATTTTTTCTGCGTCTTTTTCCCACTACAAAATTGAAGAAAGAGATTTTTTCTTCAAATACAATTTGTTCTGCATATTGAGTTATTTAATAAAGGTCATGTAAATGTTTTTCAACATTTTGGTAGTTTTCGTGCAATATTGCGTGTAATATGTGTGATTTTAAAAAATTACCAAAACAAGATTTTCTCAAAAACGGCTCCAAATTTTTTCTTTAAACTTTTGGTAGGGATAGAGGTAAATGTACTCAATCAATGACATAAAAGCCATTTTGGTCTATCGGTTGGTTTTTCCAAAAATTACAAAAATGTAAATTTTTTTACTTGTCTCTCACGTCGTTAATATTTACATTATCGGCGATTTTTTCACATTATTACATTTACGAGTATATATGCTTTAAATAATGTCAAGTAAAATATCTCGAAAACACTACCGTTTTCTGTGAAAAGTAGCTCAAATTTTGGCATTTTCAGAAATGCTCAAACGCCATTTTCTCGTATATGGCTGCAAATTTTTCCTTGAAACTTTTGTAACGGATAGTGATAATTACACTCTTTAATATGATGTAAAGTTTATTTTGAGTTATTTTTTTGTTTTTTCAAAAATTACATAATTGTATTTTTTTAAAGATCTCTTACATCTTTAATATGCACATTACCAGCAATTTGTAAACATTATTATATTTGTGAGTGTAAGTGCTTCAAATAACTTCAAATAAAGTAATTTGAAAACTCAAAAATTTTCTGTGAAAATGAGCTTCAAATTTCGCATTTTTAGTAGTGCTAAAACGCCATTTTCTCTTAAACGGCACATAATTTTTAAAAGAAAATTGCCATTTACGGCTAGGTTTTTGTGTTCTTTAATATTCTAAAATTAATATTTTCGTTCTACCAATAGGAAACCGAAAAATTAAGAAAATGATAAAAAAAATGTACTTTTGGTGGTGATAGATGGTAGCTGGCAAGAAAGAGTATGTGGCAATTGCGAATAGCTAGCGAAGACCCAAGAAAATAGAAAACTAATAAGGGAAATCTGTGCCTTTCTGTAGCACCACTAGTTTCGCGCAGCATTACATAACTTTCCCTATACTACGTATATCACTCCGTGCTTAAGTAGCGTTTATTGTCGACAGATACATTTTTATACGTGGTGGTAGTTTTGCACTACATAGTATGTATATATTGGTTGGAGAGTTCAAGATTGTTTTGACCTTTCTTGCGTTATTTATAATAGTCTGAGGATTTTCCTCTCTTGTCTCACTGACGCACCTTTTTGTGTATTATTTACACTATCATTACTTGAACAACCTACATCTAATTAAAATTACTTGATAGGCGACTCTGTCGCGTCCTTATTGCTCTTAACTTAGCGAAATTTTCTTATCCTGAAATGGCCTAACTCTAAGCACAGGTGTCACGTCCTTGTTGTGCACTGATTACTATTTACACTATTTACATTTTAACTGCTCCATCACTTCACTATCTTCTTTGGCAGGGTGTAGTGGCATCGAGGGGCTCCGGGTGGTGGCGCGGGAGTCTTCAGGTGCGGATTGGCCTCCGCAGACGATCGGGATCGGGCATCGGCCGAGGCGGCCCCCGCCGGGCACCGCTTTATTTATTTACACACAGGCGGTATTTGGCAGGGACCAGTTCTACTTGGGCGGTGTGCTTGTAATAACAGGTGGCACTACCATTGATCGCTTCGGCGATAATGCGCTCTCTAGTGTTTTTGATCGCGCTGGTCTTTAGTAATTTATTTAGTACCGCCATGCTACTTGGGCACCACTCATCCAGGGCTCCTACTACAAGTGGTAGGAACTCGACCTCTCTGAAGTTTCTGGCTAATAGTACGGGGCGCACTTCTTCTTGATATTTGGCGGCCTTTTCTGCATACTTCTCTTCAAGCTTGCCAATGGTCGCTGTCTTCACGGCGGCGTCGATACAGACAGCTTGACGGCCCCGCACCATTATCAGGTCTGGGCGTCGCCGGCCTCCTACAGCCTGGTCTTCATACAGCACAGACCATCCGTTCGCTACGGCCGCGTTTTTAAGGTGCATTAGCACGCGGTTGTGCTGCAGCTGAAGGATGGCACTGTGTGTCAGGCATTCGGAAATGACATGTCCGATCGTCTCTGCAGCAGGTATTTCTGGATTGTTTTTCTGCTTGCAGCCGCGACGGCATATTCTGTTTACTTTCTCATTCTGAGGTTGGAAATTTAACTTCTTTGAGCTGTTGAGGCGCGCGGCGTGTATGAATTTGTATACGGGCGGCCTCATATTTTCGCCCGAGCGGAGGTAATAAGTGGACTCACGGCCTACGCCCATGGTTGCCGAGGCATAGATGCCCTGCAACTCCTGCTCCCGCCACCTTTTCGCATGTGCTTTATGGATCAACGAACGTATTAGTTTAACTAATAGATGGCGCGACTTTAGATTGACCCGGGCGGGGGCGTCGTATACGGGGAAGTAAAAAGAAGCCTAATACCCTAGACAATATAGAAATGCATTCCATAGGGCCATGATTAGAGAAGAGTATTTTAAAACCATGCTACAAATACTCTACTCACAACAAAATGGTACAGCATTTGATGCGAAAACTAAATATTTTCATGCAAATATCAACATAAATTAGACAATTATAACTCTCTTTTCATACAGCTCCATCAGGTCACAACAATCACACGTAAGTCACAGACATTCGTGAGCGCAAAGTGAATTCCATTGTTGCAGACCCTGCACTGTCGCTATTCAGAGAGCTATTATTTTTTACTTTTTATTTCAAATATTTTAAAATAAACAATTTCGAAAATATTAATGTGTAAATGTATAACAAAAGGTCGAATGCAAGAAACAAACAAAGAAATAATATACCAAATTGCAAATTCTAATTTACGACGCATCCAGCTGTCCGAAGCGCAGTACATTTACAGTGGGCTATGTTTGTCACAAAATTATAAAAAAACTACTCGTATTTTGAAAAAATTATGTATGACCTTATTTGAAGATGTAGTTTTGATAAATACATTTAATTGAGAAAAAAATGTATTTTTAAAATTGTAGTTGTAAGAGAAACGACGAAAACGAAGCGCAGTCAATTTCGAGCGGGCGATTATGTTTGTCAGGAAATTATTGAAAAACTACTCATATTTTCAAAAAAACAACATGACCTTATTTATAAAATTGTTAAAAAGTGAATCTGACATTTCCAAAAAAATTACCTTCATAAATTCATCGTCGGAAAATGGCTTACATGTTTTTGCTAAGAGTTAGCTTACTTCGAATGATGCAGTAGATACTGCGTGTGACTTCAACCATGG
The DNA here is from genome assembly GCA_031308135.1 of Acheta domesticus. NCBI lineage: Eukaryota > Metazoa > Arthropoda > Insecta > Orthoptera > Gryllidae > Acheta > Acheta domesticus. Next base: position 6,987,609 of record JAHLJT010002630.1, read on the forward strand.
CATTTTAAAAACGCTTTGTTGATTTATTAATTGAGTTTCAAGATACCTAACTTTATGTTTTCTCAGTTCAGAATTTGGTGGATAATCTGTTTGGTACTTGTTACGTAAAACCAAGAAATGTGTCTCCAGATTACCCTTTTTAAGCAATAGCTACCGAGATAAGGCCATATTAAACAACATTTATCATCCACCATTGTAAAAAAGTAAGCGAGTTTCCATTCTTCATTGAGTTCCTAACCATAAGTTCCTAAAATTAAATCTCAGTATAGGAAAATAAATGCTATAAAAATGCTATAGTTGAAAACACTTTTGCAGTTTCAAGTTGTACTCTCATAACATTTAAAATCCTTTACAAATAATGCGAGAAATTACGTGTTGTTGCATCACCGCTAGTTTTCACTTTCTAAAAATCTCATTTCATGTAAAAACTAGTGGTGCTAAAACAGCTCGTACTTTTTCGCCTTTTCCAGGGTGTTTTGAATGCCTTTTCCAGGCTTCTAAATCAGACGATTTTCAAGTGGAAAGTGAGCCGGTTACTCCTGACTTCGTGCAGTTTTCCTTAGACACTGAAAAAACAACAACACGGTATTCAAATTATATAGCGCGCTATTCTCGTACTACCTAGTTTCGTCGTCAGCTTACAGGGAAGTGGTACTTGGTGGCTGAAAACCCCAAGATGACAGTCGCTGCACAAGATACATTATGTCAGGGAATAATCGTGAACAGCACTCATACGATGACATTTCTGCAAACCTCAGAAGAAGAGTGGTGGTTTCCTGCTGAAATTAGACATCTTAACAACACAATTTGGCAAGTTGTAAACCATCGTTATTCGATGAAAGAAAGACGTGAGTACAGCATATTTTCGATTTTCTTCTATTATTTACCAAAATGGTCTAATATATTCCTAAATATTACGAGGTGTGTAAATTGCTCTTTTGGCGCAATAATAATCCCTTCTCTGCATATAATATTCTAAGGCAGGCCTCAGTGCATCTCTAGCTCGCAGACAAGGTAATTAATTTAATGATCGCGAGCACTGTATTTACAGTTCCTGCCACGAGGTTTGAAAGAGTGTAGATTTTGCGCGAGGAATCTGTTCAAACGACAAAAGTGACAGTCATGGTGGAAAAAGATACTCATAAGCTTGGTAGGAAATACTCTCATTAAAGAAATACTAAGTAAGTCTAATGCTAAAACCAACCAACGCTTGTTGATCATTTTCACTTTTCCGTATACATACGTATATACGGAGTAATATACGTAGTGTAGGGAAAGTTATGTAATGCTGCGCAGAAAAAACGGCGAATTTTCGCCAGAAAAGAGTTCATTGCCAGACCCTGATAATGAAAAAGTGGATAAAACCACTTGCTAAATTAAGAAAAAAAGCTCATGAATTAAATAATTGAACTTTCGTCTGAATGATATGAATGTATCTTACGTTTTTTTTGCAATAATGTTCATAGGCTTACTATTAACTTGTCGGATATCTTCTCAGTTAACTTCCACGTTCGACGCTTTTCATGTGATGTCTCCTGTATCCCTTTGATTTTCTTTTTGCTTATCGTCGGAATAAATTCTCAAATAATCGAGGAATGCCTCTGACTATTTGATATTTTGAGTAATTTAATGGAATTTCTCAATTATATCGCGACGCGACTGACCCTCGCTGGGCTTCAGGTGAAATTTCTACCTGCAACCGTCTATTTCCAATTAACTTTATTAAGATTTTTCTTCCCAGCTACGAAGCCATCCTGACATAAACCCTTCAGAAAACACGAAGTCTGTTTAACTTAAACAAATTACTTTAACACAAAAAACAAATATCACAATTACAATTTAATATTATAATGATCTGGGATCATTTACAGTTATTTTAAAATATTTTAGTAAAAAGGGACTAGCAAACTTGAACTGAAAATAAAAAACTGGGACTATACTTTGGTTTTTCTTTCTTGGCGCACGGGGGTGTGTCAATAAAATGGAATATCTCACGATATTTCGCGTCGTTCTCGGTTGTGCCCATAGGAGTCGCATGATCGCGACTGTATCAAGCAGTGCTGGCGATCATGCGATTCCTGGCGGCACAACGGAGAACGACGCGAAATACCATGAGATATTCCATTTTGATGACACCCCACCAGTGCGCCAAGAAAAACCGAAGTGTAATTATTGTAAACATAGCATAGGATAAACAAGCGACGGGCAGCGTCGTGTGTAAATATTACTTTTTGACCACGGAAACGCCCAAGGAAAATGAATTCGCGCATCAACATTCGATGGCCAAACTTCAGAGGAGAAGTTTAAAACTTATTTCATTAAATCGGACGACGGGTTGCGTTATTTTAGCTAATTTAAAAAAAAATGCATGTTCGACAGAAAACCTCAAGTAAACAAGCGAATGTTACAATTTGTGACGTCATTCGGGTCAAAATTAATGTTTTTTCAAGAATCCGATTCTTCCGCAAAACGGAAGAATTAAATTAAACGATCATTGACATAATTTGTGAACATTTTTTTTATCAGAGGTCGTAAAGAATATTGATGCTGTTACTAAATAAGTAATGGAGATGCCAAAATACTTGAATTCAAAGCCTCTAAATCGAAAAGTTCTGTATTTGTAATGCGGATATCCGTACATTTGCGTGCAGCAGCAGATCGAGGAATGGTCGGCGAGCAGAGCGCCAGAGGTCAGTAGCGGAACTTTTAGCTATAACAAGGAGGAGGTCAGAGCACCGAGGCTTTTAAAGCATACTAGCGGGCGAAAAAACGGGTAAATTTTATGCGGGCGAAAAAACGGGTTATGTAATGCTGCGCGAAAAAACGGGTAAATTTTCGGCGGGGAAAAAATCATTATCGGGTCGTGATAACAAGCTAGTGGTGCTACAGAATGGCACAAACTTTCCCGTATTAGTTTTTTGTTTCCTTTGGTCTCGGCTACCAATTCGGACTTGACACATAATCTTGCCAGCTGCCATCTATCGCCGCCCAAATTGCTTGAAAAACAATTTTTAAATGTTCGGTCTCTTAATAATAGAGCGAAAATGTTATTTTAAGAATATTAAAGTACAGCGAAACCTCGTCCTAAATGGACATTTTCTTTGAAAAAATTAGAGCAGTTTTTAAGAGAATGGCGTTTCATCGCCCCTGTAAATGTGAAATTTGAAGCTCTTTTTCACAGAAATCTTTTGTGTTTCCGAAAAAAACACCACTTTACTTGAACTTAACTTTATTTGAAGTTATTTAAAGCACTTTAACTCACAATTCTGATTTCATTAATATAACAAATAAATTATAGTTAAATAAATAAAATTTAACAAGACAGAAAATTGAGAATGATTCATATTTACGTGATAGGTTTTCTTAAAATAAGCTAAGTTGCTAAACGACTAATTAATTCACAAATTAACTAGTGGTGCTACAACAGCACATACTTTCCCACAATATTACAATGTTATCGTTATGTGCGACGGGACGCCCATGCATGTTTCATTAATTTCAAACAGAAATTACACGAAAATTACTTTTACAAAATCGTTCATAACCTTTTCTAAAGAGCTAATTTTGTACAACAGACTGAGACAAAAATCTCTATCTTCAATTTTGTAGTTTTGAAATTGTTTTTTGCATATTTCAAAAATCTGAGATTTTAATGAAAATGATACCTGCATCATTCTCTTAAACGTTCTTCGCACTAATCAACAACAAAATTTAATAAAAAAAATTGGAGCAATTTGTTTGAAAATGTCTGAAGATCTTCATGCAAAGTATCCCCAGTATTAAAATATCAGTTTCAAATTCCAAGTGCAGCGACACGAGGCAGAACGATTGGGGAATATCAATTTTGGAGAAAATCGGCTGAACGGTTTAGGCTAGCGTTGACCACTGACGGATGTTTTGATGTCAGTCTATTTTTCGGTATCAAGAACCAACAAAACATAGATTCTGGCTACATCACGTGTTACAGGATTTTTTCCCTAAATTTAGCCACAATATTTGTCCACTTTTCCAGAGCCTGGCTATAAGCATTTTGTCAAAAATTCGCCATTTTCTGGCGCACGATTGTATAACTTTCTCTTAGGAAGAATTCGTAAGGCGAGAAAGTAAAAATTAACGGATTACTTAATACACGGATTTGACGCATTACTTTATATACGTGAAAAATTAATCGATCAATGTCGGAACGCTTAATCGATGTATATTAATCTAATAAAAATACTAATCTGTTAGATATTATTTTATAGTTAATAATCGCCCATCCCTTCGGTATATGCGAAATTTGAAGCTCTTTTCACAAAAAAACTAGTGAGATTTCGAAAAACTTTATTGGAAGTCATTTGAAGCACTTCCACACACATATGCAATAATGTATTCAAATCGCTGCAAGTGCGCATATTAACGACGTGAGAGATTAAAAAAATACATTTATGTGAATGCAAAAAGAAAAGAACACAGCATAATGACTTTTATGTCATCTTAAACAATACGCAATAAACACCATCCGTACGAGTAGTTTGAAGGGAAAAAATGGAGCAGTTTTTGAGAAAACGGCGTTTGAGCGTTTCTGAAAAATCTGAATTTTGAGCTCGTTTTCACAGAAAACTTTTTAGTTTTCGAGAAACTTTATAGGACATAATTTGAAGCAAATGTACTTATAAATACAATAATGTGATGAAATCGCCGCTAATGTAAATATTAACATGAGAGGCTGGCAAAGTAGTACATTTTTTGTAATTTTTGGAAAAAACAACACAAGAATAGAGCAAAATGACATTTAAGCCATCTTATTGAGAACATTAGCATTATCACTACCAAAATTTTAAAGAAAAAATTGTGAGACGTTTTCGAGAAAATCTTATTTTTGTTATTTTTTTGACAATTTCGCATAATTATTGCAAGCAATATTGCACAAAACCTACTAAAATTATAAAAAAAAGTACATGATCTTAATGAAAGTACTATGGAGAAAAAATTTAATTTGAAGGAAAAATGTCTATCCTCAATTGTGTAGTTGTAGGAAGATGCCAAAAAAATTCCAACTTGAAAGTGATATAAGGACCTAGCCCGTATTTATAAATGTGTTTTACTCGAGTCTTTCAAAAAATCTAAAGCAAAAATTTGGAGCAATTTGGGGGAAAATTTTGAAAATGTCGCAGGCCCTGAATCTAAAGTACCCCCAAACTTTAAAGAATGTTCTTCAAAATTGCAAAGCTTCGACTACAGGCAGATCAATTGGGCAATATTCATTTAGGAAAAAATTCTATGTATGATTTAGGTGCTACTAATGTTCACAGACAGACAGACGTTTTGAATAAAATAATAAAATAAAAATAAAACAAAAACGCTTTTTCGGTGTCAGGGGATATCATAACATGTAGTTCTGTTGAAATCTCGAAATACACGACCCACAGCATTACATAACTTTGTCTATACTACTACATATATTACTCTGTATATGCATACAGATACCAGAGTGTAAAAAGGAGTGTTGAATGTACATTTGAACAATTCGTGACCCCATGCTCAATTGGCAAAGAATTTGAAAGATAAGTAAATAATGTTCTTTCATGCCTTTGAAATGTTTGGTATCGATGTTTAAAGTAATCCAATCAAGAACACTACCACAAATTCCAAAAGAAGGTAATTTTGAGAGTAAGGTGTTATGGTCAATACCTTCAAAAGCTCCCGAAAGATCTAAAAGTAGTCGTATATAATAGGTGCTTCATTTGGTCCATTGTTAAAGCAACAGCTTTAAGAAAAGGAAAAAAAAAAAAAAAAAAAAAGGAAAAAAAAGGGGGGAAAAAAAATTGCAGTTTCCCATACATTTTGATTTTCTAAATCCATAACGTAGGTCTGAAAATGCTTTGTTTTTCCTAAGAATTTTTTCTATTTGAATGTAGAAAAGCCTCTCTATTATTTTTGAGAAAACTGACAAAACAAATTGGCTGATAATTTTGAATTTCATTTACGTTGCCTTTTCTTAAAAAGAAGCTTTAATTTTGCTGTTTTGAAAATATCTGGAAATATTCCTGTGCATAAAGAAGCATTGATAAAGTGAGGTAATGGGTGAATAAAGACAGGTGGACAAGTTTTTAATAAACAATTTGGAAATTCATTCGAATGAGACAAAAATTTATTTTTTTGTTTACCAACTATTCTGAGGATTTCAGTGGAAGAAGTTTCAGGAATAAACGCATGTTGAACATTTTTTGGAAAGAATTGGAATTTGGGAACATTGAGAAAAGAAGTGAAAAGTAAGGAATTGATAAGATACTACACAACAATTTATTAAAAATAAAATTATTCAATAAACATGTTGATTACATCATTCCATTTAAATCATAAAAACATGTTGATTAAATCATACTACTTAATTCAAGATTTCTATTATATATTTAATGCTGATAAATGTTCATGTTATGTCATAGTTGAAATGAATATTGAAGTCATGTGCTTGCAAACTCAGAGCTAGCAATTCTTCAGCATCTGCTAGTGATACCTTAAATTGTATTTATTCTTCTTCTTTCTATTGGTAACATTGTGGAAACTGTATATTTGAACGTTTTACAGATTCTGGCCTCTACCAATATGTAACACTGCATGATGATGAAACCTTGATAATTTATCAGTGTGGCCCTATTGTCCAGAAACAACTAATGGAACATATGCAAATTTTTAGCTCCCAGAAAACTGAGTTTTCTGTGTTGAAAGCAATTTTGCTGTCTAACAAATATTCAACAAATTCTGTTCCTTATGTACGATGGTATAATAATGAAAAGTGCAAAATATAAACGTAACAATATCAGTATTCTATACGATTTTCTTCCTTCATAAGCAATTTACAAAGATGTTCAAATAGCAATGAAAGAAGGAAAATGGAGTTATTTGATTTTTGAAATAAAATAAAAGTAATTCAACATGTATTTGAAAGATTCAGTATGGTATTTTATTACTATGATATACAAACATGAAAAATGGTCTTTCTTTGACAGTTTTTCAATTCTCTTGTTCTCTTCAAAGTACAATCTTTATCAAAAATAGTCGTACACTTATGATACATCTAAAATGCTAATGTATGTAATTATAAAAAATAAATCAAAATTGGAGTTTAAAAATTTATACAATGTTTCATTTGAAAATAATTTCTTAATAAGCTGAAGACATAGCAATGAAAGGGCTACACATTTAAAAGCCCCCATCAAAATACAATTTTGTAACATGATCAATTTTCCGTGAAGATGTTTTCAGGAAACCCATGAACTGAAGCTCTGCTACTGCTCTCGTGAAACGTGCTCTAGACATGTTAAGGAAAAGCATAGATATGTTCATATACACTCACACACATCAATACATACAGCCACATTATATTAAAGCTTGAAATTTCTGCACATTTTGCAAAATATGATCAATTGTTGCTCCAATTGTACTTAATATAAAAAATTCCTGGTTTGTTTCATGTAATACATTGAAATGTGCATTTCATTCCTCTATAAATAGATTTTTCAAAAAATAAATATTTTATTAAAAAATTGTAATTAAAACAAATGAAAATGTGTGTGAATTCGCTCAGATAAAAATTAATATAAATATAAATTAATTTAACAAGTAGATAATTGAACAAGAAATACACCTTTATTTTTTTCAATTTTTATCTGAGTAAATTCACAAAATAAATATACACCCTAACCCAATTTTATCTTTTCCTTCAGAAAATTTAATAAAGGATACTGAATTTGAGGTCTGATCTCTTGCTGCTTATCTTCATCTTCTTCTTCTTCTTCTTGGGGGTCAACAATTATAGAGAATGCTTGCAACCAGTCATACAGATTGATTAATCGTCCACATTCTTGATAAAGTTTGTATGCAATGCACAAGTCTGGCATAGAAGCTAAAATGCTGTCCTTCTCAGTCTGTTTGCAACATTTACACTAAAAAAGGAGGAAAATCAATTCACTTAAGTTAAACAAAAACACCACCATGTGAGCACATTTTCTTATCATTATTCAATATTGTCATTAACAAATTCTATAAAAACTAACTTTTAAAATAATGATAAAATACAAACGTGAATATAATTACATTTTGTTGATACACTCAATATTTTTACCGTCTTCAGAGTTTATTGTTAAGCCAATATTTACGAGTTTAGTAACATGGAATGGCAATGGAAAAACTTGAACCCTAACTGACTAGGCTTAATCTGCAAATATAAGACCGCCCCGCATTTTTCGAGTGAGATATTTAGGAAACAACCTTGTCTTATGTTCGGGTAAATACAGTTTTCAAAATCTAGTTAAAATAGCTGTAATAGACCAACTTGCGGTAAGATCAAAAAATTTTTTGTTTGATATCAAAGAAGTATGATTTTCTTCAACACAAAGAAAATTAAGATATCAGGATTTTTATCAAGCTATCAAGCTAGAGGAGCTTCTCACAATATGTTAAAAGCAGTTATCCCAATTGCAGAAGAGAACCATATAAAAAAATATAATATCTTTTATTAACTTGAAGACAAATATTTGAATGTATCTCACAAGAACTTCTGGATTAATATCTAAAGCATGACTAATTTGTGGGATTCTTTGTAATACTGAAATATTCATTTACTTGAAATAAGTAAGAAAATGAACTGTAACCTTTGCAATTCAAACTAGTGGGTGGGTTGAAAAGAGCATACTTTCTCATATTAAGTACAAATTTGCAATTTTCGGAAATTCAGAGTTCAAAGAAAACGAGGCCTATTCCACTCTTTCAAACATTCCTTCTTTCTGTGGCAAAAAATTGAAGAAAAAAATTTGGAGTGAGAGAAAAAAAAAGTTTAAAAATTAATAATTGCCTACATTTTATGCAAACTACACAATAGCTATTCATATTTTTGAAAAATTTATCCTTATTTCAAATCCATCTTTAAAGAATAGATTTCATTAAGGAAAAAAATCTCTATTTTCAATATTGTAGTTGTAGCAAGATACTATATCCCCATAGAACAGCACTTTTGCAATTTTTGAAAACTCAGGGATTTTAACAAACATGAGAGCTGCACCATTCCCTTAAGCGTCCTTTACACTATCTGAGGACAAAATTTAATCAAAATATTTGGAGCCATTTTGAAGATTTTTTTTTTTTCATTTGAGGCTTCATGGAAAATACCCTCAAAAATCAAAATATACATTTGAAACTCCCAAAGCCTTGAGTTTGTTCAGATCGATCACGGAATATCAATTTTCGAGAAGTTTTGCTGAATTGTTTAGGCGCCAGCATTGACCACAGGCGGACAGATAGACCTTTGCCGTCAATTGATTTTTCGGTATGAAGGTCCACACACAATTGATTTTTCCATGTGTCAGATAAAGTAGTTTTCTATATTTAGGAATCTTATCATTACCAGGGCCAAGCAATAAAATTTTTTTGCCAAAAATTTGCCATTTTTCAGAGCACAATTACATTCTCTTCTTTTGAAGACTGCGAAAGTAAAAATTAACATTAACATGAGAAATGTTAAATATAACATTAAATTAGCATTAACATGTTCAAGCTTTATAAACAAATATAAAATTTCACTAAAAACATTATTGTGAGCCTTTATCCAGCAAACACTTGCAAGTATGCTTCAGTATTAATCCAACCCTGCTTATTATCCCCCTTGCGTAGATCATCGAACCTCAGAGAATTTACACTTGAGTACAATATTTCTGTGACAGAGATTTTGATTTGTTTAAAAGCCGATGATAAAGATGAAATAAACCTTCTGATGGGCACACCTATTTTACTCACAAAAGTGGAAATCTCCAGAGCACTGTATGCTGCCTCGGGAAAATAGTCTTTTGCAACCTCAAAGAAGGAAGAGTAAAAATTTACAACTAGTCATTACATTTTTAATGTTAATACATTTTATAAATCACAACAATGTGGCTAGTTTTAGGTATAGAATAAAAAATAATGCATTGTTTCAGAAAACCTTATAAAAAAATTTAACAAGAAAATTGTTATTAACTAGACAAATTAATTAAATAAAACTATTACTGTTCATAAATTTTAAAAAAGCATCAATTGGTTTTCATCAAACCATTTCCAGTAACTCAAGAAGGTGCCTGATTTATTCGTCTGTTTCAGCCCTTCAGCAAAGAAAAACAAAAATAAGACCACAAGTAATAGGATAAAATCAACATAAAAGAAATTTCAACATCTTTGATTTTGCTTACAATCATTGAAAATGCATGTAAATGAACAATAGTTACAATGTTCGTTGGAATACGAAAAATACTTACATGAGTGGGCAGAACAAGTACAATGTTCGTTTGGAATACGAAAAATACTTACATGAGTGGGCACTGTAAAGCACGAAGTGCTGCAGTCAGCATTTTTTAAAATTTCAAATCTTCTTTACGACTAATAGGAAGAAGGCAAAGGATCGGAGATTTCCGTGTTTCATTTAGAATGTTGCAAAGTGAGAATACTGAAGCACTCCGACATGTCGAATAGCCAAACTCCATTTTAGAAGAATAAAAGCACAAAGGCAGCACAGAGTGCTGCCGCGCCCGACGAAAGGTTAATTTCAAAAGTAATCTTTGTGAACCACTCACCTCAAGGTAAAATTGAGGATCGTTTAGTGCAGTGTGAATAGCAGCGCGTGGTGCACCAACTATATGTGTTTTCACGCTTGCTGTGTTATCAAACATGATAATTTCCATCAATGGGTAACTGCCAAGAGGCTTTAATATCTCCGGGAACACTTTGGAAGACAAGTAATCCACAAATTCTTCACGCATCTTTTCAAATGGAGATTGTGGCTGGTCCTTTTTTGACAGCTGGAATAATTTCTATAGAAAAATAAGGATTAATGAATTAGTTCAAACAACAAATGTTAGATTATTTCCAAGACCAATATTTCCATCTAACAGATTCCAAATACGTAGAAACAGTAAATATAGTATGAGATGTTGATGCCACAAATATGTTGATGTACAGATGTTTGTTCACTATTAAATTCAGAAGTAGATAAATACACAGAAGAAAATGTTAAATGCACTGTAACTGTAAAACTATTTTTCAAAACTCTTTCACGATGTGGAAGTGTGATTTACTATATAGAAATTTGTCACTGGCATACAGCACCACTTCGCACAAGTCAACTAAGAAAATCTTGCGTAAAATTTACAAGAGCATGACTCCATGGATAAAGTGCAATGTTTGCATCACAAATTTCTATCATTAAATTTGTTGCGTTATTTATAACTACAAAATTCAAACATTGTTAAATTATTCACAATCATTACAAACATAGAATATTAAACAACTCTACATAAAACAAGGTTTATTATCAAAAGAGTTTTTTTCTTTTTCTTTCAAAACTATATGTTGAGTATTGTAGCACTCTTTGGTTGCTGACTTAGAACTAAGGTATTTGTTAACATTAAAAATTCATCGTGTCAGCTTTATTCAACTTGAAAAATATTTGAACCACAGCTATGCTTTGAGGTCAAATTTACTCAACCCCAATCATCAAGAGCCAGAAATATACCACAAACAATTTTCATCAATAAAACTCAAAACGATAATTTTATTTCTAAAATTCCAGTTGAATACCATATGTATAATTTCCATATAATTTAAATTTATTTTCAAAAGAGAAGCAATTGTTTAAGGTTTCTGAGGCTTAACATGAAATCCCTGGATTTAAAAAAATAAATTTTTCCCAATCAGTTTAACACTCACTTCTTTGAATGCATGTCTGCTCATTTTACCCTCTGCAACCAGCATCTTTGTAGGAGAATTCTGTGAACTAACAGTTTCCATTCCTGCCTCTTGTATCTTCTTCTGATAATCACAAAATATTTCTACCAATGAGCTAACTTGTGGCTCCTCTTATTTACATCCAGAATAGAAGTAATTTTATTCAGTTTCATTATAAGTTCATCTCTAGAAAGGAATTTAAGAATTTGAAAACATTCTTTGTACTCTGCAGTTCTTGTGATTGGAGATGATGCAGCCATACCATACAGTTCACGAACCTGAAAAAGTTCCTTAATATAAAGTATATTCCCAAGAAAAATATTGATGCTGCTTACATTTGAAGAAGAGAATAGAAAAGTCATTTAATACAATTATTCACCAATAATAAAAAATATTTTTCTATTTTTCTTCTTATGTTTAACAAAACTTGTGATTCTACTTTATATCATTCCTTACATGAGTTCCTAGAGGTTTTTTAGGGAGATCTGCAACCAAAATATTAAGGCACTTCAAACCAATGTGAAACAGATGTACTTTTTTCAGAAGGTGATTCAAAAGCTTCAGGACTGTTTTCTGCAACATAAATCCACATCCTCCATTATGGTATCAAGAAACTATTGTTCATGGTTCAAAATACTACATTGTATCTCGCTTATTTCAGCTATGTAAAAGAAATGTCTAAGACATTCAAAATGATGCTAATGTTGTAATGGTTTTGTGAAATAGTCTGAGAGTAACTTACACGTAAATGCTGATCATCATTCATCAATTTTTGTTTATCTTCATCTTCCAAATTATCCATGTAATGCAACATAGAAGGTAAACTTCTCAAAGATGAAAGATCTTTGGAATTTATCTTTTTTCCACTTAATGAATCTAATTTACAACATAATTCTTTCCAATTTTGCCCACAAAAATGTTCCATCATACAAAACTGAACACAAACACAAAAGGCAATTTTAATTTTCAGAGAAAATTCAATTGATCATCAACAATGACAATAAATAAATGCCGTGTGGGACTCACCTTAACTGCTTGAACAAATCCTTTGACAGATAAATCATAATACAAAAATGCATCCATTAAAAAACAAAATGTCTTATTACCTAGACGAAATGGGAATTCTGAGGAGAAAAGAATCTGTAAGGTAAAATTAATAAGAAAAGATATTAAACACATATCTCTGCAAAAATGTAATTAAAGATTATGCAGTATCTGAAGAAACAAATTAAACATCCAACAATGTTTGTATTGTAATGATGAAACTTGGAAATACACAAAATATTTTGAAAACACTGTGACACTTTTGTTTCTTCTCATTGCTTTTGAATTATATTCACATTTTACCTCACAAATCCTTAATAGCTAAAATGGGTGGAGTTGTAGACATCTTATGCGTTGATTTTCAATGCTTAAGCATCATGAAACCCATCCTCAACTGAGAAAGAATGCAACCTAAAGTGCCTCCCATATTTTAATGTTACACACAGATCCATTCTCTCGCTTTATTTTATTTCCTGCTGGAGAGAATTTTTATCACCAAAATTTAACAAATGCTTTTGGTTTCAAATTTTGCAAGGGCTGAAGGAACTTGGCAGAACTAAGACTGCTGTGGTACATATTTTAGAAATTTGCCAATCACTAGTATAGCATTATAAAAAAACAACACATAATGCAAAAAGGTTTGAAAGTTGAGAATTTCTAATTTGATCTACAAGGCCATTATCTACAAAATTTGTCAATTATCATTTGATCAATCAGAGCAGAGTTATAAATGAAACAATAAGAATTCACACGAAATTTCACAATAATGGGCAGGAATAATTAGAGAAACACACAAGAACATGGTACAGCTCCAAGGCAATCTATCTTGTTGATCCATGGGCAATGTAAGTCTTTAATAAAAATTAGTAAATTGTAGTAATAGTAAAAATAATTTTATATCTAACAGAATATCTAAAAATGATGAGGAGAATGAGAAGAATGTGTTTCTCAAAACAAAAACTACAATTATTATTTTTCAAAGTTTCGAAATGTCATCCTTAGACATATCAGTGCATACCTGCAGAGCATATCAAGGAGTCAATTTCATTTTACAGAGATTGTGAAAGCCTACATGTATAAGACCACCTATTCTGTGAAGTGGAGGCTTGTACAAGACCTAAACCTACAAATAAGTAATGTGGTCTCATTTTGCAGATTATAAACTAACACAAATAACCTGAATAACTGCTTGGGATATGACAAGCGAATAAGGTGCACTGTTTTCGAGTTATGCATACTGGAAAAAATATTGGAGATTGTATTTAGCATAGCATAATCAAAAAAATTCCACTTATTTCATCTTTTTGTGTTTAAGACATCTTATAAATTGTATGAAACTTTTACTTCCCCTTGGCAAATTAAGGAGGAATGCCCTCTCCCCTTGCTGGGGGGGGGGGGGAGAAGAGAAAAAGAAAGAAAGAAAAATTCAAAGTTCACCTTACCTGCTCCAGAACTGAATTCAATAACTGAACAGAAGGGGGGGACTGGAAAGGCTTAATACTCAAGCAAGCAGACATTCTGTACGGTAAACTACGATGGACTGCAGCTACAGATGTGGCTATTCCCATAATTAATACAATAGGAAGAGTTGGAATACTGCTTCTAGAAGATAAAATATAGGTTTAGAATTTGTCTCTAAACAGGGAAGAGAGGAAAACATTAACAATTACAGAGTAAAACCAAACACAAATAAAAAACTAGTGGTGTTACAAAACAGCACAGACTTTCTCAAACTATTTGTACAGGTTACATGAACTTATAGTACAATTTATTTATTATGAAGATTTCATCCATCTCTTGCAAAACTCTCTTAACCAAACCTCTTGAAACACAGCACGCAAGAATGTTAATGTCCTAACCTCCTCTAAGACCCATTTCATAAGAAAATTTGACCTTAGTTGCAGTTAATGTCCCCAACATTTTCACTTGTAAACCCTGGACATAAACCTGATAAATTTTCAACAGAATTTATTGTCATAACAATACTCTAAAGTATTTTCTGCTCTAAATACTTCATCACTTGCACCTATGAGCAGATTAGATGCAAGTGTTGTTCACTGAAAACTGATGTTTTAAAAACAATATACAAGAATATACATATGAGAAAGTAATATAAAGTGATTGAAAGCGAGTCATGAGTGAGTGTCAGTGAACAATTCCATACTTATGAGTTGTGTAAACATTAATTACAGATGATAATAATAATAACGGCATTAATATAAATGTTCAGTTGGTATAAGAGATGCACATATTCTTGTATGCTATTTTATAATACTTGAATATAGTTCATTTTAGTAAAGTTATTTGTACACATACCTGAGAATAAGGATAAAATCTTGTAAAACTTTACTAGGAAATTTTTCAAATTCTGGTATAACAACAATAAGTTTTTTTCTTTGACTATTGTCACTGTACTGAGGGGAACTTGCTGACAAAAAGCAATTTTCTATAGACGTAATTTCTTTTTTATTTTGTTCCATCTCTATACTTTTGCTTTTATTAACTGGAGTTTGATTAGACATTTTTCGAGGAGTACATTGAGTTTCTTTCTTAACTTCTAGTAATGGACTTCCCTTTACTGGAGATCTTTGTGGTGACAATTTACTTTCAATTCATGCAACTGTCTCAAAATAATCTTTGGAATTTTATTTTTTGCTGCCAAAGCGTCTAAGTCAACTTCACAAATCCAGTGTTCTGCAGAAGGGCTTTTTTTATCGCGCAACTCTTCTATCAATTTTGCAACTTTCCTTGGAGTTCTTATTTCTTCATTTCCCAACTCTGCAACTCTATCACTTTTGATGGAATTAACAATTTGGTAACAATCATCAATTCTCTTCAAAATTACTTTAGGACTTTGAGGACATTTTTGTGATTCTTTGTCATTAGTTTGCCTTGGCATTTTTGTCGACTTAGAATAATTTTTTTTCCTGGGAGTCATTTTTCTTCTTTTGGAAGATAAATTTACAGAGCAGTCAGAATCTTCACTTGATTCTTCAGCTAATCTTGAAACTGGTTTGGGAGATCTAGGTGACCTTCGAAGTTCATTGTTCTGTAATTCCCTCACTCTCCGATCTTTAGGAGTTCTTATAACTGACAAATTATCTTCATGGCATTCAGTTGAACTGTTAGATAAGGCACGAGAATTCTTGAACTGCTGTTTCCCTGGGTCTGACAAATTTTCATTAGAAGATATTTTAGGGCTCTCCGTAACTTCAGAATCCAGAAGAGTTAATTTCCTAGGAGTTCTTCGAAGTCTTGGAGAATCTTCTGTTTTTTTAACAGTTAACTCTTGCTTCACGGGAGTCTTTTGAAGCAACACTGCTTCTTGATTTAATTTCACCATATTAGTGCATGTGCTTGAAAGTTCAGAATCAATTCTTTCATTAAAAATGTCTAAACATTTTTGAACATTTAGTTCATTCCCTCCTCCTTCTCTGGTCTCTGCCTCCATTCTGTAACAATAATAATTTAGCAAGTACTAATAACTTTTTGTCACTTCAAACATTAACACTCACAATGTATGTAATCAATAGGGAGTGGATTTTGATGACCTAAAATATTGCTACAAATGATCAATAAAATGCTCTTAAAATGTTTTAGAAATGCCCTAAAAACAAAGAAAAATTATGTTAAAAAAAAATCTGATTAAAATCACTTTAGATGAACAACTCAAGGTGTTACTGATGTAATCGAGCTTCTTCCTTTTGTTCAAGTGAACTCAGCTTGCAAACTTTTGTTTTGGACAGTATTTTACAAGAAAACCTCTGCCTTTAATAATCGTGAAAATGGCTGAACAGACATCACAGGTACCTTAGATTTAATAGATAGTACTCGCAATACAACATGTGAGTGAAGAAATTGAATGGTGAATAGAATTTTCTGGTAAATATTTGTTACATCTCGTAAACATTGTTTGAAGCAAGTGCCATTAAAATGGTATTAAAATCAATGAAGGCATTGAAATATGGATTAAAAGTTATGTAAAAAATGTCATATTGGTTGCAATGAAAAAAGCAAAAAATTACATATAAAAATGGGTAATTTCCTTTAGCCATAACTTAAAATTAATTTCTGTACTAATTAAGACGTTTTTAGTTTCTTACCAATTATTTTGAAGGGTACATTTGACTCTTGTCTTACTATAGTGAATAAGGGATTTCTGTTACACTTTGAAAATTTCTTACCCTACCTATACTAAGTGGGTCCTACAATATGTTCTGTTACATCTGGAGCAAATTACTTTATCAACATTTCTGTAATAATAGTTCTCTACTTAAAGAAGAGTAAAGAAAAGTGGTTGGTCTTGACAGGTGGGTGGGTCTTGTGGAACAACAATGACAGGTTGAGCAAAATGCATATAAAAGTTGTGGCAGAGGCATGAAAGTACTATACTATTGCATAAGCATGTGTTGGGACAACTTTAATTTTACTAGCAACATTCAATTCGCTCATTCAAAATACTATTGTTCTATGAAAAGTCTGATTTTAAAATTTTGAACAACTTGAGGTAAGTGCCCCTGGTAATTACTACAGTTACTACTACAAAGTGCCCCTGGTTACTACTAGAATAATCTTATTGGTGCACTACATTTTGGTGATGTTAATGGTGGAGCATTACTTTAACATTATTTACAAAGAGACAGACACTTGACATTCTTGATCCTTCCTTTCTCTTAACATAGGTCTGCCCGCATTTGCAGTGTACTTATTTTGTTCTGATAGTCTAGCAAAAGGTTTACTTCTGTCCCCGTATTTCATGTTCTTCCTTTGTATACAAGGTTACATGTCTATTTACTTGTCATTTAAACGGCAATTTATTCAACACTGCCTCTGGCAGCTATCAGCTGTTAACGGTTTCATCCAATCGCGAGCTTGAACGTCACCATAGTGACGTCATGACATATAAGCTCCCCATTTGATGAAACTGTTAACAGCTGATACCTGTCAAGGGCAGAGTTGAATAAATCGTACTATACTAAAGGTTGCTGTTGTGAGTGTGTGTGTGTGGGGGCACGGTACCATTTTAATTTATTCCTATTTGATTTGGTAAAAAAGTAAAGGTTACCCCTGTGGAATTGCACATAGGCCAATGTGGCCTAAAGGGGAGGTAAATGTAGGGCTTCACCTATTCGTTGCTGTTGGCCCAAAGAGGAGGTTGTATGGTGAGCACAACACCCATCTTTACCCCTGGGACAGATCCTAGTTCTCACTTAGAAAAGAGGCCGAGTAGACCTCAGAGCTGCCCTGAACAGAAATCACCAGATAAGAATCACATCCTACATTGGGATTTGAACCTGGGTCCTTCTGGTTGGGAAGCCAGGAAGCCATTTTATTACGGAATTGCAATTTGTTTGGACTAGGTGTTGTGTAACTACAGTATTTACAGAAGGACAACTAATTTGGACTCGCTTATTCTCATGAATTCAATTACTAATGCCACAATATTTTTGCAGCATTTTATAGCTGCAGCAACATAAAAATGTTCATAAAACCAACCTGCCACCATCACTAAATTGCTTTCGAGGAGATCTCCTGCTTTTCTCATTTTGTATAATTTCATTAGAAGGATGTTTTCGGATAGGAGAAGTTTTGCTACAACCTCCTTCCTTCAACTGAATGCTTTTTCTCTTTTCACTATTTTCACCAATACTGGAAATATTCTGTTTATGTTCCTGATACCATGATTCAAGAACTAACATATTACATTGTGACTTTTTCACTTTAATTGGTTTTTCATCATCTGATTCATCAGAAAAACTGTCATCCTGAAAAGAAGGGAAAAAAAGTTACATTAAAGTAACAGACATTTGAATTTCAGCTATAAAAAGTAGAAACTACAAGTACATCCCAATGACTCCAAATAAATGTCTAACGTTTTGGCACATGATCTCATTTTAAATTGTAAATCCTCAATACAGCAAAGTTGAAGTGGACAGAAAAAAACATGAAAATGTTTTTGTAGTACATTAGCCTAAAATTATTCACACACAAAATCTCTGAAACATATTCAGTGTAATTCTCTATTACTTCGTTTAATGAAAGAGTTTACATTTTCACAAATACTTTAGAGTGAAATTTGAAGATATTTTGTTCCAAAACAGTTTCCCAAGAATGATTAGTAACTTTTTAAAATTTACCTCTAATTACTTTGATTGAAATGAAGCATTAAAAACATGTTTAACTTGAAAAATGAATTTCAGTCGTCTACAGAAGGATACATACTTCATCATCTGTTGGTGCATTCATGAATTGTGATGTCATTTGTTCCACAGTATGACGAATTGTCTTGCACTTATGAGCATGAAGTGTGGCAATAAATGGGCTTACATGTTTATGAAGTAAGTCACAAAGGGTAGAAAATAAAGCACCATGATCTGGCATATTTATACCTGAAACAAATAAAAAATTTTCTTAAACAATAGTGGAAACTGACATTTCCGAAGTGGAACAGCTCTGTAGTCTCTAATGAAACATAATCAAAATGGTAGCCATGTTAACTCACAAAATGGACAGATTGAATTGAATATTGTATTATGTTGCCCATTAGCAATTATCAGTAATTTAAGTCACTTCAACAATTGATACAACCAAGTTATTGATGGGTTTACTCTTCTCACACAGTTAATGTTTGTAATTATTAGGACACAGATATTTATGACCTAAAAATGCTTGAAATATATAAGCATTAATGACCTAAAAAATATGGAAATATGACCATAAAAATGACTTTAAAAAATTTTGGTTGCATTTTCCAAAAGCTTTCAGCTATGTAAATAAACATTATATTAAAAATATACTTTTAAAATCTAGCACATTGACAATTTTCCCCTTCTCCTTTGGCATCCCATGAAGACAATTCTACTTGCTTAAGTTATTAAATAAATTTTATACAAGCAGTTGACTTTGACACAAAACCAAACAAACACTTTCATCACATCTGGTGCTTTCTATGCTTCCTTTTTTCCTTTTATACAGTTTACCCTCCTAACTCACAAACACATATATTTATAGGAAAGGTAGACAACAATTATATACTATAATAGTAAGAAATTAGATAAGAATTAGGAGATATGAAAAATCTCTTTGAAACGACTGCAAGTATGCAAAAACAGAATCAAAAAGATAAAAAAGTGATAAAAAGTACATAAATCCATGAAAAAATAAAAAAATGATAAAGGGTTAAAAAAAGCCAAAATTTGACATGAGAAAATTGCAAAATTTTAGTAATTGCAGATAAAATCATGCTTAACTTATATTTTCCACAGAAATAACACACAGAAAAAAGTATGACATGTCATAAACATTCGGGTCGTAGTAATATCATGTTTAAGTAATAACAAATCCTATTGTTCTCAGAAATAATGTTGGCGATTTTCCACTTCTGACTTTATGTATTCTAATAAAATATATTACCTGAATGATTTTAAAATAAATAATGTTTACATTCTCATGTGGAAAAAAATCATTTGGATGAGGTAAAATTTTGCTCTGTGTTTTATACCAATGAAAGTGAATAATAAATTGGAATGGGCAATGCCTACCATGTGAGTTTCATACTCAAATACTTCTTACCAGTTAATAGTGCAGCAGTTGGCACTGTTGAAATTTCACGTTCCACATTTTCATCTTGATAAGTGTTTTCCACAAACGACACCAAATCCTTTAATACACTTGAAAACGTCTCATGGTGAAGAGACTGAATACACAAAAATAACAAATATTATTGGAAATTGTGATAGAAAATCATCTTTATAAGAATGTGATATCAATTAATTATTGACATTTTAGCAGTCAGTAAAATGTGATTTAAAAGTCAGATTCAGCTTTACCATTTGCACGGGTTAAAATATTATTTCAGTTGCAATAACACAGCTTATTGTAATCCTATTCACAAATATTATAGAAAAATGAATCAAATATATAAAATGAAAAATTATCTATTGATAACTCAAGTAACTAATGACTAGGCTTTGCAACAGAATATGTTAAAGCAAATGATAAAACTGAATTTGACTGTTAATAAATTATATTTTACTGACTGCTGAAATGTCAGTAATTAATTAATATCACATTTTTATAAAGAGCAACATAAACAATTCTCACATCATTTATATACAAATACCTCAAATTTTTCTTCCACCCAATTCCAAGATTCTTTATAAGCTAAATACCAAGGATCATCACACAGTAGTTCTTGTTTCACTGTTTTCTTCCCGGTTTTTCTTTTTGAAACTTTGTTTTTATTGAAAACAAAACAACCCTAAAAATCAAAGTGTAATATAATTGATGTAAACGTAACTATGCAATTAATTGAAAACAATAACTATGAAATCTATACCTTTGAAACTGATACTGTAGCTGCCATGGCACATTTGATGTATTTGAAATCCACTAGTAATTAAGCCATCATCGAGGAAATGCAAAAAATCATACAAATTTTATCATGGGTCTTGTAAAGTTTACAAAAATTACCGGCAACTCCTGCAAAAGTGCTTTGTCTGCATTAAAGAACCTTGTGGAAGGGTTCCTAAATTTAAAGGGCAAAGTGAAATATCAAAACGTGATAATACAGAATTTAAACCACTCCTAAGAATCTATTGAAACACAGCGAGTCACATATCTCTTTTATACCGTTGCCAAATGAAAGTGTGCACAACGTATCTGAAAGTTTTTGGCAAACAGGTAATACTTTTCACGAAATCTCCCGCCCACAGAATCGCTCTATTCTCTCTGATATTGCAGGGTAATGCCGACGGTCTGATATGACCAACCTTACTGGAGAACCTGCAGCAACATGTGCTGAGTGGTACCAACCTAACAGACTTCGAGTCTGCCACCTGTGGCGCTTGAAATGATTCAAGTTGTACAATATCACGTGACTGCTGTTACTACGTTTGACGACATATCTTTCCGGTTGTTTCTTGGTAGAAAGTAACATATCTGCTTGTGTGTGTTCTTAGATTCACCCACAGTGCTCATCCGTGTGGTTCGTGTTGCGGGCGGCGGTGGAGTGAGTTTGATTGTGGTGTGTTCTGGAGGTTTGTTGTTTTCACATATTGATAATTTTAGAATGCCGCAAAGTTGTTGCTTTACAGCAGTTTAAAATTCTGGAAAAATATTTGTGGTGTACTTTGATACAACAGTTAAATTGCTTTAATATTGCGGCTTTGTCTTGATGCATGTGTTGTGCGTTCTTGTTTGGTGACTCAATGCTTTGACGTTTAAGGTTAGAATATATTGAATGACGTTTTCTATGAACAGTTTCTGAAGTTGAGAATTTTACAATTTTAGTATAATTTACTTCGAGTACTTTAAATTGTTGGCACGTTGTCTTAAGCGGTATGTTATTAGTCTTGTTTATTATGATAGAACGTGTTTAATAGACAAGAACCTTTTTAATGAATTAACGTAAATTAAGTTTTTTGTGGTTATTCTGAATTAATTGTTGCTTGATTTTTTGAACAGGCTTTTTGCGCTCCGAAGCAGGGATATCACGTTGGATTGCCTGTGGCAATTATACATCGTAGTGATTAGATTCTACCGAAAACGTTTGAAAAAAGGGAAACAATTTATTCACAACCTTACAAGGATGCCTACTCAGCTGTCAGCTGAAAGCGAGATACCCGAAATACGGGTTAAAACTGCATACAATGGGTGAGTATGACTCCGTCGATTTTATGTGATGAAATTGTTTGAAAATGTTTTTGAATACTTTCTCAATAGGATATTTATATGTGATAATATTGATGCACATCAGGGTATTTTGAACATTTCAGTAGCCACAGTGTACTTTTTTAGAAGTTGTAGGTGTATAATTATAGCATGTTTTACCACCTGTTGATTACTAATCTTTTGATGGTTAATTTTGTTTACTTTTTTATGGTGATTCATTAAGTTATGTTGTGTTTTGGGGTGTAATTTTGTATAATTTTATTTTCTTCTTTTAAGGGCTTCTATTGAGATGGATGGCATGCAATTTAGCTGTTTTGTTATACTTTTTTCACATGTTTTTTTTTATTGCGTGATATACATTCTGATTTTTGAGCAAGGGACATAGTAATTATCTTGATTTCCTTTCCTTTTGTAGGGAGGTGATGATAACCTACATTGATCCCCACATTACGGTGGAACAACTTTGCCAGGAAATGAAAGACATGTGTCGATTTACTCAAGATCAAGTTTTTACTATGAAATGGGTGGATGAAGAAGGTGGGTTACTTTCCACTGTTACAAAAGTTCAATGTGTCAAGTGTGGTGAAATATGTGTTAGTGACAGAAAAAGGAAATTGGTGTGAAAAATAATCTGATGTTTCTTGTATTAATGCAATGAATTCAACTTTAATTTTTGTGATTCTGGAATATTACCAATCATTTGTTAGTACATAAAGTTTTTGAATTGCATAATTGGAAAGTAATAATGGCAGTGATGTAAGAGAAACTGAGATCTGATTAATGTAGTGTTTAATTTTGTACCAAATGATTTGGAGTGTTGTAATTGCAAATGCGGAAATTGTTATGAGCAAGAATAGCAGGTAGATATTTCGTACATTTTAATGTTTTGGAGAAGTCGGTTCCATTATGATAGTGGGCTGTTGAGAAGCAACAAGTTACAAATCAGATGTAAAATGATTGTTAGATTTATGAATTGGATTGCTATTAGTTAATGGAATGGAATTATGTTCAGTTATTGATAGTTTAAAACAGCACCTCTTATAATGATTGGTTCAAAATAATCTATGATGTCTACATTGAATTGTTTTTGTAGGGGATCCATGTACCATCTCATCTCAAATGGAATTAGATGAAGCTATTCGTCTGTACGAAGTGAATAAAGACTCAGAACTCACCATTCACGGTAGGTGTAATGGAACTATTTTTATTACTGTGAAATAAAATGTTTTATTGAGAGTAGTTAGTTTTCCTAATCATTTCAATTTCAATAAAAATTTATTATTGGGCGTTTCATTATTGTGAAGTGTGTCTTCTTATTAAATTCATTGTAGCTACTCTCAAGTAGGTACAATTCCAAGACATTTTAATTGTAATTTTGTTTGTATACTCCTTATTTTGAAAGCCAGAGGCCATTTTTTTGGTTGATATTGTGTTATATGCATTGAATTACATTCAATGTACTTATCTCAATAACATTCTTAATGTTCAGAATACCAAATTTTATGTAGCACATTATTAAACTAATGCTTTTAACAAGTTTTTCCTTATTTTGATTATATTTAAAATTGATTTGTGCCATGAAGGGAAAATGTGATGAAGTAGAAAGAATCATATTTTCTCTTCCTTGTTCATTTTTATCCCAAGTATGTGTATTATAAATATACCTTTTATAAAAAAAAAAACTTTTGCTATCCTGTTTCTCAGAACCAACATTAATGAAATTTTATAAGCATTAATATTATTATATTTTCATTGAAATGCCTCTTATCAAATTTGAATCATAGACAATGATTTAGAACTGTAGTTTGCAGGTTCTGAATATTTGGGCATGTGCAGGAAATTGAATGTAAATGAAACTAGTAATAAGAATGTGCATTTTGCAAGAATATGAGTAAATCTTATCTCATATATAATGAATCATTATTTTTTCAGAAATTTCATAAAACTTTTCTAAAATGGTGTATTAATCTTTTATAACAGATTATTTATTATGATTTATGGCAATACATTTCTGGTAGTGAACATGCTGAAATTAGATTTCACTTTTGTCTTTACAGACATTTGATACCTTACGTATTCAGAAGAACAATTTTGAAATAATGTAAAAGAATATGAATATACAAATATTTTAATAGAAATTTGGGTCCCTTTGCACCAATGTGTTAATTATATTTTTTGAGGACCTAGATTCAGTAAAATAAGCAGATTGCTTACCACATTTTTAACAACAGCATTGTTAGAATAGCAGTAAGGATTGAGCTCAGTTTGAGTTTCCCATTTTAGTGAATTTTTGTAGAATTGAATTTTTTTATAATTTTTCTCTTCAAGGCTTTGTGCATGGGATGTTAGTTCACTTGTCATGTCAGTACGCTTCATTGTCATCTAAAAAAAATAATGCAGTAAAAACTTTAGGAGTTCATTTGGTGTTAAGCATTGTTTCGTGCTCTCTCAAGATATGTTTATACGAGTAGAAGGAGCCATGTGAGAAGGGTGCAGCATGGACTTCTACATTGAACAAACACACAATATACAAATGCAATAGAAATAGTGCCCATCAATCTAAAGTCAAATGTTAACCTTGAAATGATTTTCAAACATGCCGTATTTTTGTGTCATGTCATAAATGTATGTGTAAGAAAAGGTGACAATAGGCCAAGAAAGAGGAAGAAAGTTCGCGCAGGGTCCGTGGCCCGTTTGTTAGGTACTGCTCCGGCATTTGCCTAGTATTGAATGGAGAAACCTCGGAAAACCTCAGATGAGTGCACCCGTCCGCTATAATTCTTCCTGACTGCGGTTGAATTGTAAGTGTCTGAAACCCTGCACCGTCGGGACTCTAGCCCTAGGACCTTCCGGTCAGATGTTTTTTTTTTTTGGGGGGGGGGGGCTTCTTGCGCCGCTTTTACTCTAACGCTTTCGAATATTCCGAGCACGTTATGTTTTAAACATATGTGACGTGAATTTTTTAAATATTTTCAACTGAATATACATTTTCTTTTTTTGTTCCGGTCATCATTTTTATTGCTTCACTTACAACTCTTGCAATGCTTTGTGAGCTCTTCTCGGTGACCCCAAAATCAACATCGTAGCTCAGTGCAATAGCGTAGTTTGGGAGTGGTGGGGGAGGGCGGTCCGCTCCGGGTGTCACCAATTTAGAGGTGACACCAATTAAAAACTTTTATAGATTTTGTATATATTATAGCATATATTTTGATGAAATTATACATACGTTTGCCGCCCTTAAATCTAGAAAAATGTTTTTGTAAAAAACAAGTATTTGTTAATTCGTTATTCTTCCTTTTAGATTATTGATTTAAAAAATATATTTCAATTATTTTGAATTACAGAGTTTTTTAATGTATTATTAATAAATGTCATGCCTATTTACTTGTATTTTGATTAAATAATGTATAAACTATTCTGTAGGAAATATTTTTATATTTAATTTAGGGGGTTTGGTGATATCAGTTTTGCCCCGGGTGAAACCAACTGGAGCTACGCCACTAGCTCAATGTATTTCTGCACTAATAAGGAAAGAATACCTGTACCGGCCGAATTTAGTTGAGAGCGAGCATTGCCGCTTGTCTCGGCAGCGGCTCTGTCCGAGTGGTTCTAGGCCAGGGTTGTCCAACTAGCGACCCGCGGTGCCGTTTATTGTGGCCCGCGAAAAGTTATTAGTCCAAAGTGAAAGTCCCTTTCACCCCCCTTTTTTTTATTTACGTAAAAAAAAACAGTTACAAACTGCGTATGACGAGCTATGGGGAGAAGTGAATTTTGTGCACGTTTTCATAATTCTGTGGTCTCTATCCTAAACCATATTCTAGTCGAAAGGAATTGTGGCATCAGTAACTCCGCGCCCCCCATCGAGAGACAACGGATTACTTCCGCGAAATTATTATTATTATCATCATCATTCTTACTAGCAGTAATAGCTTAGTAGAAGTTGAAGGAACTTGCTGAATGACACTGCACAATGCAGATTAATTATCCTGAAGACCTCGGACTCCCTTCCCCCCTTCCCTCCCCACATCCTTCCTCTCCCTTCCCCCATCACCAAGCACCCTAACGAAGTAACCCGTCTTTCCAAAACAAAACAATCTGTTACCCTCTTCCCAGAATCCCAATCCCCGTCCCTGTACGGGGGAGAGGAGTCTTGAATATCTGGCAATATCTTCTCAGCGAAAAGTGTCTCTACCCAGAGACGGGCAAAGCTAAAGGAGCATCAATGTGGTCCATCCTTCCTTCCCTCTCATCCGTACCGGACAAGAACATTGTACGCGTACCGCACCGACAATCACGCCATGTTGGGGTCAACACCTCCTCTTAGTGTCAAAATAGGTTAAATTAAGATTTAAGGCTTTATTCTAGTGAATTCAGAAAGTTCAAAATCATCCGAATGTGTTACACTGCGTTATGCTTAGTATGGCGTGATATCATTCATGGAATCATTCACCTTTCCCTCCCCCCGTTTCAGTGCAGCCGGGCAAAGTGCCAAGATCAACAATACGGGGAATTTAGGTGTGGTTCGCCCGAATAAGAAAAATATAGCTCGCAGCCGTATTAAAGGGTTTAGTTCTGGCCCTTGAGGCCTTGCAAGTTGGGCACCCCTGTCCTAGACGATTCTTGACGGTGGCAGAGTTTCGACACTAGGTGTATGGTTGGTCAAATTCAGCCGATATTTGGAGGAGAATTGTTACGATCGGCAGTTCTGTTGGGTAGTTTTCCGACGTTTCTCGGATCAATACCAGACATAGACATAACTCATGAACGGGAAATACTTGCGAACCGGGAGATATGGCTCAGGGCACCAGCTGATGTCATTGCAGTGCCTCCGACAGGGAGGTCCTGGGGTTTGAGTCGCGAAGGTGGCAGGATTTTCGATACTAGCTAGATATGTCGAATTCAGTCGCTGTCTGGAGGAGAATTCTAGCGGCCGGCAGCTCTGATTAATAGTTTTCCGAGGTTTCTCCTATCGACACCAGGCGAATGCCGGAGCAATACACTAACAAACGGGCCATGGACTGCGCACGATCTTCCCTTCCTCTTCCTTGTCTTATCCTCACCCCTTACTTACTTACACACACATACTGCCACATGTGTCCCGCCTGGGGCGGTGCCACGCTGGTGGGATGTATCTGGTTGGGAGAAAAATCCTGCTAGCCGACGGTAGGTCGGCGCCAGATCTCACGATCCAGCTGGGGAAGATCAACGCCACCTCCCCAGGAGAAAACACGCACTACACGTACAGGAATAATGACTAGCAGTTGACGCGCCTGTAATCACTAATCAAATAATCGATCGTTTTACGCGGTCTTTTTTTTCATAATTTTTTTTGGTATAGAAATTGGATAGAAAAGACATGTTTGTTTTTAAGACGTTTTGTTTTGATAACGAAACTGGATGAACTATGAACTAGAGATTTACACGCTCGTTTCATTTTCTGCACGTAATCAAGATGAAAATATTTTCTCTGGGTGCCGCAAAAAGTGCTGAAAATCAACAAGCTGGATTGGTGCATCTGTGGTTTCAAATTAAATTTGATTATTTTAGGACTGAGCACAAAACGAGGCGATATTAGAACATAGTACACGTTTTATTTCTCACAACAGAGATCACTTCGCATTAAAATTCAACACATTAGAACGCTCTCAAAACTGCGCAAAAGGAGGTGACGTCATGAGCACGGTAGTCAAATTGGAAGGAATCTGTCCCGAAAAATGAAGCATGCGTTATTTTTCTGTTCAAATTACATCCCATGTGGTCCGTCATTTTTGCGTACCGATGAAAAAAAAAAGACCGTTTAAAACGAGTTGTAAGTAAGGCCATTTAGCGTTCTTCAGGAATGTCTATGAAGTACTTATCTCTAGAAGTGATTGGTAATCACGTATTTTTGGCAACCAGGATATACTAAAGAATTTCTTATTCCGTAAATGTCAGCCATGAATTCAGACCTTAAAAAAACCATTTTGTTCCCGGAGTCAGCCCAACGTCTTGATATTTGTGCTATTATTTGGCGGTTTGCGATGGTGTAGCGGTTAGCTGTAACGGACTGCTGTACCGACACTTATGTACCCAAGTCCGCGGGTTCAAACCCGATCGAAGCCGTGGATTTTTAAGGGCGAAAAAATCCTTCGGAGGGGAAGTAAAGCCGGCTGGCCCATGTTAGTAGATTTACTTGCATGTAAAAGATCCTCAAGCCTAAATGAAGCCTCTGAGCTAAATTCAAATCGCCGGTTTCGTCGCCCGAGATAATACCTTCTTTCTCCGCTAACTGGTGAAAGGAGGGTAGCGAAATTTGCGTGGTCAGACGGAAGAGCAGGCCTCATGGCCTGAGTTTCGCCACGTAAAATAAGGAATCAATTCAATTATATTATATTAAATCGGCCTTGTTTAAGATGCTGCAAACATTTGCGTTGTTGTTGGTTCGTTGTTTGATTGCTTTATCTTAAGCCTATGTATACATCTTGAAATGGAAGATACAAAGCGGCTTACGTGACTTAAGATTTCTGACAAAGGCGATACAGAGTTAGACATAAGTGTGTTGTTGTTTGACGCAATTGTTCGATTTGTGTTGTGTTTCCGAGAATGTAAGAGCTCTGCTATCCTCGCCGAAATTGCCTGTGAGCAAACGTTTGATTGTGTTATTCTTAAAGAGGACCAAGTATATTTTTAAGCATGTTTGAGGTGCTACGTGTGTTTTACCCGGCAGTTAAGGCGCTTGTTTCTGAAGATAGCAACGTAGTTCGTTTAGTTTAATATCTGAGTTACATAGCGGATCTAGTGCTGTTCATATTTTGGCGAATGAGTACGTTCGTAAGGGCAGTGTTCATAAACGAATGTATTCATATATGGCTGGGGCGGATCCAGCCGATTATTTTAGAGGGGTCATCATTTTTGTTAAATAATAAACATATTTATTATATTGTGTACTATTTTTGTAGTTTGTATATGATAGTATACAATATTATTTATTAAATAATTACATAATTCTAACAATTTTTTTTAATAAATTTTGCCAAATAAAAGCAGGTAACAAACGAAAAGACTAGGCCTTTTGGGGTGGGGGTGGGGGGCGTGGACCTCATGCCCTACCCCCTGGGTTCGTCACTGTATACAGCTACTATTGCGAATTTCAGAAATTTGTGGTTTGAGATTCTCTTGTTGCCCTGTGGGACGTTCAGTTGTTATTCATCGCTCTTGTTCCTTTGTCGAAAACATCGTGACAATTCGCCCCACCTAACACGAGGCTCTGTTGTCTTCGAATCTGTGCAGACGCGAGATGTGGGAATTGTTTGCTCTGTCTTGTTTGTTTGCTCTGAATGAAGCGGGTCTTGTTTGGTCCAAATGAAGGTAGGTATGTCATTAAAGGGAGGTATAAGGGAAATAATTTGGTTATATTATATGCCTTACTGCCACAATTAAAGTTCCTATCCTCGTATTTTGCTTGTCACTGAAACTCCGCATAGACTACGTAGAGACCTTTTGTAGGGAAAGGTTGCACTGCATCCTTTGTTCCAGTTAATGCTTCATTTGAATGACTTAGATAGTCATAAGCCACCACGTTAAGTTTTCCAAGTTGACCATACCACAATTCTCTTAGGAATTCCATTTATAGGTTTCCATTTTCTAGCCGTATGACGTGATAACATCTGACCGATTGTCTTGCCCCCCCCCTCCATTGAGTTGCATGCGTTCGCCGAAGATTAATTGAGCTCTACCCCAAAACTGCACGAGTGTGGCTTAGGATTCTCTCACTCAGCACTTCAATTGTAGGCATTCGTACAATCGCTAGTGCCTGCAGGTGAATTGCCGAAGGCGATACGGCTGCGCTGCTGGAAGCCCGCGAGCGAACGGGAATTGAAAGCGGGGGTGGGGTGAGGGATGACGGTGACAAATGACGGCCGGCGGATCAAACAACGATCAAGCTTCCAGCTGCCCCGGAGGACGCATCGATCAAGGGACCCTGTCCTTTGACAGCGCGTTGCGGACCCCTGGAGTGAAGGGGCCGCCGTACATACAATACTCCATGGCCTTTTATTCTTTTTTACTTTCTCGCGTACTACATAGGGAGTAGAGATGAAGTGATGTAATGTTGCAGCGAAAAACGGCGATTTTTCGGCAGAAAAAATTGTATTGTGGCTTAGTAGATTTGTTGTATTGATTCTCCTTCAGACCAGAAAAGTTGATAATTCTTATTCCTATTTGTAGTAAGTTACTTCCTCTAAAACGATGTTAAGTGAGAATCCACGTTTCGCGAGTGCTTGATACCGAAAAAATTGGTTGACGACAAAACATCTGCGTGAGAGTTACTCTGAACAATGCTAACGGAACGGGGCTGACACTAAATTGATTTACCCCGAGAGATCTGGCTGATGGTCCCATGGGTTTGAAAGTTTTTTTTTTTTTTTTTTGTTTTTTTTTTTTTTAAATTTTGGGGATATTTTACCCGACGCCTCGGGCATTTTTAAAATGTTTTCTTAGAAATGGCTCCAAATTTTTTCATTACACTTTGTTCTCGAGTTAAGTACGTTTATAAAAGTGCGATTTTAACTGAATTCTTTAAATTTTCGAAAATTGCCAAAATCAAACATTTTTCGGCATCATTCAACAACTGCAGTATTGGAAATAGTTTTTCTATATGAAATCTTTCTCCAAAATTAGATCTTTAATGAAAATAATGTATAATTTGTTGCGAATGTGAGTAGTTTTCTCACAATTTTGAGTGAAATAAAGGAAATTTTAGATACGAGATTTTCTCAAAAAATGGCTTCAATTTTTTCCCTCTAGTATAGCAAAGTACGATTATAAGAAGGCGCAGGCCCGATTGTATAAAATGTAAAAGTTTTAAATTTGTTTGGCATCTTTTTACAGCAACAATATTGAATATTCTGTTAGTGAAATATCTTCCAAATTAGAACTCGAAATAGTGTCGGTGAAAATCTCTGAATTTTCGAAAATTACCAAAGTTTAAATTTCTTTTTAAATCGTTGGTTGTTTTTTTTCAAAAATTTGTTGCGTCTATATTGACACAACGCGTCTCTAAACCCCTTGGGGACGTTGAGCGCTTTTGCACTATGGAATAATCAGCCGTTAATCGGCGCTACAGAGTATAGGCCAATCCTCCGTTAATATGCGCTTACAAATGTCATATGTCACGGCCCGTCGCAGTCAGTTGTGAAGAGGACCGCCAGGTAGCATTTCCGCGTACGCGCCTCCTACTACGCGCTTCTGCGTCACTACCCAGCGACCAGAATTTGGAAGGAAGAAGGATACAGGTAAGGTTTAGGACACTTCACGGGGGTTGGACTAGCCCTTGTGAAGCAGCTAAACTCGTTTTGTCGAAATTCTAAACTCGTTTTGTCGCAGCTAAATTCGTTTTATCGTATTTCATTTGAAACGTGTATGACGTGCTTAAGAACGTGAGTTCGAATCCCAGCGTGTGTGTGCTCACGTAATTCTCTTAATTGGAGAAATTGTGTGTTGCTGGTTAAGTCCCCGAGGAAGAAACATATATCCTATTTGATATATGATAGCCAGTGCTATCAGCTTATGTCAATAATGCTTCAGAGATTTGATGATGATGATGAAGATGATGTGCCGTATTGTGACCTCGAGGGTAGACTGAGGAGGTGGTTAATACCTTTGTACCCTTCCCATTTCTTGTGTAGTTTTGCCATTGCTTTTCACTCAATGGATGATGGCAGTGGTGATGAAAAGTGGAGAATACTATGAGATATGAATATAGATAGGTAGGTGGTCCAGGTGTGGTATGTAGTGATATGAGAAGCAAACTAGGCTATTCTCGTGGTGGAAACACCCACGCCTTATTCAGCGGGACTCGAAACCGCAGCTTTGGGCTCGTTGTATATGGATGTTGTTCCAAGTGTAGCGAAGTCAGAGTAAAAACCCTGTGTAAATGCTGTGTAAATAATGTAAATAAATTATGTATGTTAATGAGTGGTAAAAAGGCAGATTAAAAAATATCAAAAGACAATTTCGACAATCGTCAGTATTAGGGAAAAATTATTTTTACGTCAAGTTAGGGTAGGTCGTCAAATTAGGTAATCGTTATATTTATACCAATAGAATTAAGCTAGAATTAAATTGATTTTAGCTAATATATTTAGGATCAAGCGCTCCCTCTACGTAAGCCGCAAGGCAGTAGCAATAAGCACGAATCTAGGGAGTAAGAGGGGGTGTTGCTGTTCAAGGACTGAGGACGACAAAGAGCTGTACGACTTTCATATTTTCGTCGTTCCTTTCGTTATTGATCGTCCCGAGTTCGAAGTAAAGTTTTGCGTTTCGGGATCTGTCAAAATCACATTTCACCACGCTACGTCTCCCACCTTTTCCCCCAAACAAGTTGTAAGCCCAGTAACCTGAGCGGAGGGAATGCCAGAACAGTTTCCTAAGTGAAATCTGAGTTGGAATCGCCCACCGTTTCGTCATCTCTCGCTCGGCTCGCTTGGAAAACAGCGGCAGCGGTCAAACGTAAAACTAATTTAATCCCGCGGGCCGCCCTTCGCTCATAAACAGAGGGCGCTAAAAACGGTTATTCTGGCATTAAAAACCTCGTAAAATTCGCAGTCTGCGGCGTCGTTTTTTTTCTGTAAAAATAACGCGCTCCCCGTAACGCGTTAGCTTTCGTAAATAAAAACAGATTCCCTTGTTCATAATGGCGGAAATTTAAAGTTTATGGCAGAAGTGGAAAACTTACTTACGAAGGTCGCTTTAATAAAAGCGAAGTATGTAGCATATACGGTTATGTCGAAACACACCGCTGCGTTAATGTTGGTTTCTGAAACTTCATTTATTGCTTACAAGGGAACTTGAAATTGAACCCGTTATGATATCTACGTTAATGTAAAGTGAAGCTATTATTTGAATACATATTTTGTATTTAACCATTGATCCCCTTTCTAAACATGTATAAACTAAAATTAAATTCACACGGCGCAAAATGGTAAATTAGAGATGCATTGTCTTAGCTGAATAATGTTCAACACTTGTTCTAGTTGTAGAAGTCGTGATTTGATTTATTTACAAAATAACGTAGAACTGCCGTCCATGAAAGTATATATCATCATTTTCGTGCCCATTATTTTTTACACAGTCACTTTCACACACAACAATCACATAAAGCCATCTTCATTGTTCTATTTAATTTTTTGAAATTTAATTAAATTTTTAATTTTTAATTTACTTAAATTTTTAGTTTTTAAATTAACTAATTTTTAATTTATTTTTTAAATTGCATTAATTTAAATAAATTTATTTTATTTAAAATAAATAGCACAATGGAGATGGTTTTTATGTGATTGTGGTGTGTTAAAGTGAGTATGTTAAATATAACGGGCACGAATTTGGATTCTGAAATTATAATAAAGCAGTCAAATAAATAAACAATTTATGTATCTTTCACCGCAGTTTCATCTGAAGTCTGTTCACACTATCTTGAGGCGCCGGGGGGTTGGTACGAACTGTCCAGGACCGCAGTCACACACCATCACAATTCTTTCTTGAAAAACAATCCATCGCCCTCAATTGGCCTGGCACCCTCACCCCACCACCGCTCGTAATTGTCTCTCCGTCCTGCTCCAGCCACCCTCATCTCTGTGCCTCGCACCCCATCTTCATCGCCGTCCTCTTTGTCGTCCCATCCTCGCCGTACGTCTTTTCCACTCCGCCTCGCCTTTAATCCGACTAGTGTACGTCACCTATGTCTTGTACCTGCACCTTCCCGTCACCTATTCAGACCTTGCCTCGCCACACCCTGTAACGTCTAGCCCCGTTTCGACACGCCCTTACCTTCGTCCCATTCTACCACGTTTGCCTGTCCCGCGCTGTTCTGTCGCGCCTCCACTTCTGCTGTCGCGTCTCCCCGTTCTGTCGCGTCTCCCCGTTCTGTCGCGTCTCCCCGTTCTGTCGCGTCTCCCCGTTCTGTCGCGTCTCCCCGTTCTGTCGCGTCTCCCCGTTCTGTCGCGTCTCCCCGTTCTGTCGCGTCTCC
Organism: Acheta domesticus; assembly: GCA_031308135.1. Classification (NCBI taxonomy): domain Eukaryota; kingdom Metazoa; phylum Arthropoda; class Insecta; order Orthoptera; family Gryllidae; genus Acheta; species Acheta domesticus. The sequence goes on from JAHLJT010002630.1 coordinate 7,022,062, forward strand.
CCGTTCTGTCGCGTCTCCCCGTTCTGTCGCGTCTCCCCGTTCTGTCGCGTCTCCCCGTTCTGTCGCGTCTCCCCGTTCTGTCGCGTCTCCCCGTTCTGTCGCGTCTCCCCGTTCTGTCGCGTCTCCCCGTTCTGTCGCGTCTCCCCGTTCTGTCGCGTCTCCCCGTTCTGTCGCGTCTCCCCGTTCTGTCGCGTCTCCCCGTTCTGTCGCGTCTCCCCGTTCTGTCGCGTCTCCCGTTCTGTCGCGTCTCCCCGTTCTGTCGCGTCTCCCCGTTCTGTCGCGTCTCCCCGTTCTGTCGCGTCTCCCCGTTCTGTCGCGTCTCCCCGTTCTGTCGCGTCTCCCCGTTCTGTCGCGTCTCCCCGTTCTGTCGCGTCTCCCCGTTCTGTCGCGTCTCCCCGTTCTGTCGCGTCTCCCCGTTCTGTCGCGTCTCCCCGTTCTGTCGCGTCTCCCCGTTCTGTCGCGTCTCCCCGTTCTGTCGCGTCTCCCCGTTCTGTCGCGTCTCCCCGTTCTGTCGCGTCTCCCCGTTCTGTCGCGTCTCCCCGTTCTGTCGCGTCTCCCCGTTCTGTCGCGTCTCCCCGTTCTGTCGCGTCTCCCCGTTCTGTCGCGTCTCCCCGTTCTGTCGCGTCTCCCCGTTGTGTCGCGTCTCCCCGTTGTGTCGCGTCTCCCCGTTGTGTCGCGTCTCCCCGTTGTGTCGCGTCTCCCCGTTGTGTCGCGTCTCCCCGTTGTGTCGCGTCTCCCCGTTGTGTCGCGTCTCCCCGTTGTGTCGCGTCTCCCCGTTGTGTCGCGTCTCCCCGTTGTGTCGCGTCTCCCCGTTGTGTCGCGTCTCCCGTTGTGTCGCGTCTCCCCGTTGTGTCGCGTCTCCCCGTTGTGTCGCGTCTCCCCGTTGTGTCGCGTCTCCCCGTTGTGTCGCGTCTCCCCGTTGTGTCGCGTCTCCCCGTTGTGTCGCGTCTCCCCGTTGTGTCGCGTCTCCCCGTTGTGTCGCGTCTCCCCGTTGTGTCGCGTCTCCCCGTTGTGTCGCGTCTCCCCGTTGTGTCGCGTCTCCCCGTTGTGTCGCGTCTCCCCGTTGTGTCGCGTCTCCCCGTTGTGTCGCGTCTCCCCGTTGTGTCGCGTCTCCCCGTTGTGTCGCGTCTCCCCGTTCTGTCGCTTCCCCCGTCCCTCCCCGTTTGGTGACTCCGCCACCGCTCCGTTATGCAACCACCCGTCTTGCTCTCGCAACAACCATCCCCGCCCCATTCTGTCGTGACTCCACGCCCTTCGCCGTTCTGTCGCGACTCCCCGCCACGCTACCTCCGCGTCGCTCCCAGGGGATGGAAATGGCCCGTAAACGCACGAGCGTTAAATTGCAGCCGCCGCTGCGGGCAGCGCCGCTGCCGCCGGTCATCGCTTTCCGATAAACCGCTCGCTCCAAAAATAGCTTGTGTTCGCCTCCGGCCGCCCACCCGCTCGCTAATTGTCTCTGGGGAGAAGAAGGGCTCGAAAGCGTGCCCTGGGCGTGGCTGGGGCCTCGGGTTCAGGGGGTTGTCGTAATCCCAGGACCAAAAATTCGGGGGTACAAACCAACTTCTCTGAGGTCGTCTTCGCCATCATACTTTGTTTGACTTTCTCAAGTACGCACCTTGTTTTGTAACTACAGTAATCCCTCAACATTCGCGAGAATTAGGTTCCCCAAAACGTCGCGAATGTCAAATCCGCGGATGTTGAGTCTATCTTTTAATGAAGAAAGGTGGGTTAGGTTCCTGGATATCGAAAAACAATTTAAAGAAGAAATAAAAAAAGTTTGACATTTGCAGTAGAACTGAGTAGCGCTACTATACAGAATTCGCTACTAACATTCCAAAGAGAAATTAATCAATATTTGAAATTTTTTTAAAAGTTGAAGTTGATTGGATATAGGATTTGGTTAATTTTTGTTTCATCACCTTCCTCGTTCTAATATCCTAATACGCAAGTGTTGCTTGTTCTATTTATCTCTGTAATTCCGAAGTTATTTGCATGTTCGGATCAAATTCAAACGCCCTTTACGCCAGAGGTTGGTGAAGTTTTAGAACTCCAGTAACAGTTGTGACATTGAAATTACTCCGGGATGCAGTTTCATTTCCGTTACTTCATTACGTTCGAGGTTTTCTTCGCTGATGATTTTCCGAAACTCCTCTTCTGTGAGGTCATTATAATGAGAGTTGCACAGATCCTGAACGGCTTTTCTATTCATATGACCAAAACCCTTTACTCCAATTTGACGCAACTGAATGGAATTATTGTACAAAAGTGTTATTCTATTAATGTGAATTGACATTCCAACTTTCGCAGGATGTTATACTTAGAGATCTGGTGTCTGCCGAGTTCGTTTCCCAGATGATGCTGATAGAGGAAACGAAATGTGCTTGCTTAAAAAAATGTAGTCCGACCAAACGACGCACTCGCGAATGTTGAAATCAGTAGCATTTCTCTAATCGCGAATGTTCAGAACTCGCGAATAGCGAATTGGCGGATGTCGAGGGATTACTGAATGTAAAGCAGCCTGCGATGTAATGCTCGGATCGCTTACCTTTCACGTTTGGTTCCCAGTGTTCATATCCTGGTCACGCCAGGATGAAATTTGTGATGGACAATATGGTCTCACGGAAGGTTTCGCTGGAGTTTTCATGTTTCGACTTCTTTTGTGTGATTAAGTACCTAAAACTCTTTGATTTTTTTTTTCTTGAAAAATTTGGCCAAGGTTTAAGATTTGTTGATTTGAAAACAATATCCGTAGGTATATTCATGTTACAATCAATTCTTTCCCTTTCTAACAGCTTAAAATCCCCTCTCGCAAACAATCTAGCCTCAGGTGGTAACACTGGGCAAAGTGCGCTGCATCACTGCGGCGTCATGCTGGTATTATCGAAGTACTTACTTACATAACACATTCCTCGTGGGGATGAAGTGGGCAAGATGAAAAAGTTTGCTCTATATCGATGATATTTCGCTGATTATGGTAGGGATCAGTTGTTACTTTGCGGTCTAGTTTGATTGATGATAGGGAGAACACAACGGAGAGGTCGCGGACACAGTGTTTTACAAGGAACAGATCCGTATCTTTGCTTCAGTGAACTGCCTGCATTCAGCCGTTTTGGCATACTGTTAGTAGGGTGAAGTATCCTTTATCCAGTCATCCAAAGCGATTGAAATAAACCTGTTGGAGAAGCAACCGTACAATTGTTGCTTCACTAACTGGCAGGTCCTGGTTCGAGACCCGACAGGGCGGATTTTCGACTTTGTATTCGACATATAGTTAGGTCGAGTTCAGTCGCTGTCAGGAGATGAATTCTAGTGGCCGGCTCCTCTGATAGGTAGTTTACTGGGGTTTCTCCGATCAACACCGAGGAATACCGGGAGAATACCCTAACAAAAGGACCAGGAGAATACCCTAACAAGGACCACGCGTGATATTTCCTTGCCCCCTTCTCTGTCCTTACATACACACATACGTTTACATGGACTAACACACGTATCGATGGTGATAAATCCGGAGCTTAGTGCTTGTCCCTGTTGGTGCGGGGTGTCCTGCTGGGGAAGATAGTTGGAGGGGGAAACTTCGCAATTTGGCGTGTAGCTCGGTGCAGAATCTCGCGTTCTAGCTAGCGAGGATATCACGATTTTACATGCATTACGGGTCTAAAGAACAAAGTAGTTGTCTCGACCGAAAAACACGAAATGCTTCGTTCTTCTCCGAATCGAAGCAATCGGATGCGAGACGTCACAATGCTTATCTCACTAAACTGCGCTGCAGCGACTGCATTTTTTTTTGTCGCGACACTTCTCCATGAATGTTGCCGAATCCGCAAGAATGAACTGACTGCTATGAGTGTCCACGTTGTGTGGGTATATATATGTATGTATGTATGTATGTATGTATGTACGTACTTTGGCGAACTGCTCTTTACGAGCTAAGGCCTACCAGCAGCGTCCCGGCCTTGCGGCCATGGGTTAAGGGGTACGTGTGGTTAGTACATAGCCATCCTTACGCCGTATCTCTGGTCTTCTCAACCTGAGAAGTAAGCTTTCTCGCCGTCTCACCGCAACAGATACTCTGACATTGCAAGGAATGCAGGCAGTTAATTTTTGCCCCAACAGGGAATCGGACCCGGGGTTGCACTGTGGAAAGCGGGCACTCTAACCAACGGGCTACCACGACGTGCGTGGTCATTTAAACGCTGTATGGGGAAGGTTTGTTTTAAAGCGAGGCGACATCGTTGTATCGACCCTCACGGTAACATTCACCAATGTATCTTCTGCTTCTCTTCATCCTTAAGCCACGTGAAACCTAGACTGAGGTGACGTGAAACCACGTGATACCGAGAGTTCTATTGAATTCAATCCCTGAGTCATCTGTAGGTTGACTGCATTGACTTGATGTGAGAATGTGTGGGATGATGCATTCTGACGCAAGACTTCACGACGCATTAGAATAAAACAACCTTTCAGATTTTTCTGAGATGTGTGAAGAAATCGGTATATAATATTTTCGCTTAATTTTTGTTTCGTTCATAATTTGGATTACATGGTGACGTAACACTGTACGATGGAATAGGAAATAATTAAACATTCGATCAGATCATTGCTGCAAGTCCGTACTCAAACGAATAGTGAAACTGAATACGTGAACGCCTTATGTCTGATATTGTTCATCTTCTGACCCGACCACCCAGGCCAGAGGTGTGTACGAAGCAGACCAATCGTATCCTTAAACTAGCGTCTTTTCGCCTCTAGCTAGCCTGCTAGGTCGAACTCAGCTGCTATCTGGAGGAGAATTCTAGCGGCCGGCTGGCCTTATCGGTAGTTTTCCGTGGTTCCTTCGCCCAACACCAGGCGAATGCCGGGCCAGTACCGTAACAAATGGGCTAACTACCGGACGCGATCTTTCCTTCCTCCTCCTTGTCCTATCCTCACCCCTGACTTATACACACACTCACATGCACTACACTAGCGCACCTGCCGGGAGCCCAGAGTTTGTCCCGGCTGGGGCGATGCCCCCTCTAGTGGGAGATACCTGGTGGAGGAAACCTCGTTAGCCGACGGTAGCTCAGCGCGAATCTCACCATCCAGCGGGAGAGATGCGGCCACCTCACGAGGAAAACACATGCACTACACTTCCGGGAGTAATGATCTCAGCAGTTGGCGCGCCCAGAATACCAATCAGTCAACCACGCTGCGTCCAAGAGTCCTTGGTCGGCCGCGCTGTTGGAAGACACGCAAGAGGACACAGGTCTCCTGTCGCCTGGGCCAGCAGCAGGTCGGCTTGAGCATCCTCCGGAGAAAGGGCGGCGGCGGTGGCGGTGGGGCCGGGGTCTCGCGCGTCAAACGGGAAAACGACCGGATGAATGTTTAATTCCCTCCACCACCGCGGGGAGCGCGCGGCTCGTGCTTCTGTTGGACCGTGTCGCGCGTTTCGCTGCAGGGGTAGGAGCCGCTGGTGTTTCCTGGAGTTCACTGCTGCGTTGTTGTCGTCGATGTTTTCAAAATATCTGTCTTTTATAAAATCTTAGATGTATTTAACGTCAGTTTTTTGAAGCCGATGATTATTTAACATTGAATTTTTGTGTTCGATGTTTTTTACCATTTTTTAAAAATTAAAACGTATACACGATATCGTATTATAATTTTCAGATATCCACAAATGGAATATTCTTCAGATCTAGGGTGAAAATGGATAAAATCTCCTTTTTCCAAATTATGAAACACACATTATTTTTGAATTATCGAATCAGAGAAAGCAAGTTTCGTTATTCATTTCTCGTGTCAGTAGTCTCATGTCACAATTTTTTGACTTTGTTTTGTCTGTTAAATCTGAATTAAAAATAACAAACGATACCGATTTCAAATTTAATGTGAACTTTAGTGGTTTCTAATTCAGTTACTTATGGTCATACACTCAACATCGATGGTTTATTACCACCGATATTTTAATTTTTAGCATTCTGTTTAGAATAATCGATGTTGTGTTGGCGACATCGTCAACCTTACTGTTGACTTGATACTCAAGGACAGTCTACTACACGCGTAAGTTCTGTTGATATTCCACAGCGGAGGGTGTGGGGAAGTGAGGGCTCCGCCTACGTCACGGCTTAAAACGACGTGCCAACTGTTGGTATGAACCTTTCGACCCTAAACGTGACACGAGCAATACGATTATTTTCAACGTTCAAGGTGCATGTTGGAAGCATTGTAAATTGGTACGTGCCGTTGCGAGTCGGACCTATCTCAGCAAGCCGTGCTGTCCAGCGCTGGTCAAGGACTAGGGAGCTCGTGTATCAAGAAAATTAGTGCGAGCAATCCATTTTGTCGAGTGCAATGCGCGCGCGCGCATGTGTGTGTGTGTGTGTTTGTGTGAGTGTGTGTTTGTGTGAGTGTGTGTTTGTGTGAGTGTGTGTTTGTGTGAGTGTGTGTGTGTGTGTGTGTGTGTTTGTGTGAGGTACTTCTTGCGTGCATACACCTTCCTCCTTTGAAATTAGGAAAAACCTTTCGTCAAAATTACCGTAATGCGCACTTTCAGAAATGTCAGGTGTGCATATTTTTTAGGTGATGGCTAACGTACCATTGTATATAGTAATCATGTTTAAGACGATTCAGTGCTCATCGATGTTGTGGGAAATCCAACCGTCAGAGCATCATCGATTCACGTCCAAACTTTATTTTCTTGACCCGTTAAGTTAGTGAAAGTTTTTCTAGTACTTGGACCTGTACATGAAATTATTCGCGTACAACTAGGTGTCCAGTAAACTTTTTGAATTACATTTCCAGAATGCTACTCATATTTTTTTGTTTTCATGCCTGAGGGGAGCAGATTTTTCCTGTTATCAGGGCAGTCGGTTAGAGAATAGAAGAGTGTGGTTAGGCAAATGTGTCCTAGCTATGACCGGTAATTCCTAAGCATTTCTGGCCGCATCAGAGATGGATGGACGGGTGATGGTAATGAAGGAGCAATTGTGCAATGAAAGAGAGGAAACAGGGAGCTCCGAGAAAACCAGACAGCGAACTCCTCCTCAAACTCCACGTAGGTCGACCGGAATGTGAACTCTCTGTATCCAGGACAGAAGGTGAGCGATCTCACAACTACGCTCTAGGTTGCTCCCAATGTCCCCTGGTAGTTTCCCTTTGACATCCTGAGGCTGACCGGCTGTGCGACCGGCCCTTGCTTTTCTACCTCTGCCACTTCCTCCGTTCGAGCCCTGCCTCACAGGCCCGCCCCTGCAGCTCTCGCCGCCCCCGCCGCCCTCGTCGCCCTCACCGCCCCCGCCGCCCTCGTCGCCCTCACCGCCCTCTTCGCTCTCACCGCCCTCGTCGCCCTCGTCGCCCTCACCGCCCTCTTCGCTCTCACCGCCCTCGCCTCCTTTACCGCCTTTATAGCCCAAGCCGCCCTCGCCGCTCATGCCTCCCACGCCGCCCTCGTCACCCACGTCGCCCTCACCGCCATCGCCGCCCTCGCTGCCTTCACCGCCCTCGCCGCCTTCGCCGCCCTAGCTGCCTTCGCCGCCCTCGCCGCCTCGCCGCCGTCGCTGCCCCTACCGCTCTTGCCGTCCTCGCCGCCTTCGCTGCCCTCGCCGCCCACGCCGTCCCCGCTGCCCTCACCGGTCTCGCCGCCCTCGCCCATTCGCTGCGTGCCGCGTCCGTGGCTGTCAGTCACACGCTGCCCGTTGCCCCGCCCCCTCGTGGCTCCGGTGCGGCCGCCTTGCAATATTCAGCCGAGTGACCCCGTCCGCGGCCGGCATCCGCGCTGCTGGAAGGGCCTTTTTCTCTCCCCCTCCCCCCCGCCATTTTCTGTCTCTCCGTCCCTTCTCCTTTCTCTCAACTCTGCCTCCATTCCGTACCGCATCGCTTTGCTTCGAACCGTCTTGGTCAGTCAAACAATCTCCACCATCTCCATACCTTCGTGGTTCGTCTGTCCTACTCTATCCCGTCCCGCTCTGTTCACTCTGTCCCGCTCCGTCCTGCGCTGCCCTATCCTGTCCTGGCCCGTTCCGCCTCGTCCCTTCTCGTCCCGTTCCTCCCCTCCCCGTTCCGTCCCGCTCCGTCCTACTCCGCCCCTCATCGTCCCGTCTTTTCCCGTACTACTTCCTCTTGTACCAGCACAGCTGTTTTCTACATTTCTTGGTCCTTTCACCCTCTTCCTCCCTGACCATTGCTGTCCCGCTCTTCATTCCGCTCTCTGAGGATCCCTTACAATATCGCCTTGCTTCATCCTTTTTCCGTGTGGTCCTGCCCTGCCCCGCTGCGCTTCGCTCCGCCTCTTCTTCCCCGCCACGCCTTTCCCTGTCCAGCCTTGCGTAGTTACGCCTCTGCCCGCTCAGGTCCGCCTCGCCCTGCCTTGCCCCCCCCCCCAACAGTTCCTTATCCGCCTCACACTGTTCTTCATCGTTCCTCTCCATTCCTTCTGTTTCGTTATATCCCACACTGTCTCGCCTCCTTCCAATCTGTTCCGTTCTGCCCCGCCCCGTGCCGTCGAGTCCTTCCCCGCCCTTCACCGCCGTTCCCCATCCTTCAGCGCTTCGCATTTCGCCCTGCATGTGCCCCGCCCCGCCCCGCCCCGCCCCGCCCCGCCCCTCCCCTCCTCTCGCTGCCAGGCCTTCGCTCCTCCCATCCCTGCGTTACTATTTCAACAGCCGAACTCGCGGGTCGACCATCTGCCCGAATTAAATTCGGGCAATTTTGTAATGCAACGAGGTCGCGGACGGTCTGTTGAAGTATCGATTGGCCGGTTGGCCGATAGGAATTTTCCGAGTGCTGTTGCAATTGTTAATATTCTAGTGCTTGTGCGTCAGGGTTTCCTACGAATGCTGGGGTTGGTTTTTCCATCTAAAGTGGGTAAAGTGATTGAGAATCGCTTATTCGAGATCTTGCGAGTGAAGTTGTATAATGATGAGTGAATCGAGTTTGTAACTATTTCGTTGGGTTCATTCGTGATTTCAACTTACCAAGTTATTCCATGATCACAGACCTAGGTGCTGTAGATAGATCTTAATGATCAAATCCGAAATTATGCCCACACCCATGCCCATTCTGATCAAAGCCCAATCCAAATTTACCCCTTGCAAAGACCCAAACGATTACTGTCATCATTCAGCTCCAATTATATACACGACTGAAAGAAATTACGAAACCTGCGTTGTGTATAAGAAAATATGATTGGTACTCATGATTTTTTTTGTCGGATTTATATCTTGAAATCGGGGAACAGATTCGTAGTATTGCTCACGATATATCTATAATTTGCTTTTTGAGGAAGAATTTAACTAACGGACTCCTCTGTTTGCCTAAAATATGAACGAAAAATCAAAATAGGCGTACCATCTCAAGAACTGATGGCACTACCCATGAATCTATTTTTTGAAAAAAATAATACTAGGTGTCCCGTGCGCAATACTCCAAATCTCTTCTCCGATTCCAAGAAATAGACCAACGAAAACTGAATCATGGGTACCAACAGGGGCGCTCTGAGGGTGGGGCAGCTCGGGCAGCTTCCCCCTGGCCTCCACCTAATTGGGGCCCCGAAAATGTTTACAAAATTATTTTCTTCAGTACGTTTTTTTGTGAAAAACCTATTTAGTGTACTTGATATATAATTCACATTGAAATATTTAAGCAATAACAATAATAAATGAGGTGAACCTTTGTTTGACGTAAGGTTCTTCGGTGGATCTACAGCCCCAAGCCCTTTTTCCTTTGGACGCCCGTGATTTTTGGACTGTAGTTTTGTATACAATTTTTTACAGTAATAGATTTTTTATTATTTATTTTATTTACAGTAATAGCGTTTCTGTGGATCAATTGAACTGCTCCTTCGTTATTTTGCGTTTTGCGACGTACGGTTTTAAAGCGAATAATGTAACGGGGCTGTTCATTCGTTATATTATTCATACTAGGGCGAGTTCAACGCTCTTCGAAATACATGCCGGAATGAGCTTGCCCTGATGTGTGCTACTGTTTATGCAAATCATGAATAACTTAACCTTCAAAGATCTTTACGAAGCTAAAACCAATTTGCATAAGTAAATACTCTTAATATGTTATGGTAGCGCTTCTTCAGTGCCTTGAATATTGTGAGAGTGGTGTTCTTGTAATTTCAAGGCGACAGTGCCTTCTTTGTTAGCGGCTACAATAGGAACATGGAAGTTACAATTTCAATGTTACAAATACCAGTAGTGATGGTCTAAAAATACATTTTTTATATTCGTTTCGTATTTTGAGAAACTCGAAGCGTCATGGTTTCAACAAAATATCAATTTATTGCTTTTAATTTTCCCTTACTTTTATGTACTCATCTTCAGATATAAATTGAACATTGATTCGTAGAATAATAAAGGAAAGTGAAAATTGCAAAACCTGGGAACTTATTGAGGTCAAAAATTCAAGGAAACAGATCCAATGTGCATTGGATTAGACAGGGAAAAAATGAAACAGAACAACAGCTCTGTCTCAAGCTTTGACAAGTCCACGCACGCAACTGTTTTCAATTTGAAAGGCAATGACTTGCAAAGTGCGTAATATTCGCACGGGTACAAACTAGTAATAATTAATCTCCATTATCATTATTCACTATTCATTTTTTAATCATCATTCACTACTCAGGGTCATGGACCCCTCTCGTCTACGTGTAGTGCAATGTCAAGTCACAACAGTGTTTAACTGCTTTGAAAAAGGCGCAATTCACCTCCCTCGCCTGCAAGCAGGCCTCACTAATATGGTTGATATTAGTGATGCGATATCGATAGCAAAACATCGAAATTAAACAGTATGTAAATCACTCCAAAAACATCGATGTTTTTCATGCTTGCTTTCAACTTCCATCGTCTGTGTTCTCGCGGGGGATAACTTGATTTGACAGTTGCTCTGTTTGCTACTTTATAATTAATATTTAACTGATTTAAAGTAAATAATAATAATAATAATAACAGTTAACGAAACTCAGCCTGCACGCTCAGTCATTTCATGGGATCAGAGCTTCCTCAGTAGAATGGTACTGAAAGAAGGGGAGGTTCTTTGCCTTTCGCGTTTGCATTGACCTTAACGAGAGACCAGTCAGGAGCTTAGAGCTTGCACTGGTTGGGGCGAAACATTGCTGGTGGGAGATACTTGGTTGTGGAATTTCCCGCACGTTGACGTGTAGTTGGCGCTGGATCTCGACATTCAGCGGAGGAAGATCACCGCCACCACCCGCGATCAAAATATGCACTACACTTACGAAAGTAATGACCTTAGCCGATGACGCATACGGAAACAATCAATCAACCAAACCAGGGAACCGGGGTCATATCTCGGGCGAGAAATATTCTGCTCGTTGGAGGTAGCACAGTGTTCGCTTTGACAACACATGAATTAGCATTAGTTATTTCATATTTTAATTTACACAAAATTACGATTTTGGGACCCTACTCTTCTTTGCATTCGTGCGACCTGCCCTGTGTCTGTTTCAGTCCTCGAGGATATCGGTTGACGGAGGGGATTCCGCGAATCTCGTAACAATACCTATTTATTATTTAAACTATAAATTATTTAAACAATACCTATTTATTATCAAAAACAGTTAAAAACTGACAGACTAAGGAGAAAAATGCAATTTGCCTGTGATTTCGAACTACAGCTGCTCGCTCTGATTTAGTTTCATTTTTTCTATTGTGACGGCAGATATGTGAGTGGCCTTACATTTAATTCTTTGAATTAATAGATCCTTCGCTATCTGACGTTCCTGGAATAACACCTGGAACGGTAGAATATCAATGTCGGAAGATAAATTAAAAAAGCAAACAAAAAAACAAACAAACAAAAAAAACACTTTTTCAGTGTCAGGGACTCAAATACCAGTTTTTCTCTCTCGAACAATCGCTGTTATTTGCTGCAGCATTTCACTATTTTCTCTATTCTACTTAGCAGCACCTGTAGAACTCTTATACTGTGAAGATATCTTTGTATCATTATGGCCCCGCCCACGTACATACGAGCTGTAGTGTGCGAATTCACAATTTTCACCAGACGGGATCTTTCAGAAATCCGTCGAGAGGATGAATCGAAGAATTAATGGGCGAATCTGAGCCCATCTTCGCTTATGGAACACAGTGGAAATAATTAACACTCTTGGTAGTGTTGATTGGTCCAATTTCGTAGTGTTCCAATTTCGTAGTGTTTGGTAATTTGGTAATTTTCCAATTTGGTAGTGTTGATTTGGGTTCTTTCATTTGAACATCTCAAATTGTGGAAATCATAAATGAAGCACCTTTTGGTGATTAATTGTATCAAGTATGAGCCATCTAGCGAGGAGAAATTAATTTTTTTAAAGCAATATTTAATATGCAACTCTAGGAGGGGCGATCGCCCGCCATTCTCTCAGTCAGTTGGTTCCCTGTTGGGCCGTTCCCCGGCGGGCCGACTTCTGCAGTGAGACGGCAACAAGAGGGCTCTGGGGGTTCCTGGGTGAGTGCGACTTCGCAGTCGCACGAACGGCCGGGCGAACGAAGTGCGATGTTTTCCGCGCCTCGGGGGTGCGAGCAATTTGCATAAGTAAATACGCTAAATATATCTCGGGCCAAGCCAGGCGGCGCCGGCGGCGGCGGCGGCGGAGGCGCTCCCGGGCGTCTCGTCGCGGGAAGCTTTCGCTGCGCCGCCGCCGTTGCCACCTCCACCGCCGTCGTTGCCATCGCCGCCGCCGCCGCCGCCACCGCCACCGCCGCCGTGGCCGCCGCCGCCACCGCGACCGACACCGCCACCGTGGCCGCCGCCACTGCCACCGCCACCGCCACCGCCACCGCCACCGCCACCGCCACCGCCACCGCCACCGCCACCGCCACCGCCACCGCCACCGCCACCGCCACCGCCACCGCCACCGCCACCGCCACCGCCACCGCCACCGCCACCGCCACCGCCACCGCCACCGCCACCGCCACCGCCACCGCCACCGCCACCGCCACCGCCACCGCCACCGCCACCGCCACCGCCACCGCCACCGCCACCGCCGCCGCCGCCGCCACCGCCACCGCCACCGCCACCGCCACCGCCACCGCCACCGCCACCGCCACCGCCACCGCCACCGCCACCGCCACCGCCACCACCACCACCACCACCGCCGCCGCCGCCGCCGCCGTCTCCACCCCCGCCACCGCCCCTGTCCGTGCCACTGCCACTCCCACCGCCCCCACCATCATTCCCACCTTTATCATCGCCTTTTCCGCCACTACCGCCACATCCACTACCATAGGTAACTCCACTGCTACTACCGACATCGCTACCACCACCACCACCAACAACAACAACAACATCGCTAACTCCTCCGCCACTGTCGTCGTCGCCGTCGTCGTCGTGGCCATCGTCGCCATCGTCGTCGCCGTTGCCGCCTCCGCCACATCCACCATCCGCCGCCACCACCATAGCTAACTACAGCGCCGCCTCTGCCATCGCCACCACCGCCGCCACCGTCGCCGCCTCTTCCTCCGCCGTCCTCGTCGCCGTCGGGGCTGATGTCCGTAATCTTGCTAATGGCGCTTCTCGCTTCGCGGAACCCTATTAGCGCCGCCCCGGCCTGGCTCGGCTCGGCTCTGCCCGGCGCGGCGCGGCCCGGCCCGGCCGAGGCGCTTTTGCCTGAAAGCGACGCGGTTTTTTATTGAATGTCACGGACTGCGCTGGAAGTTCTCCCGCCCGCCCCGCTCGTTGTTGGCTAGGCGTTGCTGGAGTCATTGCTGGATCTAATGGTATGAGTCATTGCTTGTCGTTAGGATGTGTCTGTCCAGTTCCGCTGTGTTCTGTATTATTGTTTGTGTCTGAGAAATGCCGCAACTGTTCATGCGAATCGCCTCGTGTCTGTCGTATTGGGTAGTTTTCTGACCGTCTCCATCTTTTTTCTGGAGAATTATTGTCATTTCTTGAAAATGTTTGCTGTCAATTTTGGAGATCTGATGTCGTTCGAGATGTATTATTTTCTGTCGGTTTTTGTCCGCTTCTAAGGGATTTTCGATACTCGTTCTTCCGTCACGAGTCACTCTGTTAACGTGAATTACAGGTATGTTTTAAAATGTGCTTTCTGTTTGAACTCTGAACTTCGGACAAAACTTCGTACGATCGTCTTTGCTGAATATTGTTCTTTAAAATCTGTTTTAACCTTTTAATATTTTGTGGTAAGGGTCCAATTTTTTATACAGTTTGCTAATGTGTATTCTCCTTTGAGATCCTGCCTAAAAGAATTGGGAAAGTCATCAGGTATTACATATATTCGAAGATCGAAGATAATACTTGTGAAGTAAAAAAAGGGTAATTGTAAGGATTGGAACTCCATGAATACCAAAAGACCACACGGGGCGGTGGGAACGACCTGTTCGTTGTTAGCAAGGCGAGTGCATCTCATGTCACCGCTGGGTTGTCGTTGAATTAAGGCGTGTGTGCTACAAAGCCGGAATATTCTTTCTGTGGGAACTAGGCAAGTGAATATGTGACAATAGAACAATTGAATATGAAAGTGAGGTGAGTGAAGCCATACGCTTATTGAAACCGCCGACTTATAAAAGTAAATGTAATGCTATGGCAAGACACTACGTACTGTAACGGTTCATAAACCCCTACTCAATTAATATGGGTAATAATTGATGCAATTACCTTCTTTCTCCCCAACCTGGGCGAGTCAAACCTATCTGCGCTTATAAAATCATGTAAATAAACAGATATTTATTTTTGGCACAATGGCCGCCAAATCCACAAGGCTAGTTTACTCGGCGATTTCCCGAAATATTAATTGCGTGTGACGTGCCCACCCCTATCTTCGTATTAATAACAAATCTGACTGTTTACTTACGAATTGCAAACGATTACCTATTACTTTAACTCTTACAATTTCATCACAGTGTTCCATTACAATACAGATTGATATATTTTATATGGGTTTGCGAAGTCGTCCCTATACAGGTCACGAAATAATAATATAGTTCATTTTGGGATCCTGAATCTCTAACATATATTCGTTTCCCTGCTCATTGACTCTACTATCTGCAGGAAGGAAAGTAACATGTTTCAAACCGTGTTGCCGAATCGTAATGTCAGCATCTATTTATTTTGCCTATTCTCGTCTCGCCGAAATAATGATCAGCAAATCCAATTCTCGTTGTAATACTCATAACAGCAAAGGCATGTTTAAACCCATTGACGTAAAACAAAAATTATCTTATCAAAAAAATCAAACATATCACTCACACATTCATACATATTTTACATACAATGTCATTCACGCGATTGCACTCTTTTTAAAAATTGAAAATTTCCAATGGCCATTTTGCTTTACTCATAATAGTTGCTTACAATCTTGGCCTTGCTATATATTTTATAATAATGAATATTGTTACTTCCCTCGTGCCGTTCAGTTGACCGTCAGCGGCAATTGCCAATGCCGCATACAAAGTTCACGCCCAAAATCATACAGTTTCTTCATATTCGAATTTGAACTTCATTTGCGAAATCTTGTACACATTTATAACATTTCTAACGAATTAAACAACTCAAATTACGAACTCCAATTATGGTCTGATGCCTGTGCGAACACACAAATTCGTTTCCTATCTTATCTATTATTGCATACCCTTTCTGCACCGCGCAGTTTGAAACAAAGGACAGCTGTTCTTTTTTGTCAAACCCGCAGTACTTTTTTACACTTTCTATTTTCAAATGTCTTTATATTTCTCATATTTCTTCCTTATAGTAATTTTTAAATAAAATCCAAGTAATAATATATATATATATATATATATATATATATATATATATATATATATATATATATACACACCCTTAGGAACATTTTCTTTAATTAAATTTTTCGTTAGTCCAAAATGATATAGAATTTGTGCAACTGTTTATTTATATACTAAATGTTCTCTATTTATTTCTCATTGCTCTGCTAATAGCACAGTTCCTTGAATATTTTGAGAAATAACTAGCACATTCTACCTTCACCATAGTACCTTTGACTGTTTCGTTTCCGTAGATGTCAATTCCATAAAATTCTATTTAATTTATTTGTATTAATGGACCGTCACAATGCACTACAAACACAGACGGGTAGGGAACACGTGGGTGCTGCCTTGTCAGTTACAAAAATAATCCGTTTGTATATTACGTATTATCTCCAATTTCATAATGTGTGTAATGTGTGATGGCATTGCCGGAAAATTGCATAACGCAACTCAAGCGAGAACGAACACCAAATACAGCAAGGCCTGTTATTTCAAGAAACGTAATGCGAGATCACATTGTACGTTATGTTCATGTTCATAGGTTAAGCATTAATAGCACATAACCACTTATTCTGATACGCTTGGGTTATCTGATACCAGGATTAGAAAACACGTGGTATTTTCTTGTTCATTACTTTACTAAATCTGCAGAACCACTGCTTGCACGCCCCAGCTGGCTTGGTTTCGGGTCTAGAGACAATTGTTTGTTGTATGTAGAGACAGAATTCCCATGCAAATGCATGTTATTTAACCATAGAGCTTTCGAACTTTGTAATTATGTTTTATGACAAACTCATTTGAAAAATGCTTTCTTTTTTTGTGCATAGTTTTGTAGTTTTTCAGTAAAATTAATACATAATACATGTTTGAACATTTTTTAATTTAATACAGCTTATTTAGAGTTCTAGAGTATTAAGTATTTTTCATTACTTTTTTGCATAATTAGTTAATAATAAAATTGATGCGTATTTTGAATGAATAGGATATTATTCTTTGCTCCCGGAAGCATGTTGTTGTCTTTGTTGTTTATTGTTGTACCACACATTTTAACGCTCTGGGACCGAAGCTAGAATAATTAATTTTTGGAATTAAGTTATTAGTATTAAGTTTATTTTAAGCCAACAATACAAATGTAGTGTAAACTGAACTTGTAAAACCCGCAAATGTTTATAATAATAAAATCCGCAAAACTGAAGTGAATTATCAACACCAAACGATAAGTCATGTCACAGTGGATGAGGAAGTTACAGGAAGCCGTAATTCAAGATCTCGAAACAACTCAACTAACAAAGGGAGGGAAAAGTAACAGAATGCAACTCAGACCGCTTGCATGCAACGGAGGTTAAATAGAAGTTTTTTAAGTATAGAGTGTAAAATAGCTTCTTCCAAGGCTTTCAAAAACAATATATCTCAAACAAAGGGTTGGAAAAAGCAATTGTTTAAGAACGGATGGAAATGCAATTTATTGCAATTGCTGTAATAAAGAAGTAAGTATAGTGTAAAAACGATCTATTAAAATGTAATTCTGGGTACTGGTGTTTTTGTAGTCAATGTGTTTAGTACTCACGCCTGTTGTTGCTTCACTCTCACATGTAAAAAAAAAAGTCTGTTAAAGGTTGAATTGAACTTTCGACAATTTTAAACTGTTCACTGTTACAAAAGGCATTTACGCCAACAAAAATATAGTAAATAAAAATTGGATTGTGTATGTTTTGTTTATTATAGTTATATGTATAGAATACTTGTTGGCATGCCTGTAGTCAGAGGCTGTCAAAAAGTTGTAATTTTTCAATTTTCCGATGATAAAATTGATGGTAAGCTGACTCGGACGTACTTTGCTTTTTTCCCTGAAATTTCACATTGGTAGATGGCCAATTCTTGAAAGTATATTTCAAGTTTGTGGGTGTGTAACATTTGGATGCACCATGTTTATGTCCTGGGAAAATGGGGTAACTAGAAGCACACGGCTGATCTTCCGCGTAGAAATCAGTCTTCGTGGAAGTTTCAGAGGAGTCAGAGATTGAAGACATTAATTGCTTCCTGTGAAACACAGTCATAATGAATTGCGGAGGCGCTCCAATGAAATTAAAAATTTGCTTTTATATCTGTCTGTCACGTCGTACAGTATTCTACCTACCAAAGTTTTGAGTGCGGATTTGGTGTAACACTTAAATCGAAAGATGCAGTCATCAAACCATTTCGTTGCCAGTTTTTCAAACAATACAACTTTAAAACTTCTCGTATGTTCTTTTGAAAATTGAAAAAAAAAAAAAAATATGAGCACTCCTTCCTCATCATTTAGCCACATCGTCTGACGAGTAATGAACAACAATCGGCTGTTGAGATGTATTAACCATTGAGTGCAAAGTGGTTTTGTTTAGGCGAATGCAGTGGTGACACGTAATAGCGGACAATTGTGTCGGGTCTAATGGTAATGAGACCGTCTGCTTTTACGTAATGCTTCTTTTTACGACCAGTCCGCCCCCTGGCGGAGTGGGAGGAAGGGGTAAGGGGATGCCCTTCCCCTCCCACGCAACGTGACCTTTGGAGCCCTTCCGGCGGTGGCGGAGCGCTACAAGCCGCTACAACTACGTAACATTGTTTTACTTTCACGCGTGGAGGGAAATGGGGGGTAGAAGCGAAAATAGAGTGCGTCGAAAATGTTCTCTAATCCCCAAACGAATATTGCTCGTGTACTGGCGTGTAATATAATAATATGGCTGGGTGAGCTTCATAGGTGGCGTACTCTATATTCTTGTGTTTCCTGACTCTATTATACTCTTTTTTTTAACTCCAATGAATCGTATTAGTGCCGTCTGCCCCAAACAACAGTGTTCTGCATTTTTTATGAAGAAAAATGTAAAATGAGTTTCTCTGGATACAAATACGAGTATTGTACATGTATAAACTAGAACCCGAAAGCACTGATGGATATGCGGATGGATCAATTTTTGGATGGAAATATCTATTTTCGGATGGAAAACACTGATGGATCTATTTTTTCTCCATTAATCAAATTTGTTCGTTTAATTTTTCTTCTTGATTTGGGCCCAGATGACGTGGGGGCGTGGAACAGCATCCAAATTCACGGATGCGAAGACTGCGTGTTCGAGTCCTGCATAAGTTATGGCTGTTTCCATCATACGATTGTAGCATAGTTTGGCTTCTCGTACCACCACTTCTCAACCATCAATCCATCCATAACCATTTATAGTGACACCAACTGTGGATGTGAAGGCATCACTGCTATTATTTGCCCGGAGAGGGCAGGGATAAAAGGCCTAAGCCTTATCCTTAACGCTCGGCGAGGGAATATGGAAATTATTGTCGATGACATCATTGTCGTTCATTATTTTTTCAGCGAATTAATGATCCATTTTATTTGGCGTTAAAATACGCGCCACAAACTGGTTTATTCTGAAGACATTGATTTTAAAGAAGTTAACATTTTCAAGCCCCGGAAAAAATGATGCCGGTTTTTGATCATTAAATTCTCTGTCCTAGTCCACTATCCAGCCGCTCTAAGGTTGCGAACTGACGCTGTGACGTGTCACGGGTGCACTAGAAAAGTGAAACGTTCTCAAAAATTGTTTAGCTGGAGAACGATTTTTTAAGCCGTTTGTTGTTTGTTCCGTGTCCAAAGACTGTGTTCTACTCCATATACCAACTATCGTTTGGAAAGTTTACTATGAAAAATAGAATTTTACTGTTTTCTAAACAGATTTCATTAAAAAAAAATAACCATTCTTTAGTTTTGTCACTTTTTATGTGCTGACGTATCAAATTAAAAAAATGAGTGAATTTAACGGATGCCTATCTGATATTCAAGATAGACCATTGATGACGTACAGACATAAGAAGCCAATAGCAGTGTGAATACTTTCATTGAAACACTTCCTATACACGCAGAGATCGTTGCAGCGTGCCTGCGTTCCGCAAACAATACGTGCACGAGCGTCACACGTTTATTCATCTTATCGGCTTGATTACTTCATTTGGTGTATGTCGGTTTTTTATAACGTGGCGCATGAAGGCCCGTCTTCACGATGGAATATATCACGGCATTTCGAATCTTCTTCGGCCGTGCCGCTAGATGTCGCATGATCAAGCACCGCTTGATACGGGCGCGATCATGCGACATCTAGCGGCACGATCGAGGAATGCCGTGACATATTCTATCGTTAAAACGGGCCTCGACGCGCCACGTTATAAAAACTGATGTATAATCAGAGCGATGATGGCTATGAATAATGGTTGAGTGTGCTCACTTATACTCATAAAAACGGAATTCATACCAGACAGACATACCTCTTTACTACTCCTGACGAAGGAAGTACAATAAAGGGCCTTGTTCTTGGTGAATTATTGTTTATATTTATTAATAAACCTTCATGTCTTTCACTTTTATGTATCAAATGTTGCATTCATACTTTTCAGTTGTGTTTCGTAATACGTAAATCGCATAAAATGTAGATATGTTACTAATTTCTTGTACCGTCGAGGTAATGTTTTAATTAATTACAGGGGCGTATTTATATATGTCGCCGCCGTGTGCTCCATTACTTTTGCCGCCCTTGAGAATCTGTGTTATTTATAATATAGTATATTATATATACTTTTTTTTTCGAACAGGCCACTTCGGACCACGCAAGCATGCTGGGCATGCAATTCTTTAGGGAGGATCAGCAATACGCTGGATCCGATTTTTACTCCCCAGGGTTGTTAGCCCTGGGGGGGTTGGTACATGAATGATGATGATGATGATAATGAGGGGTGAAAGGACGGTACACGCACATATAGACACAAACAAATACATCCATGCCCGACGCGGGATTCGAATCCGCGACCTCTCTGCGGCTCGAGATCGCCACGAGACTATTGTCTTAGCGATCTCGGCCACGGGTCTGGCTTATTACCCCTGTACTGATTGGGATACATATTTTCTACATTTTAAAAACTGTACTACGTGGCTAATGAGGTTTCTTTAGAAGCAACAACTAATACCGAAGCTGATTTCTCACTCTTTCATAAATGAGATATGTCTCAGAAAGAAAAAGATGGAATACGGGTTAATTTCACTTTTAGTTTCAAATGAACATGACAATAAAATTCAAAACATTATAATTTTTGGAAATTTTGCCGCCCCTCAAAACGTGCCGCCCCGGACTATAGCCCGTTCAGCCCATAAGTACATTCGCCCATCGTTCTTGCGTAACAGAAACACTGCTGATTATGAAACTTCCAAGGGGGAATCGCATACAAAAGTAAGTGCGGGATAATCACGTGCACTAAATGAAAAAGCCGCGAAAACAAGTTTGTTTATTGGAAATTATTTACAAGCAACGCTTTAAATAAATAATACACAAACATGTATGTAAAACTATAAAAAAAGTTCTGTTTAAAACTCACTTCTTGGGCACGGGTTTTTATATTTAAAAAACTCAAGGAATAAATTCTTAATGTTCTCCACATTTGTTTGCCGGCCAGATAGGTACGTCCAGAGTGGATTCGTGTTCGCCCGAATGAGAGGGACTGTTTCTGTCGAACGGTTGTGGTCACTGCATTCTACTGGACAAGATGTTCGTCTTCAAATGGAATCAAACCTTTTTAGATCTTGTAAGAGCTACTTTTTAATATAACAACGTTTGATTTGACACTAGACTTGGCATTCCTGTACCATTAGGTGAGGTTAATACTTGGCAGAAACTATCAAAAACAGATTTTATCGATTCTCGTGCAATTTCTTGCCAAAATCTAAGAACTTTCTTCCCAGGTTATGTATCTACAAGACGTACATTTTTTTTCAGTAAGAGAAACTGTTCGAATTCAGATTTATAGTTGAAGGTAGGATTGAATGTTTTTTGATGTTCTTTAAGAAAAAAGAAAGATAATTTAGAACACAAACTTTGCAGCATGATGGATAAGAGTTTTAAAAAATATTGTAAAACTCAGAATAATAATATAGTGAATAACGTAAAATTAGAAAGCGAATGGAAATAGATAAAAGCTCTTCAATTTCGTAAAATTGAAATGGTGTACAGAATTTTCGTTCATTAACTAACAAACAAAGGTTGTGTGTGTTATGTCTCAGCTAGGTCAAAGTAATCAAGTTAATTCGATGCCATCAAATGCGACTCAAGTGAATATTTGAAATATTCAGCCGTAAACGGCAGTATTCTCCTTATCGCAATTCGGCCGAACGCGGACCTGCTGACCGTGTCAAAAGACGTGTTGCGTTGTGCAGAAATCGACCTTTGGGCTGTGATCAACTCTGTTGAGGAGCCTTGCACCGCGTCACAATTTCCTCGGCCGGTGCGTGTTCCTCGACGTCGCGACTTAAGTAAAAATTATAAATACTCGACCGCAAACGGCTGTATTATCCCGTACACGATTCGGCCGAACGCGGACCTACTGTGATCGTACCGTCAAAAGGGTGTTGCGCCGCGCAAGAACGACCTTTGGTGGGCTGTGGTGTTGAGGGGCCTTGTTCCACGTCGGAATTACCTCGGCGGAGTGACTCAAGTGAATATTTGAAATACTCGGCCGTAAACGGCAGTATTCTCCCGATCGCAATTCGGCCGAACGCGAACCCATTGTGACCGTATCGTGAGTTAAAAGGCGTGTTGCACCACGCAGGGTCATCTTTTGAGCTGTGGTGATGGGGGGGGGCTTGTTCTGCGTTGTAGTTCTCTTGTAGGTGCGACTCAAGTGAGTATTTGATTATACTCGGCCGTAAACGGCAGTGTCCTCCCGATCGCAATTCGGCCGAACGCGGACCCACTGCGACCACTGTGACCGTGCGTCAAATTGCGTGTGGCACCGAGCAAGGTCGACCTTTGCGCTGTGGTGCTGGGGCCCTTGCCCGCGTCGCAATTTCCTCGGCCGCCGGTGCAATTTGCAACGCGTAGTTCCGGTCGTGGCGTGGAACGCATGCGCGCTCGCACTTCCGGGACGCGACCGGGCGAGGGTGCCCAGCTGGTGTGTTCGGATACGAGGGCTTTTCTTGCCCTTGCGAGGCTGAGCTCGCGATCTGTCCCCCTGGGACCACGTCGGCATTTCTTTGCCGTATGTTGGCTCGTTCATCCTAAGAGCGGTCATTGGGAAACCTACGCGTGGCCGTACGTTACTCATGGTTAGAACTTCCAGTCCACCGTTCTGGGCATGTTAGGTGTCATTCGACGCGTCTCAGTCTGCTAATGAGCTATACGATGGGGATTTTTTTCGTTATCTTCGATAAAGTCATTATATTATTAGTATTATATTAAAAACTAAGTAGAAATAAATAGGAACATACAGAATCGATAGGATGGTGAAACACGTGAAGAAATTATTATATATATTCCTTCCGGTCCAACGTTTATGGCAAGCGAAGTAAAATTCGATGCGTCTCTGTCTGCTGGTTGGGAACTGTCTATTTTTAATGTCCTTCTGATCTAATTAAACACCTCTAATTAATTAACAAGAAAATGATTTTAAATGTATTTAAGGTGTTGATGACGCCACAGAAAATATAGTTAACTCTTATTCTAGAAGTTATCTGCGCAGGTTTTATCTTCTTGATTTGGCCTAGATGTTTATTTTATTTTCTGTGCCGTATCAATAACATTCGTAGATAGTAGTTTATTTCCATTCTATAATTACTGATTTTCTGTATAATACTATTTTTGCTTTAGGAAAGTCTCCTAAGTGATGAAATATTACCTGAAAGAGGAAGACTGTGTAGGAAATGTGGATTGGAAGAGGAAAATCGGGAACCTGTGCTGAAGAACTGTTCAAGAGAGGTGGATTTTGGAGTTAAAACGAAGGAGGAAACGTGATATAATTATCTTTTTAAGGGGGAAGGCGGTGGGATAGTCAGAGACGCATAGCTACATTCTTGGGGACCCCGATACAGAAAGTCCAAATGGGGATCGACTTGGGTCAGGGCATCAACTGATGTCTCTGCAGTGTCTTCTCACCGACATGTCCTAGGGTTCGAGTTCCGGCGGTGGCAGGATTTTCGACAGTTAGATAACGAAGTCGAATTCACGGCGGCGACGGTATAATGGTTAGCGTATCGGACTGTTATACCCCTAGTTCGCGGGTTCAAACCCGATCGAAGCCGTGGATTTTTAAGGGCGAAGAAAACCTTCGTACGCCTTCCTTCGGGGGGGGGGGAAGTAAAGCTGGCTGTCCCATGTTAATAGATTTACTGCATGTTAAAGATCCTCAAGCCTAAATGTCGCCTCTGAGCTAAATTCAAAAACGCCTGTTTCGTCGCCCAAGGAATACCTTCTTTCTCCGCTAGTTGGTGAAAGAAGCGTAGCAAAATTTGCGTGGTCGGACGGAAGAGCAAGCCTCATGGCCTGAGTCTCGTCACGTAAAATAAGGCAATTCAGTTCAATTCAATTCAATTCAGCTGCTGTATCCCGGAAGCTACTAATAGCCGGCTGCTCTGATCGGTAGTTTTTCGTGGTTTCTCCGATTAACACCAGGCGAATGCAGGACCAGTATCCTAACACACGGGCCGCGGACCGCCCGCAATATTTTTCCTCCCTCCTCCTTGTCCTATTCTCATCCCTTTCTTACATACTTACATGCACGACACTCCCACAGATGTCGGGAGCTTTGAGTTTGTTTCGTCTGGCGAGAGAGATACCGGGTTGGGGAAAATCCCACTAGCCGACGTGTAGGACGGAGCCGGATCCTACCATTCAGCGGGGGAAGATCCCCACCTCACGAGGGAAAACACGCACTTCACATATGGGACTAATGATCTTGCCGTTAACGACCCTGGAAACACGAAATAGACGATTAATCGGGGGCCACATTCTGCACCAAATGGTATTCAGAATGTCCATATGGTGCCCCTCATTGCCTTCGCCATCTCCATTGGTGGTCGGCGAGTGAGTTTTTCGGAGTTCTTGACCTCGGGGGCACCGTTGTCGCGCTGGGTTATGTTATGTAGGGGAGAAAATAGAAGATTGGTAAATAAGGCAGAAGCACTCGAATACACATTCAATGCATTAGATTGAATAGAGGGTGTAGAATGGCGATGGCGAATGGTGAAATTCGCGTGTTAAGTGTCTCTATTGGAAGGGATATATCAGAAAATATAGGCTGCTAAGCGGAGGCACAAAACTATGTACGATTTTCTAATTGGATTAGAAATGTATTCAAGTGTTAATGTGTATTTAATGTACTGTGATGAAACTGACAATAAAGTAAGAATTGTTGCCATTACTTTACCAGATCTTTCAATTATTGTCAAGTCAGTACGAATATTTTCATGTAAATACTTAAAGAACATGTATTCAATATTAGTAACGTGTGAATTAAATAGTGATAAGAGTGGTAAGAGTGTCGTTTTGTTTTGCGAGTAGGAAAGGTTGTGATACGAAGCCGATAGGCCGAGGGGCGCAGTCCTACGAGCAAAATAAAACACGTTTTGTATATTCTACGGCAGTGGTGTCAAGGTCTTCTACTGGTGGCAGTGGCACGAATGGTGGCACCGTAGCATGCCAGGACCTTCTCCGCGCAACTAGCGTTGGGAAAGGAAACTATTACCGTTTTACAATAGGGATGGCGTTGTCTCTGGTGGCGGGGCTAATGAACTGCGTGGAGGGGCGATTTCGTCGTGGCCACGGACTCCCGCCACTCGTGGCATCGACCTTGACAATACTGCTCTATGGATTTACTCGTTCTTTAGACAGTCTTACTGACTCTCATTTTATTTTAATTCAAGTATACAAACCACTTACTAATATTTTAATGTCAGTAGTAGCGGCTGCAGACGAATGTATTTTGGTTTCTTTGTTGCGTTCGCAGAATTATCAGAACAGTTGAGCATCATCTCACTTTTAGCACTAGTGCTAAAAATTGAACTTTTAGCACGCTCTGCGTGTCCCGAAAGAACAGTTTTTTACATGTGGCTGTCAAAAAAAATTGTTTTGTGCGGAATAAATGAAGTATCACTGCAAGCATTTACATGTACAGCCAAAGAAAATATGCAGTCTTTGTTTGTAGTCATATATTGACAGTTTTGTGGCAATTTTGGATCGAATGTACCATTTTCCTTTCTGTGGTTTACCATACTGTGTGTAGATCTGATCTGTTCTATAAATGCCCATCTGATCGCCAGAATTGGCCAGAATTAAAAAAAAAATCATCTTGCGACGAATCTTTAAAATAAAAACCCAATATCTAGATACATCTATGGGGCATCGAAAAACTCTAATATCTCAATTTCATCAGAAATGTGGCACTGTATGTTATTGTCCCAAGGTCTTCAATTAACAGGTCAACTAAAGCCATTCGTTGTCTTTGAATATTTGAAGTGAATGAGCAGATCGACAAGATACAATAGAAGCAGTAAAAAATTCCTGTTTTACGAGCATACACTGTTATTTCCAAAACATTCCCTTTAGTAAATACTTAATAACACTTGTTGACGTATTAAAAATTATTTTTTATTTTTTTTACTTTTTAAAATACATCACCCCACCTTGCCAGTGTGAACTTTGTGAGTAATACATCAAAACGTTAAAACATGCACTAACATGTCATTTATATCAATTAAAAACGCAGCATGGATATTTAGATTATTATTTTGCGAGGAGTTTGTTTTGCGTTAATGGAAAGGAATTTCACATGGTATCCCAGGGACCTCCGGTACCTTCTGACACAACCAGGGCTTTGAAGAGTAACCATTATCTGGTTGATTGTTAACGGTCTCATCCGTTCATACAATTGCGTGTAGGCACCGTACACTCACTGAAGGAGGTAAGTAATGCCACATTTGCCTAATGCTTCGAGTGATGCAGTGGGCTGTGTTGTCGGCATTTACTGCACGAATGGGTTTGCCGGGAGCGACCGCATATTTTTGCCCCGTCCGAATGGAAGTTTCGTGGCATTGTGAAGGTAGGTGGCCCGTAACCGCCTACTCCCTCTCTTCGCACCCTTACCCATTCCCGCTCCCCTGCCCCCACCCTCCCCTCCCCCGCCTCACCCTCCCCTCCCGCTCCCATCCCCGCACCCTCGCCACAATGCACCGCTCCCCTTCCCCCACCCGCACTCACCCACCCCTCCACCCGCACACATCCCTCCTTCCATCCGCTGCCCTCCCCTCCACCACACCCTCCCCGCCTCCACACACACCGTCGAAGGATGACGTAGGCGGGGACCAGGCAGATGACAGGCGACACGCGCCGTCGCTCGACCGCAGCGTGGACCTCGCACGCGATGCCTCCCCCCCCCGGTTCCCCTTCACCCCCCCCTCTCTCACTTTCTCCCTCGCCGGCTGAGTTTAGCTTAGAGCCAGCATTGCTGCTGACTGCAGCAACTCTGACAGGGGGGCCCAGGGTTCGAGTCCCGACGGTGGCGGATTTCCGATAGTAGTCGCATCCCGATTAAATTAAGAAGGTGATTGACATTTGTGAGTGGAGGGGAGCGACGTTGCCAGGTCACAAACAACTGAGCACGTGTTACCGGGACACGAAAACAAACACTTGAAAAAATACGTGTAAAAGTGTAAAAAATACGACAAAAGCCTAACCTCAACGCAACTCATCACAACACAGTACACATTGCGCGGGCAGCAAGGCAGGAACGCGGGCGGCGCGGCGGCAGGGAAGTCGCTGTGCGATGCTCAAATGTTCCCCGTGTTCGGCAGTGGCAACTGAGCGACCTGACACGTCACGTTTTGTCTCTCTGGTTGGCAGCTGCCATGGAAACGGGAGAGGCGTCCTGACGTCACACAGAACTGTCAATCACCTTCTTAATTTAATCGGACCTTAGCTAGGTCGAATTCAACCTGTATCTGGAGAAGAATTCTGGCGGCCGGTTGCTCTGACCTGTAGTTTTCCGTGGCTTCTGCCATCAGCTTGAGGCGAATGCCGGAGGAGTATCCTTACTAACGGACCGCGCGTGATTTTTTTCTCGTTCTTCCGTGACACTTCCATGACATGTGAGGTAGTGTAATGTAACACTACCTCGCATGTCGGGAGACTAGTCGGACACCTAGAGGTTGTGCCGGCTGGGACGTTGCCTCGCTAGGGAGATACTTGGGCGGGGAAAGGACGTGTAAGTCACTGCCGGATCTCGTCATCCATTCGAAGAGAAACACCGCCACATCCAGACCTAAGGCATTCTCTACACAAACGGGACTAATGCAATACCAGTTGACGTGGCCGGAAACATTAGTCCATCAACTTTCCTCTCTCCTTAATTCTTTCTGTCCTCTGACCTTCAGTTTCTTTTGTGATGTTCTTATCTTGATGTTATTTCTCCCCTACCCCTCATCCCGCACTCTTCCCTTTCACATTACCCTTTTTCGTGATCTTCCTTTCGTTTATTCTCGAGGTCACGTCCCGTATACTTTCTTTAGCCTTGTGTTCTTTTGTTCTCGTCTTACGACAATTTTGTGCAATTTCTTTGTTCTTATTCTTCCCTTCTCCCACCACCCGTTTTAAACCAATGTAAGCGTGGACGGTTTCTATTTCGTTTAGTATGTTTCTTATGATGTGCGTTCGTTCGAAAGAAATAAATACCTTACTTATGCTTGTGAATAATAATTAGGTCTATTTGGAAAAGGAATATAATGAATTTAGAAATCGAATGTAATTACTAAGTGGCGGATTTTGACGTCTTAAAACATCGCCAAAAATAATCAATAAAATTCTCTTAAAATGTTTTTAAAATGCCCTTAAATCAAAGAAAAATGACATAAAAAATTTGATCAAAACCATTTCAGAGGAACACCTCAAGCAGCGTATTGATATAATCCGGGTCATTTCCCTTTTTTTCAAGTAAACTCAGCTGGCAAACTTTTGGTTTCGACTGTTCTTTACCAAGAAATCTGTCTTCGCAAGTTTTCGCAAAATTGGCGGAACCGATAATGGCGCTGATAGGCGTTTCAGGAAGCTTAGATTACACGATCGCAACGGCTGCCATTAGAATTTCTGGGCGAAGAAATCGAGTAGGGTACTCAGGATTTCTCTGGAGAACTTTAGTAGCATTTTCGTAAGTTCTTGCATGGGGGGAGATTCAGAATTTTATTTTAATCGCTGAATCGATCATACTGTCTAATAGCTTGTTGCAACGAATGTTTGTGGGGCCACAACATACTGAAAGTTTAAGAACGAAGCATTGACCTGCATTGTCATGTTCACAGAATTTGTTCTCGTGCCCTGTATTTAGGCGCGACCTCCTTGCTGGTTCCTCTGCAGGCGGAGACAGTCTCAGGCGCGGAGTTGGGCGCATGTGGGCCTCTTAATTTTTATGGCCTATGCATTTGTGAGTGGCTCGTCGCTCCCGCGGGGCAGTCGCGAGGCGGTCGCATATGGGGTCTGCGGTTTCAAGAGGCTCTTCATCCTCACACTTCCCCTTCATTCGCGATTTTCCCTTTTCCTCTCTCTCTCTAGCTAGCTAGCGTGTTTCCTATCCGTCTTTCCATTTCTCTCCCTCTCTGTAACGTTTTTCCTATACAACTCTCCATTTCTCTCTCACCGGGAGAGATGGCTCAGTGCATCAACCTGATGTCACTGCAGTCCCTCTGACCCGGAGGTCCTAGGTTCCTCTCCCGACGGCGGCAGGATTTTCGACACTAGCTTGTCAGCTAGGTCGAATTCAGTCGCTGTCTGGAGGAGAATTCTAGCGGCCGGCTGCTCTGATCGGTAGTTTTTCGTGGTTTCTCCAATCAACACCAGGCGTTTGCCGGAGCAGTACCCTAACAAACGGGCCACGGACCGCGCGCGATCTTTCGTTCCTCTTCCTTGTCCTATCCTCTCCTCTTACACACACACACACACAATCACTCCCGCGTACTACACCCATCCTCCTCCTTTCCTCCTCTCTCGTCTTATCCCCTTCCCATTCTCTGCATACCTTCTTCTGCCCTTCTCTCATTACGACCCTCTATACACTACCCTATTTCCCTACTACCGTTCTCTTTCCTTTTCCATGTTCGTTCTCCATCTCTTGGCCCTCTTTCCCTCCTTTCTCCCCTTTTTCCTGCTCTCTTCCGACTCCTGATGTTGTGACAATACTGCTTGTCATGCACCTCTGGAAACTGGGGCTCAAAATCCCGGTCTTGTGGAATTTGTGGTGCTCAAGGCGAGTTGGTGGAATTTTCTCGGGTGTCTCTCCTTTCCCTTACTATCCTCATTCCACCATTGCTCCACCATTGCTCCATCATTCATCGTATCCGTTCATATAATCCATTCGTAAAAAGCGTCTCAGATATTGCGAAGAATACCAAAGGAATTGTGTGCAAGAGGAATTATTTGTAAGTTTTGAGGAACAGGGAGTAGAATAACGTAGTTTACAGAAAAAAAAATGGTTCGAAATGGATTTTACACTATCTCGCGTCCTAAATGTCGAAAGTGATATTGAGGTTGCCCGCGGTGTGTTGAAGTACGTCGTTTTTGAGTTCTCGGTTTCTTTGAACATAGAGTAAAACCAAGTAAAATACATCGGAAATTCTATTGCTGTTTCTTATATATGTTTGCGGTTATAGCTTGTACTTCAGTTTACGGATTTCAACTAAGGTTACTAGCGTTCTTTGATGAAAGTTTTTCCTTGTGATCTCTTGAACAGCCTTGGACTGTCAGTGACTATTTATCCTGAGAGCTTTTTAGCAATTTTCCGCAAGCGATGCGTGGAACTACATACAAAAGAGAAAGTGGGCGGGTCAATTTGTTACGGAATTCACTACGGTAGGCACTTCTTGTGTCTGTTCATTTGCATTGCTGAGGGGTCGCACTCTGGAGTTATCCTTAGAGTGTAGCATTGTCTTCTTGTGCTGGTTGGTTAAACGTTTTGAGTAATTAAATTTTTTAATGGGCTCGCTTACATTTTCGAGCATTTTCTCTTGTTTAATCCTTTTCGTGCTCGTATTTTCGATGACTCGCTTTATAATTTGCGTTGTGGGCACAATTTAGTTACAAATGGCAAGTCATGTGGTGGAAAATACTTTCATTAATTCGAATTCGGACACTAATATATACAGATATTCGAATTATTTGGGAGCTCATTTTTAGTGGGATAATCTACGACAAATATGAAAGTATTTAGGTAATGAGGGAGAAAGTGGTAGGTATTCTGCGAATGAATGAAAGAAAGAAAATTGAGATTAAGTAGGACAAGAAATACGGAGAGAGAGAGGGAGAAAGAGAGAGGAGAGAGGGAGAGAGAGAAAAAGAGAAAGAAGTAATCAAGTGGGGATAAATGAATGTTGAATTGTTTGAAGAAATGGCCAAATATCAGAGCGGCGAATGAGAATGAAGGATAAAAAAATGAAAGAAAAGGCTGTGTAAAAGAGGAATGACAATGAAATATAACAGGGATCTCAAACCGTGATACGTTTTCGCTCAGGAGTACTCAGAAGGCTTGTAAGGGCTACGTGACCACTTCCATGGAAATATTTGAAAGAGGTGCAGTTCCATTTAACTGCAAGGTGCGAGTGTAATCTAGATTAAATTTCGAAACAAGTTTATTTTAATCGTGCAACCGGGTAAACGATCGGAACTGGGTAGGAGGAGTATAAACAAATATCCGGGCAGCGGCGAATTACTTCCGGTAATTTTATTAAAATAGATGTGAAATTACTATTTCACCAAGTTTGCTTTCGTCCATTTTTAAATTTCTAAAAAAAATAAGAAACAAGAATAATTTAGCTACAAATTATGTAAAACAGTTATTAATGGTAATGTAATCGTGGGGGTAACATTAAACAGAATATCATATGTAAAGGTCATATAATTAAAACAGTTTCAGTAATTTTAGTATAGAAGTATCCTGTAGATCAACACTCCTTGGCTCCGCGCATAATGCTTGTACAGAAAGAACAGTGTGTACAGAAAGAGTAGTGGTGTTACAAATGGCGCAGACTTTCTCGTACTAGTTAGTTTTCTAATTTCTTCGGTCTGGTCTCGCTTTTCGGTCTTTGCAGCGTCGTCTTGCCAGCTATGCCATCTATCACCGGCCAAAGTACATTTTTTTTCATCTCAATTTTTCGTTTTCCTAATCGCAGAACTGAAATATTACTTTTAGAATATTATAGAACAGTTAAACCTCGTCCTGTAAGGCTATTTCTGTTGAAAACTTGGGAGCCGACTAAAGATTCATTTTATAAAGCAGGAAGTGTAACAATAACCGAATGTCATCGGCCACTACAAACAATCGAAGTGTTGGTGTTATAGTGCGATTTTTATAATTTTTACCCTCAAGGCCCGTCTTCACCATGGAATATGTCACGGTATTTCGCTCCTTTCTCAGTCGCGACAGTATCAAGCAGTGCTTGCGATCACGCGACATCTAGCTGCCAGAGCGAGAAAGACGCGAAATGCCGTGTGATATTCCATCGTGGCCATATGGGCTTGAGGGGTAGCTGTGTAAAAATCATACTATAATGCTTGTTCACAGAGTAAATTCACTTCAAACTGCAGCGGTTGTATACTACAATTTCTCTAACTTTGCCCCTCAAGGCCCGTCTTGACGATGTATTATGTCATGGTATTTCCCGACGTTCTCAGTCGTGCCGATAGATATCGCATGATCGCGATCATATCAAGCAGTTTTTGCGATCATGGGACTTCTAGCGCCACGACGGAGAAAGACACGAAATGCCGTGTGATATTCCGTCGTGGCCATATGGACTTGAGGGGCAGCTATATAAAAATTGCACTATAATGCTAGTTCACGGAGTAAATCCCCTTCAAACAGCAACGGCCATATCGTATATTGCGATTTTTCTAACTTGGCCCCTCAAGTCCGGTCTTCATGATGCAATATGTCATGGTATTTCCCGACGTTCTCAGTCGTGCCGACAGATAGAGCATGATCGCAACCGATAAAATACAAGCAGTGCTTGCGATCATGCGACTTCCAGCCGCACGACGGAGAAAGACACGAAATGTGTGATATTCCACCATGGCTATAGGGGCTTGAGGGGCAGAGTTAGAAAAATCGCACTGTAGAGAGAGCGTGTCAGCTCTCATCGCGTCGTGGTCGCTGCGCGCTCCTTGTCGGCTGCGTCGTCGGCAGCAGCGAGGGCGAGGGGAGGGGGGCACTGGCGTCAGCAATTGGCGCGGGCGGAAGCCGTGGGCGGGGGCAGACGGTCGGCGGCGCGGGGGCGGCGGCGGCGGCGGCGCCGGCGCCGCACGGGTCGCGGGTTCGCCGCCCTGCCGTGGCCCAGGCCCCGTGACCTCCGCCCTCGCCCGCGCCCGCGCCAGCTGCCGGCCAGCGCTGGAGCAGCAGGCGTTGGCGCGTGTTGTGCGGCTGGCGGGCGCCTTTTGTTTTCCGGAGAGCGCTCGTTGCCGAGACCGTGCTTTTGGATGGCGAGAGCGCCATTGTGCCGTGTTCAAGAGCCCGGTCGCCGACCTCTCTGACCTTACGGGGCACTGTTGGCGTAATTTAAAACTGGTTTATTCTTAATATGATTTTTGTAAAAATAATTGTATTTGTAAAATAATCACAGCATATCCATTTTAATTTTAACGGCGTTAAAACCTCGTCCTATGAGGATATTTCCATTGGAAACATTGGAGCGGACTAAAGATTCATTTTATAAGGCAGGAGGTGTAACAATAACCTAATGTTATCGGCCACTACAAACAATCGAAGTGTAGATGTTATAGTGCGAGTTTTAGAATTTTTACCCTCAAGGCCCGTCTTCACCGTGGAATATGTCACGGTATTTCGCGACTTTCTCAATCGTGCCGATAGAGATCACGACAGTAGCAAGCAGTGCTTGCGATCATGCAACATCTAGCGGCCCGAGCGAGAAAGACGCGAAATGCCGTGTGATATTCCATCGTGGCCGTATGGGCTTGAGGGGCAGCTATGTAAAAATCGCATTATAATGCTATTAGCTGTAGTAATCCTCGTGGCTAGCTCTTGATCAGCGTGCTCGCTTTCCACTACGCGGCCCCGGGCTCGATTCCCGGTCGAGGTAAGACTATAGTGTGCGTTTTCCTTGCAACGTCCCAGTACATGTTGCTGTGTGACGGTGAGAAAACTCACTTCACAGATTGAGAAGACCGGAACACGGCATGGGGATGCCTACGTGCTAACCACTCGTACCCCCTTAACCCATGGCCGCGAGGCAGGGACGTCGCCGGTAAGCCTGAGCCCGTTCACGGGCTATCGCGCCAAGTACATGTAATAACTGTAGTAACCCCGCGATGCGCGGGTATTTATTTATCACAATGAGCTGTTAGCGAAAGGAAT
This sequence comes from Acheta domesticus, assembly GCA_031308135.1. Classification (NCBI taxonomy): domain Eukaryota; kingdom Metazoa; phylum Arthropoda; class Insecta; order Orthoptera; family Gryllidae; genus Acheta; species Acheta domesticus. The sequence goes on from JAHLJT010002630.1 coordinate 7,056,009, forward strand.
AAATTATGTCGAGAGCGAAATACAAATAATTTTATTTACAACCCTGTCTTGGTTCGCTGCGACCCACTCATTCTTCCTCTCCCCACTCCACACTACTTTACACCGCCAGCTCCATCCCTGCCACTGCGTTGTTCTCACCAACTCCACCTCTCCGCCAGCTTCACCATCTCCGGCATCTTCACTAACCCCTTCAGTTCTATCATACATGCGTCCCTCCGCTTGTCTCCGAATTTAAAAGAAGGTTTCAGCTGTTTCGCCTTACATTGATCGTAACGGAGGACCAGACAATGATTGATGTGGACAATAGAGAAAAATAAACAAAACTGTTGCAATTCGTATGTGGCAATTTTTGAAGTTTTCGTCATCCGTGACGGGGGTTTTCGAGACTTGTTTTTACATCGTACGCTTTGGTTTATTTCTAAATATCATAATGTGTCACCCGGTTTCCGTGTATACTTCCGAGAATACTAAAGAATTTTAAGGAAAGTAATAGTTCAGGCAAAAAAAAGAAAAATAATCAGGATATTTTGAATACTAGTAGCAAATCAACGTCATTGTGTATTCCAGTTCTTATCTGTTTTTTTCCTGTAAATGTTTTACGTCACGTTAAGCCAAAATTAAAATGTAAATGGATGTTATAAAATACAATTAAACTGCTTTTCGAATAAACATTGCGTGCTTCTTTATTTTTGTGACGGATATTTTATGTTACCCCTCCATAGAGCGTGTAAAATTTTAGGACATTCATTTATTTTTCTAAAAGCATGATTAATTTCATTTTCCGCGTTTTTGTTGTCAGTCATAGCCATGTTTTCAGATGAAAACATTACCGATTCACACTGCCAAGGGTTTTTTTTATTAAGTACCGGTCATGGAGTGCATAATTCTTCCCTTTAGGTGATTGTAAGGTACTGATACTAATTCTTCTCGTTGTAAAGTCATTGTATTTCTAATAAACCTTTGATAAGCTTTCTTGTGTGTGAGATGTAAATGTGAATGCGTTTAAGTCCAGCAATTTGTCGGAAAGAAGTGCATTTTGTCAGTGTTGTAATGTGAACCTTCTTTATTTTTCAGGTAAGTGAATATTGTTTCCTTGTCTCTGCTGACTTCGGTCGTTGGTGAGTGTTCAGATATGTTTCCAAGTTACCATCGCCGCATGGAATTGTACGATTAATGTCGTGTTATTGTTTTTTTGAGACTATTGTGTAAATAAAAGAAAAAGTTATTAAATATCAAAGATGAAAAAAAAGTATGTAATTGTTTCGATGGAAAAACAGATTGCTCCTTTGAACTTCGCAGCATGGCCCTGGTAACATACGTTGGGAGAAATGCTGTTCTACATTTGCTTTCTCTAACTAGGTGCCATTTTCTCATGGGAGCTATAAACGTGGTTAAATGAGCGTTGGGATTAGTTTGTTGGCATATTTCTGATATTTATGGTAACACGTGTGACCTTATCTGCAGGCAGCTAAATGCTACACTCAGCGCTTTTGATTCCCGTTTGTGCATGTACCAGCTCTCTCCGTCTCTGCTAGATGAGACGATTTATTTGCTACTTCAGCGTTTCGCTCAGTCTATCATCTTATCAAAGAATCGAACTAACCAGTATTAGAAAATAAGATTATGTGATTAAAGATGACAACCCAGATCTAGCTAAAAAAAAATGTTTGGTCATATAATCATAAAAAAACGCCCACCTCCTTGGAAGACAAAACTTTTCCCTGCTCTCCAGTTTTGCTAACCAGTGTGAATATACAATGTGAAACGACTAATTGAATGTTGCTGGAACTGAAATTCTCTAGTGGCGCCCGAGGATAGTGGGAAACCATGCTCCACTAATTTTGCAAGAAACGTTAAGAGAGCCTTATGGCTAGATACATTTTCTTATTTGCTGCTTGAAACCAACAAGCACCTTTGCCTCGGTTGCACGTAGTTTGCATTACTTGGTTTCAAGTAATAATAAAGGCTCCTATTGAATATAAAATTTAAACTGCTGAACAAAATTGTAAATTCTTATTTAATCCGACAAATCATTAAAGCATGTTGAAGTGCGACTTATTATTAGAAGTAGTAATTTCTGTTTTAATTATTACAAAGAAATTAAAACTTATTAGGAATCGCGATGGCTCAGTGGTAGGACATTGGCTTCCTGATCTGAAGAAACTAGGTTGGAATCCCGTAGTCTGGGATTTTTTATCTGGCGCTTTCCATTCAGGGCGGCTGTAGGGTCGACTAAGCCTCCTTTCCAAGTGAGCACCAGGCTCTTTTCTGGGGGTTAAGGCGGCCGGGGCGTTGTGCTCGCCACACAACCTCCTCCTCGTGCCGACGGCGACGAATAGGTGGAGCCCTACCTTCACCTCCCCTGTGGGCCACAATTGGACACATCGGCCATTCCTTGTTTTTTTAATTGAAACTTATTACAGATTACTGATATATTCGTTCTTGTTTGTTTGTTTAAAATGTCTATTTTATGTACCAACCAAAAAAGGCAGAAACGACCAGATTTTTCAAAGAACCGCGGATCATCCGATGGTGGGCTTTGCGGCCAGATCATTGCTTTCGCGAACTGCTTCCTGTCGCCGAGGCCGGGAGTCGATCCCGCGACCTCGCTTCGCGGGGTGTGGGCGAGCGAGGCCAGCGCGGCTGCCGCGTGCGACCCACGTGCCGCATCCAGCCCCTCCCCGCCCGTCCAGTGCCCTCTCCCCTTCTCCCACGGGTGAAAAACCAGCTTCCGCTTCCCTCCCCTCCCTCCTGCGTGCGTAGGCCTCTCGCTACGAGGGACGTCTCTGCACAATGCATGGCGGCGACAATGCGGGCGACCCGCGTCTCCCCGAGAGGAGGTGTCGGGTCCAGGGTAAATTATTCAATTCAATTCAATTCAATACGTATCTTATTTTTCGTGGCGAGGCTCAGGCTGTTAGACTTGCTCTTTTGCCTGACCACGCAAATTTCGCTACGCTCCTTATCACTCGGGCGACGAACCAGACGATTAGAATTTCGCTCAGAGACTTTTTTTAGGCTTGAGGATCAAATTTTAAAACAAATATTGCAGTTGTGTTATTTCTGAAACAGATGTATATGCAATGTGAGTACATTTCGTATTTCGGGCCTCGTCAACTACTTAAGCCATTAGTCGTGTAATCGTAGAGCATATATCCCGGGAGGTAGCTGTCCCCGCAGAAATGTGAAAAAAATTAATAAAAAAAAATACAGATGTATTTACAATTTTGAACATTCTTCAGACAAAGGTCACCAAGAGCGAAAAAAAAGTTAGTCCAATCTTTGTTGATAAATGTAGTGTATTATTTTTTGTATTATCCAATAAGATCGTTTTATTTGTGTTTTTTAAAGTTTAGATTTTTGAAATGTCAATTATACATTAATAATCACCATGACATTTAAACGCCCCCTCTGCATGTGGACACTGATGTTAGAGATTACTAAAACTGTTCTAAAAACATCAATGGTTTTGAATATAGATTATTTAATATTTCCACATTAATTTTTCGAAAACACCGATGATTCATTGTCGCATCCAAGACACTAATTTTTATTTTTAAATGAATTTAAAACCATATAACAAGAGATTTAGTGAGCAAAATCCAAAGAGTGAAAGATAAAACAAGACAAGCACAACATTTAGTAATTAATTTTTAGTAAAACTGTACAGCAAAAAATAGACTATTTGACAAAGGAATTGAATTATATAATAAATTACCGTTGGAAATAAAAACAATGTGAACAAATGAAAGAATTAAAAAGAAAAATTACAAAACATAAAAGTAGAAAATTAATTTTGTAACAAAACTAAAATTTTGAGGCCGATGACCTCAAAGAAACGTTTCTCACACCGTAATCTACAGAATAAGCTCTTCTCGAACATTCTATTACATTTTTGCTGGTCCGGCGCTTCCCGATATTACCTCACCTGCTCAGAGACGTGCAGAATCTGTAAGTACAAACATTGAATGAGAGGGATAGAGAGCGGCAGAGACAGAGAGACACAGAGGCAGGGACAGTGTGAGGGAAGGAGTGAGAGACAGAAAGGGTGATGGGAGGGGAAAGAGGGAGATGAAGGGCAGAACAACGTCTGCCGGGTTTTCCTAGTAAACCACATCTCTCCGTAGCGTGAAAGCGCGAGCGTTGCGGCCCTGCGCCGCGGGGGGCGTGGGCGTCGGTGGGCGTGGGCGCCGCGTTGCACGCTGCGCCGCCCACGGGGCTGCAGCGACCGCTCGGGCGGGGGCGCCCCTCTCGAAGGCGGGCGAGGCCGGGGATGGCGTTGACCTTCCGCACGGGAAGCGGTGTGGGCGGGCGCGAGTGGGAAGATCGCTGGCGTTCGCAGATGGACCACGTCAATGCTCTTTCACCACAAGCAAAATGGATGCTTTGTTGTGAAGCTTGTGTCGGGGAGCCGTCTACTTCTGCTGTCGTATCTATTGTACCTATTGTTACTGTTACCGGTAATTACTCCATGCCATAAACGCCTTTTGTTTAATGCGATTTATAATGACATACACGTGTATTATACCTACAAATATAAAATTATTAAAAACTAATTATCATAAAAATAATAAATTGTAATGAAAGCAAAACAATGACAAAGCCAGGGAATGAAATATCAAATATATGAAATATCACAATCAGTGGCAGCTAGTGCCCTAACAGACAAGAGGTTGCACCTCCTTCCAAAGACGGAAATGCTAGTTGCAAAATTCAAAATACGAATATAAATTTAAAATGTAAGCAATTCAAGGAAATTAATGAAAACTAAGTCGAATGAAAGTCTATATTGACTCTGTGTGTATGTATGTGTGTGTGTATATATATATATATATATATATATATATATATATATATATAGGTAAAGCCAGAAAGCCAGAACCACGTTAGCGGAAGGTGTGTGTAAGTATAGTGCGTGTTCTTAATGTGGGAAGTGGCGGTGATCTTCCCCCGCTGGATAGCTAGATACGGCGCCCACCTACAAGTCGGCTTGAAGGGATTTCTCCCACCAGGCATATTCCACGTACCGAGTGTACTAGATGTATCAGATGCACTCTCGTTTTTTGAGTAACATTGGAGTATTTCTTTCGTATTTAGTGATCTCAGTATTATCTTCCTCCTACATAAATCATAATTTGGGCCGAAACATACTGTGTTCTTTGTGAACCTAATCTCGCCTTTTGTTGCTCGCCGAAATAGTAGAACATTGCATTATCCCAACGCGTCAAAAAACGGTCGTTTAAGTCCGTTTTGCGAATTTTCCAGTTATGTACATTTCCGTGCGGAGCGTTCATTCTGAATGCGTGTTAACTCCATTTGCGTGCGTGTTTCCTTCTTCGAAAGCTTCCCGCTCCCAGCGTGCGCTCTCGTTCCCATCCCAAGGCTTTTTTTTTTCTCTCCCGCCTCCGCTTTGCCGACCTTGCTGGTAATCGCGGCGAGGGGCCTTTTTAAAGCGTCGTCAGCGGAGTCATGCGACGGGCAGGCGGCGTTCTGCGGGCCGCGGCTTTTAAATGAGTTGAGCGGCCCGAGCTTAGTAAGTCACAAGGAGTCGGCAAAGCTCGCAGCCGTTTTCAAATTCTCTGCCCCCGGCGAATGACCCGCTGGAAAGCGTTCTTCACGCCCGTCTTTTTTGGCGGTATATCTCGATGGCATCCCGCGGTCAACTTTTCCTAAGGTGGTTATCTACCTCTCACAAAAAGGCATAGCCCGACTGCATCTCTTACGGGGAGAGATAGCTCAGTGCATCAACTGATGTCGCTGCAGTCCCCCTGACAGAGAGATTCTAGGTTCGTGTTCTGACACTAGCTTGTCAGCTAGGTCGAATTCAGTCGCTGTCTGGAGGAGAATTCCAGCGGCCGGCTGCTCTGATTGGTAGTTTTCCGTGGTTTCTCCGATCAACACCAGGCGAATGCCTGAGCACTACCCTAAAAAACGGGCCACGGACCGCGCGAGATCTTTCCTTCCTCTTCCTTGTTCTATTCTCACCCCTGTTCTCACACTTATACTAACATGCACTACACTACCACATATGCCGGGAGACCAGTCGGCAGCGTAGAGCTTGTCCCGGCTGGCGCGGTGCCCCGTTGGTGGGAGATACCTGGTTGAGGGGAAACCCCGCTAGTCGACAGTACGTCGGCGCCGGTTATCGCCATCCAGCGGGGAAAAGATCACTGTCCCCTCCCGATGAAAACACGCACTACACTTACGGGACTAATGACCTAAGTATTTGACGCGCCCGGAAACACGAACAAATCAATCAATCGAAAGCGTTTTTTACGCCCGTCTTTTGTGGCGGTAAATCTCGATTGCATCTCGCGTTCAACTTTTCCTAAGCTGTTTACCTACCTCCGACGAAAAGGCATAGCCCGACTGCATCTCGTACAGTTTTCTTCCTTGGTGTAAGGATTAATTTCTACCTTCACCTATGAAAAAGTAAGTTTCGCGAGAAAAGGTGAAGGGATTATTTGGTCCCCAATTTACATATGGCCGTCCGCGGAGTCATGCGACAGGCATACGGCTTACTGCGGGCTGCGGCTTTTGAATGAGTTGAGCTGCCCAGCCTTACTGAGTCACAAGGCGTCGGCATTGTTGAATGTTCATTGTTAGGGTTTCTCCTGCTCTTCATGAAGCAAACACAGATTATTTTACTAATTAATTTATTAAGTATAAATTTCCCTAAATCGGAGAGGAAGCGTCCAAACGTCGCAACCTTCCTGTTACATTTCTTTTCTAAGACTACCCTCCTCGACACTCCTCGCTTCCACCAGTTCTCCCCCTCCGCTCGCTTCCAAAAAAAAATGACATTCCAGGAAACCGCCCCTTCGACTGACCCCAGAACGTAGCCTGCCAAATGTCAACCACATGCGGGCTCCCCTCTCCGGGGCGCTCGGCCCTCCCACCTCGTGGGAACGCCTCGACACTCGCCCCCCGAGAAGGGTCGTTATATTCATGATCTTGGCTGTCCGGGTCCGCGTCACCCGGACAGCCAAGATCATGCACATGACTCCGGCCGCGGAAGCCTACGACTTCATTGTTGAATGTTGTATCTTCATCGAGCAGAATACCATCCCTTGGTCGAGATGATCCTGATGGCCTGATGTTTCCTTCGTCTTTCCTGAATTTCTCACATGGAGAGACGTATAACTTTCTTTTCAGTTAAATTTTAATTATAAATTAATAAGCATCGCCATTCTCAAATTAATTTTTGTTGCGCACGAATTTAATGTTAAAGGTTACTAAACCAACTTTAAAACATTCGTATTTAAAAAATGGATGGGTTTTGGTCGATGTATTGTTAACATTGATGTTCGATCTATGATCATCGATGTTTGGAAACATTGTCTTGTCGATGTCACATCACTAGAGACCGGAAAAATATGTAGTATTAAACGTCAAAATATGTACATAAATATGTAATGAAAACAGTAAGAATATGTAATAAATATGTAAAATCCGATATAATATGTAGTATTAAAATTCACTAATTAAAAAGCATTTACATAGCAAGAAATTACATTTAGAATAACTGCTCACTTTACATCACACAACTTTCTCGTCAGTAGTAAAAGTGTAATCTATTACAATCCAGAACCGTAGTTTAGCAGCCGGACTAATCGCAATAGAAGCCATAGAAGCCAAACTGGCGAGATTTACGACCAGCAAACATACGCTGTAGCGTGTAGCATCTTCATCGAAGTGTTACACGTCGGCGACCGCAAATTTTTCTCGGAAATTAAGGTTAGAGATCAGAAAACGCGGTGTCAAAGATATTTTGGACACCTAGATTTCCCCAATAATGTAGGGAAAATGCTGATTTAGAAAAAACAAAGAACATCTTTTCACAAAAAAATGGAATTAAATGGAAGAAAATTGATAAAATAAGAAAATATATTGTGAAAACAGCAAAATATGTAAAATATGTAATATAGTTCTTAATATGTGAAAATATGTAACGGAAAAATTCGGTATTGTGTTAGGAGGGCTATGATTCGCCAAGATCACAATTTTGAGAACGGTAAGTAGAAAGACAAAAAATATGTAATTACATAAAAACCCGGTCTCTACATCACTGGTTAAGGGACTCGAACTTAGCCCCCGCGCCTGAGTAACAAGAAATCGCTAAGGCGCGCAGCCGTTTTCAAATTCTCAGCCCAGGCTGATGACCCGCTCGTAACTTTTCTCAAGGCTTTTGCCTACCTCCCCAAAAGGTCATACATAATCCGATTGCAAAACCAGTACTCTAAGGTACTGGTTTTCCTCGTGAGAATAAGGAAGAGTTGTTGTTTCCCCCTTCCCCGTTCCTTAACACCGGCCGTGATGCAGTCGGGCTATGCTTTGTCATGTGCCCAAAAGTGAAAGAGGATTATTTGGGAAGGGTGTGTGAGGGAATCCTGTCTGCGGGATCTAATCTACCTTCATGTTTGGACGTATCTCTTCGCCACACGATTCTGTTACCCAGACGTGGCAGCCAATCAAAAAGCCAAAAATGTGTACCAAATTCTCAAAGTAATAATGGAGGTGTTATTATGTTTGCGATGAACTGCTTTTGTAAGACTATTTTCATCAGTGTATTAGTATCATAATGTACCTCCTTGACAAGATAAAGGCTTTTTTTTCAGAAGCTAGTACTGGAAGGACAAACTGCAAACTGCAAAGGACTGCTTTCCATAATACTGTTAGCAAACATATATTGTGTAACTGTATCATCCTGTATCAACACGCTGTATCATCCCCTCATGTGAATTAGTTCATTCTAATGCATTCCCTGGTATTTAATATAATTTACATGAGTACATTTTTTACTATATGCTCGTATTTACATATATGAGGTGCATGTATTTGAATTTGATGGCTATGAAAAAAAGCAATTGATTAATAGAATTTTAACAAGTCATTGTGCGGTCGATCCCGATGATTCCTTTATTGATTCCTGATCCTCTGGCCCTTCCATGTCGTGACCGTCTGTAGCATCCCTGAAGCGTCAGTTTTCGTATTAGAAAGATCAGAAGTAATCAGAGCCCATTTACCTTTATAATATTATATATTTAATGCTGTAGTTTGACTTTTGTAGCTATCATGCATATATTTCAAGTGTTTAAACTCATTAAAAACATTCGCTGATGATATAAAATTTCGCCTGATAAGAATAACGTAATTCGACTGTGGAACATTTAAATACTTTACAAATTTGCTTCAGAAATGGTGTTCTATAGAGGCGGAAAAAATCACTGTATTGTTTTAAAAGAACTTTTATACATAATAAGTGCCTTCAAAAGCATTCGACAAAAGCTACACATATTTGAGATAGTTCTAAACGAAGAGTTTCAGAACGAACATTATACATTACGAGCTCATCACGAGATTTCCAATTATTAGCCAAATCCCTGTTTTACTCGTTCGACATGGATACAAGAAATGAATTACGAATTCATGACTTTGACATTCGTAACAACCAAATTTTTTCGTGCACAAAACGTATATTTCGCTATTATTCTAAAAATGGCTATTCGTCCCGTAAAACGTCATGATTCCAGTTCGGTTTAATTTAAACAGTACAAAATAAACTAATGCGTTCATAGGTCTAAGGTGAAATGAGTATTTAATCAAAATTGCGTACCATTCTGCCTGTACTCTGCATCGAAGGACGAACAATTGAGCAATACAATTAAGCATTGTGTATTATTACTGAATTAAAATGTGCAATTGTCACTAGTATTGAAACACAATTTTCTGCATGTATAATGGTCGAGCGAAACACAATCCTAGCAGTTGTAGCATTTACATCTCTAGCTATTAATTTTTAATAACTACTAATTTTTTTCGTAATGTACAAAATTGATTTAAAATTAAATGTAAATGAAAAATGCATGTCAATTTAAACTGTGTGTTTAATAATTAAGAGATAATTTTCGTCTTTTAGAGCTTATTTTAGGTGTTTAAAATGAGAGATTTCAGAGAGTAAAAATTCGAGATCACTTATCATTCTGTGACGTTTCCTTCAAACTTTTCCTCTTTCCTACCCAGGCACGAGGAAGTGTCGCAGCGACATGAGTGAGATTCCGGTTAGCACCACAGTCATGAATTTTCGCCTTGCACAAGGTCTTACACACTTACACTTTTCCCTGGTGATAATTGCCCAGTCAGTTTGACTGCTTGTGCTAAGTATTTTGCGACCCTTTGTTGATTCGACACGAAACCTGTGCAGTCTGTTTGTGAAAATCTGCATCGTACGTTGTGTAATGACATCTATGGTACTCTGACTTTAAATAATGAGATGCACATATTTAGTACAGGTCCGAGTAACAGAATCAACTAGTGGTGCTTCCACCAAAAGTACTTTTTAATGGTTACTTAATTTTATAATAATGCAATGTATATCCTTCTTATTCTTCAGTGATATCTTGAAAGGCTCTGTTCACCAAACTTACTTAGGAAAACGAAATCACTAAGTCGCATGAGACTTACCAGTCTCGATTCGAAGGGTCGAGGGCTGTATCCTTCCTCGGGCATCGGTGTATGCTGTCTACTGTGGCATGATGAGGATTTTTCAACCACCAAGCCATCATTTCTGCCTTTCAAACTCAATCCTCTTCCTTAGATTCCTAGTCGGCCTTGGAAACGCATGGGTTTGGGACATTGGCTCCCAAGTAACCGTTACATCCGGGTTGTGGGTTCGATTCCCGCGAAAAGCACGGTTGATGGGTGTTGTGGCATTGTATGCGTTCCTAGCACCCTAAATACATCACTCTCGAACATCGCATCGTGTCCTTAATTCCTTTCTCGTATGCGGTAAGTTGTGTGAGTGGGGATTAGATCAGTTACGCGCGAGGACGTTTGGATCACAACGTCATCGAGATGTGACCTGATTTTCTTCATCTTCTACAGGATTAAGCGGAATAGACACACGAAGTGTTCTTGACTAATTGCTTATATTTGTTTCCGAGACACATCAGCGTGAAGGGTGATGGTAGAGTGACAGGTAAGGTACCACCTAGTGTTGTTAACCTCAGTCGGAGAATGGGGGGGAGAGGGTTGTAGGCATCGAAAGGTGCAAAGATGTAGACTTCGTGCACAAGGCTGACGTCACAAAGGAGGGAGGCGGGTACATTGAAAGCCATCTCGAAGACAGACTTCCTAGCTTTTCGACAAGCAGACTTGGAAAAAATCAAACAAACAAGAATTTGAATGTAACCAATGAAGAAAACATTGAAAGCTAATGTTGATGTTATGATAGCGAAGTTTATGCTCGAAAATATTGATGTTTTAAAAACATTGATGCTTTTTTGCCATCCCTAGACAGTATGTGGAGATCCCTCATCCGGGTATGCGCACTGTCTCCTTTTTCGTATGTCTCGTTCCCGCATTAACGGAACAATGTATTATGGCTATAATGTATTATACGTCGAAAGCTAACATCGATGTTATAATATCAAAGTTTTTGCTCGAAAATATTGATGTTTTAAAAACATCGATTTTTTCCCCTTCCCTAGAGAGTAAATAAATATAATAAATGAATAAATAAATAAATAAATGTCTTTATTTGTGGCGAGGCTCAGGCCATTTGGCCTGCTCTTCCGCCTAACCACTTTCAAAATTGTATTACATTAGTGCATACTAGAAGGAGGTCATTCAATGAAAAATACGTACGCAATTTGAGTGAAAGATTTTTCACATACCAGACAGGAATGAAAGCGAGGGAGGAAAGAGTTGGTGGAGGAGGAATGCTGTGACAGTATTTGTATGTTTAAAGTTATCAATTTCAAGTTAGGGATGTAATTTAAGAATTGATTGCAAATGTATAAAGTTAAACACTACGAGATTTTACTCAAAATTTAGAGAAATTATCTTTCTGTGACTAGGCAAGTTACATATTGAAGAGGATTTTATGGAGATTGTTTAAATCGGTGAAGTATTAATATGTACTTCTAATTGTTTCAAAGAGGTTTTTGTAGAAGCTATGATTGCATACCCTTAAGTAGCAGAGAGTAAGCAGAGATCCCTCATCCGCGCATGCGCATTGTCTCCTTTCTCGTACGTCTCGTTCGCGCATTAACGGTCGTCGTCGGGCGCGCAGAGATCTCACGCGCGAATTCTTAAAACAGGGATACAACGCCTGATAGCGCCTCGCAGAGCCGTGTTGTTGCGTAACGCCGCCTCCCAGCGGCAGGTGGTGGGTCGGGGAACCCTGGTGCAGCGCGGCACGTTGCCCCGCCTGGGGCCATTCAACGATCGCGCGCTGCGGAATCCCGGAGCCCGGACATGCCAGGAGCCCGCGCAGTCTACGTCAGAACAGGCTAGACCAAGGCGCAGGGGAGGGGGATCGAAATTTTAAGGGCTCGAGGGTAGCATGGGAAACCTTAGGCATGATTGCGGATCGCTATAATGTGTTGTACTTCGAAGGGGAAAAAATCCTACGTATGGTTTAGGCGCTAGTGGTGTTCATGGACGGACGGACGCGCAGACGGACGGGCAGGCAGACAGAAGGACGGGCAGGCAGGCAGGCAGACAGACGGACGGGCAGGCAGGCAGGCAGACAGACGGACGGACGGACGGACGGGCAGGCAGACAGACGGACGGAAGGGCAGACGGACGGAAGGGCAGACGGACGGACGTTAAAAAAACAACTTTTTCAGTATTAGGGGACCACAGCACGTGTATTTCCGTTGAAATCTCAAAATCGATTTTTGGCAGCTTTCTCTGTACTACGTATATTACTCAGTATATACGTACGTCTACGAGAAAGTAAAACAAGTTCCTTGAAGGTCACGAGTTGAAAGGAGTGGGGACACTGTCATAAAGTCGGGAGCTCCAATACTAAAACTTTAACTCGTATGGAAGTTAAGTTTTCAATGACAGTGTTCCCCTCTCCTGCCAGCTCGGGACCATGAAGGAACTTACAGTTGTAATCGAAGTGTAGGCCATTTTTTGTAATATTCCACAAATAGAAAAGAGATACTTGTACGAAATAATATGCATTGTTGAATTGAAACAAAGGTTTAATCATGTTGAATGGTTAGTTCTCTAACAGTTGCGTAAGAGTGAAATTAAAAATAAAGAAAAAAATATTATACTCAGAAGAATTGAATTTTGAAGACACTCAACGGTGTCGGTTCATTTTAATTAACATGTGACAAATGGCAAAATAAAAAAAAAGTCCTATAGACAAACAATTAAAAATGCAATTAACATGAAACGTAAAAATCATGTCAATGGGAGTACTATGGTTGATCATCTACATTGAACGAAGATCTCCAGATCAAAGAAAACCTCCAGATCTGTTGTTCGAAATCTCAAAAGATGCATCAAGAAAGAATCTATAAGTGGACTTCTTTACTGATTTTTAATAAATTTCCCAGAAGAGAACAGGACGTTCTTGTATGAGTTCATGTTAGACCGTACTAGACAGGGACCGCACACTAGGGAGGAGTACACTGAGAAACAGGAAAAAGTACGTAGATAAGGCTTCTTTCAGTTATCTGTCTGCATGTGTCGGAATCGTCGTTTTTGAGGTGAAGTTAAAACCTAGTACAATTTTCATTGGTCAAAATGTTAAATTTTATATTTGAAGCTCGAAATCTGAGTTGGAATCTTGACGAATTGCTGATAATTAGAGAGCGAATGTTGATGACATAAAACATCGTCAAAAAATGATAAATAAAATGCCCTTAAATGTTTTTAAAATGCTTTAAAAGAAAAGAAAAATGACGTAAAATATTTGATAAAAACCAGTTAGAATGAACAAATCAAGCTGTTGGATACGTTACTGGTGTAATCGAGGCTGCTTCTATTTGTTCAAGTGATCTGTTTTCAAACTTTTGGGTTGGAGTGTTCTTTACCTGGAAATATCTGTATTTAGCTATCTCAAATCGGCTGAACCGACGCTGATAGGCGACACAGGAAACTTAGACCGACTGCTAACATACAATTTCTGTGCGAAGAAATCGAATGGGCCACCCAGGAATTCTTTGGACAACATATGTTACTTCTCGTTAATATTATTTGAAGCAGGTACCATTAAATTACATTAAAATCAATGAAATCAGCGAAAAATGCGTTAAAAATGACGGGAAAAGGTAAAAAAAAAAAGACTTATTAGATGAAATCGACAAAAATGCAAAAAAGAAATTAACATAAAAATGGGTATTTTCCTTTTGTTATAACATAAAATGAATTTCTTAACTAAACAGCATTGTTCTAAAGTGGAAAGAAAAAATAACAATTTATTAAAATCTGTCCCCTACAGATGATAAATCATTTTGTGGAGAAATGGAAATGAACGTAAATTAATAAACCTCTGAATACTCCTTCCCTTCTTCTCTATCCGTGCTTTGTGACAATTGAAACTGTTTTCCAGTTCTACGAGGGACATTCCGGCTGTTAGCCCAAAGAGTCTCATTTGCAGAGATGGAATCTGCTCACGTGTGGGCGCGACCATTTCCTTTGTTGCATGAGTTACTCTCACGCGACTGGGTCTCCGTGAAACGATACAGTTCACCCTTGGATTGTACGCGGCGTCGGAGCTAGACATTTTTGGGCCCAGGGCAATGTTGAAACGTAGCCCCCTTTTGCCCCCCAGAAAAAAATTAAAAATGTGAATGTTGTATCATGAATCTACATGAGTTATTTTATTTCAACAAATAACATTCATTATGTTAATGTTAGAGATAGTTATTGAAAATGTTTTTAAATAATAGTTTTAAATAAAAGTATTTAGTAATCGAATATCTCAATTTCTACGGTGAGCTTAAAACGCTAAAAAAATTGGTTTTAGATTAATAAAATCATTTGTTATATAATGAAATAATAAGCGTAAATTTCATAATGTTAGCGTCATTTGATTAATTTATATCGACGTACCTTACAAGTAACTGCTATAATTAACTATTTAGGTAAATAATTAAAAATGTTATCAAATATCAGACTACTGTACCGCGACTTATAAAATTACAGAGACGATTTTCTCGATCTCTAATTTCTTTTTCAATTTTTTTTTACTATTTTTTTCCCAACAATCTCATCATTGGCTCCCTTGACTTGCGGGACCCCAGGCGACCACCCGGTCTGTCCATGCCTACTGCCAGCACTGACTGATTGTACGATCTTCTGTCGGGGACTGTACGAAATGAATTTCCGTTTGAAGTATACATTTGCAGGAAAGTGATTCGAATCATTCGGGGCCTTTCGGACTATAACGCAGTATATTATTTGTCGCGTTCTTTTTGTTAGTGATTTCTCGTACCCGAATATTTCCACGTTCACGGTAGATTTATGTGAATGAAAAACATAATGGCAAAGGTTATTACGGAGATGATTAATGATTGAGTTACCTTGGAAGGTTTGGCAAGAGAAACGGGAAAATCTCATGAGAACCGTCTGCGAACCCGTTTGGCCAGGCTGCAAATTCCAATGGTGTGCCCTGGATTCGTACCCCGGTGCAGCTGTAAAGCAGCTTGTTTACTGGTCTCTTCTACACAACTCGACCTTCAAGTTGGAACCGAAGAAGTACCCCACCTCCCTTCCAGACCTACGATTTGTCGATCTTTGGCCTTCTTTTTTGTTTCACAGAGCATGGTGTAGACGTTAAACATTTTTCATTTCACGTTCACTGTCGGCGCATTTCTAATTTTGTGATGGTGGTAGGTGCTTTTGTAATGGCTGCAACGTGAAAGTGTACAAGCAACTAATCACCAAGGGGAACGCCCTCCCCCCCAAAAAAAACAATTGACAGACGACAGCATTCACTGTGTTAACTAATATTTTTAACCTATAATAATAGGTCGAAGAAGTCAAAGAAACAAAGAAGAGGTTTGGAAGAAGACTGAAAGAGAAAACGTTCTTGTTAATGCACATGAGAAAAAGAAGAAACATATGGATTAGATACATTATTCGACATAACAGTTTGCTGGCCACTGGTTTGGACGGTGTTGTAGAGGCAAGAAATTGTTAGGTCGAGCTCAGGGCGGACTGAGAATCTGGAGAAGATTGGTAGAATGGAAGATATTGGGTAAGGACCGGAAACGTTGGAAAACTACTATCACCTCTTATTCTCGTGTTCCTAGAGGCAAATTGCTGCTCGCCCGGCCAATGCCCGTACGTGCGCGCAGCCCGTCCCTAAGGGAATTGAAAATTCCTCTGCCACGGGAGCAGGAAGGAGGGTAGATGGGTCGATCTTGCATTTTCAAGGCTGTCCTCCCCTGTCGGTCATATTTTTATTCCAAGTATACCCTTTCTTCATTAATTTCTTTGTACAAAATAATTTTGTATTTTGGTAAAGCTGTTCTGCATTTCTGGTTTTGTTCGCTAATGGATAGTGGATATAGATGACAGTGACACTACCTTTAGAATTCAGCCCCAGAAGCTACCCCATAATCACCAGCATAGTACATTTCTAGCGCGATCCCGACCAGGTATTTTGTACATTGCTTTGCCTCCGCTGATGTCGAGACTCGAAACATGCGTTAGTCCGGGAATGCGCGCGTCGCTGATTTCCTGCACAAACGTGAAAGAGCGATCGTCGTCCCTGACTTACGAGGATCCTCGATGAGAATTTGCGTATGTAGCAGTTTGGAGCGTCTCCATCGGCCTCGGGTGTGCCGGCGTCACCTCGCGTCGTATAGGAATTATTCGCTATCGTATTGCATCGCATCGCATCGCATCGCATCGTATCGTATCGTACCGCATCGCATCGCATACGATGTAACGATACGAATTGTTCGCTATCGTATTGCATCGCATCCTATCGCATCGTATCGTATCGTATCGTGTTGCATCGCATACGATGAAACGATACTTCTTCTCTATCGTATTGCATCGCGTCGCATCGCATTGTATCGTATTGCATTGCATACGATGAAACGATACGAATTCTTCGCTATCGTATTGCATCGCGTCGCATCGCGTTGCGGCGCCGTCCGACGGCCGCCAACGCTCCGCTCCGCGCCGCGCTCGGCGTCGGCGAAAGCGCGCCTACTCGCGGAAGCCGCGTCGGCGGCCGGTCACGTGGCCGGCGCCGCCGCCGCCGCCGTGGTGGTGGGTCCCGTTGTGGAGGCCGCCTCCACCACCGCCGCTGCCGCCGCCGCCGTGGCTGTCAGTGTGCACGCCGCTCTGGGACTCGCGCGCTCGGCGTCGCCGCCGGACGCTTCGACGCCGCCGCCGCCGCAGCACGCGCGTTGCCACGCCGCTGGTTGTTGTTGTCGTCGCGCGCGCGAGCGTGGGAGGCTCGCCGCAGGAGACCGTCATTGGCGGTGGATACTGTCAGCGCTCTGGGAATTGTTCGTGGGGTGTTGGAAAGCGCTGAAAGCGGGCAAACGTTTTGCTGTTCGCGCGATTCGGTCTACACTTGTACAGTACACGACGTAGTTCACCAGACCCCCGAGACATAAAGCTTGACAGTGCAACGCTGCCTGTTGGTGGGTGGGTTGGGATTCGTCAGCCGAAGTGAGCGGCGGGAGATTGTGGATTGTTCGAAAGTGTTGATCGCGATTCGGATCTCGCGCTGTGATTTTCGCCACTTGCCGCCCCCGGATAATGTACAACTTGCGTTGTGTTGTCGTGTGTGTTGGTTCCATCAACTCGAGCTAGCGACGGATCGTCGTGGGGTGTTCGAAACTACAGCAAGCGTGTTGATCTCCCAGTGAGGTTATCGCAAGTTGTCCCCCCGGGCAGTGCTCTGTGGTCCGTATTTGTTGTTGGTGAAGCGTGTGTTTGCGTGGGCGGTACGTCACGTGTGGCGCCGAACGCCGGCCGTCGCCGGAGAGTGACTCAGGTGGTGGAAGCGTGGTGACGGATTGTCCGTGTCGACAAGGCGGCTGTTGTCAGCGACCGTGTTGGAAGTGGCCACTTGCGTTTCCAAGGAAGCGCACCTGACACTTCCGGGCCAGCGTGTGAAGTACGGGGAATGTTGAAAGGGAAAGGAGTGCTTGAGAGCATTGTTGCCACAGAGTGTAGAATTATATTTTAACTCCACCGGCGTGTATGGTGGAAAAAAAAAGTTCCACTCGTTTGTGGCAACTGTTCGAACGAAACGTCATTACGAGTGCTTCCTTGTTTATGTAAATATTAGGAAGAAAAGAGCACTAAGCGAGTGATCGTCTTCGTGGGCTTCAGTGACAGTTGAAGCTTCCACTGCAAGATGATGTGTCGAGCTTGAATTCGTAATGTTCTCGAACCATTTTTAACAGTCAGAAGATATTTCCTTTCCAGACGAAGACGCGTAAGGTTTTGTGCGTACTACTGACCGTGTTCGATCAGAATCTTGGGCAAGACGCGTGTTTTTATTGAGCAATATTTTTCAACGCGGGACCGCGCTTGCCGTGTGCCGTGTAATTCACGCGAACTGCCTCCGCAGTCTCCCCCGCCTGCCTCCGTCAGCGCTGGCGGAGCTCTCTTTCCGCCTACGCCGCCGCCGCCACCGCCGCCGGCTCCGGTTGCTGACGCTCGAGGCTCGCCCCCCCCCCCAGAAGAAGGCCCGGCGCGGCGTTCAGCCCACAGGGGAATCGTCGACTGCGGCTGGTGACGAAGTGTCGCAAGCGTCCGTGAATGAGTGCGGGCACGCGCTCGCTCTCCGCGGAAGCACGTGGCCTGTGAGTCTCCGTCACGTGCGGTCTATTTACATACATCCGTTGTTTCGACCCTTTCCCCCCTCCCCGTGTGGTGGTCTGTTGAGTGTCGTTCACGCGGCTGTCCAGGCGTGTATACCTTGTGGTTTGTGGAGCGTCCGCAGTGTCCAGTGTTGTTTGCCACGACGGGGTGCGTGTTTGTGTTGACGCCCGTGAAGGTGAACCACCAGTGATATAAGAAGTGAGTGTGCGCGCGTGTGGTTGTTTGTGGAAGTTGTGTCGGTGAATCGGTTGTCGCCCTCGCCGACTGCTGACGTGAGCCCGAGCGTGTGCGTGTGGAGGAGCGTGAGCGTGCGGTAGGTGAGGCATCCATGAGCTGCACCGCTCCTTAAATGAAGAGCCGCCCTGGGGAGCGTTCCCGTGGGAGTGGGAGCGTGAGCGTGAGTGGCGGTCCGCCACCGGTAGCCGTCGCCGCCGCCGCTGAGGGCGAGCCCTCCTTGCACCCGAATCCCGAGTGGTGGCGCTCGGTCACCGACTTGATGACGTGCGGCCGGTTCTACTCGCCCGTCGCCTGGATCTCTAACGGTACGCGTGCGCCGGCGTGCGAACTCGCTCTCTACGTCTCTCTTTCTTAACATTTCTTTCCGTATGTCAGTCACTGTCACCGGCTCTCTGTCTTTATGTATTTCTCTCTCTGTCGCTGTCACTGTCTCTGTCCCTCTCTCAATCTGTCTCTATTTTTTTGTCTAACTCTTTGTGTGTGTATCTCTGATTGCATCCCTCTCTCTTTCTCTCTCTCTCCCTCTCCCTGCCTCTCTCTGCCTCTCTCCCTCTCTGCCTCCCTGCCTCTCTCCCTCCCTGCCTCTCTCCCTCCCTGCCTCTCTCCCTCCCTGCCTCTCTCCCTCCCTGCCTCTCTCCCTCCCTGCCTCTCTCCCTCCCTGCCTCTCTCCCTCCCTGCCTCTCTCCCTCCCTGCCTCTCTCCCTCCCTGCCTCTCTCCCTCCCTGCCTCTCTCCCTCCCTGCCTCTCTCCCTCCCTGCCTCTCTCCCTCCCTGCCTCTCTCCCTCCCTGCCTCTCTCCCTCCCTGCCTCTCTCCCTCCGTCTCCCTCCTTGCCTCTCTCTCCTCCTCTCTCTCCTTCTCCCTCCGTCTCTCTCTCCGCCTCTCTGCCTTTCTTTCCGCCTCTCTCTGCCTCTGCCTCTCTACGTCTGTATGTTCCTGTCTCCGGCTCTCTGCCTGTGTCTTTCTCTCTGCCTCAGTATCTTTCTCTCTGAGATATAGGATAAGTAAGCGATGTGCGCGGATTTTCACCCGGTCTCGCCCGTCGGCCAGACGGGTGAGCAAACGTTTGCTCTGGTTGTCGCCGCTGTCACCACCGGAAGTAGGTACTGCTATGTTGGAGAATGGAGAGCTTAAACTGCCGGAAAAAATTAAAGGATGTGAAGGAAATTTTGGAAAACGCAACGTTTGTAACAGTTTCCCTTGTAATCGTCCTTGGATTACCAAACAAGTGAAATGAAATTGTTATGCTCTTTTTTTGGTCAATTTAATTGAACAATCACTACACGTATTTAAGAGTGCTAAAATCAGTTTGGAAGCGCATACTATTGCTTCCCTGAAGGGACTTACCCGCACTTCAATGTTATTTTCAGGTGTTGTTATACAATTTTGAAAACTATTCGTTTTATGATGGAAGTCATTCTCGCTGAATATGAGTCATAAACAACCAAGCACAAAATAAAATATGGGGATTCCTGCAAGCCAATACAGACGGTGTTGCAAGTCGCTACAATGAGCGAGATGTTATTGTTCTTTTAAAGAAATCGTTACAGAATAAGTAATGAATAGAGACCGGAAAAATATGTAGTATAAAACGTCAAAATATGTTCATAAATATGTAAT
The DNA here is from genome assembly GCA_031308135.1 of Acheta domesticus. Taxonomy (NCBI): domain Eukaryota; kingdom Metazoa; phylum Arthropoda; class Insecta; order Orthoptera; family Gryllidae; genus Acheta; species Acheta domesticus. Next base: position 7,076,464 of record JAHLJT010002630.1, read on the forward strand.
GAAAATAGTAAGAATATGTAATAAATATGTAAAATCGGATATAGTATGTAATATTAAAATACACTAATAATAACATACATTTACGTAATACGAAATTAGATTTATAAAAACTGCTCACTTCACATCCCACAACTTTCTCGTCAGTAGTAAAAGCTCCATCCATTGAAATCCAGGACCGTAGTTTAGCGGCCGGACTTATCGCAATAGAAGCCATTGCACAAACTGTCGAGAGCTACGACCAGCAAACATACACTGGTAGCATCTTCATCGAAGTGTTACACGTCGGCGATCGCAAATTTTTCTCCGAAATTAAGGTTACAGATCACAAAACGCGGTGTCAATGATGCTTTGGACGCCCAGTTTTCCCCAATAATATAGGGAAAATGCTGATATTAAAAAAATACATCTTTTAATAAAAAATATGGAATTAAATAGAAGAAAATTGATAAAATAAGAAAATATATTGTGAAAACAGCAAAATATGTAAAATATGTAATACAGTACTAAATATGTAAAAATATGAAACGAAAAAATTTGATATTGTGTTAGGAGGTGTGTTAGGTTATATTGTGTTATGATTCGCCAAGATTACAATTTTGAGATCGGTACGTAGAAAGACAAAAAATATGTAATTACATAAAAATCCGGTCTCTAGTAATGAAAGATTCAATGTTCGTTTCAATCGGTCCGCACCGTAGGTGCGACAAAAATATGAATTGAAATGGTTCAAATTTTTACAAGACATTATTTATTGTAAAATTTTGCCGCCCCCCTAAATGTTCCTGCCGGAGCGGGCCGCCCCTACCACCTCCACCACACCAGACCTCTTGAGGGATGTGATGTAATGTGATGTTTATTTGTGTGCATCAGTGGCCTTTCGTGCTGTCGTAAGAACACTCTTTCGCATCGGTGTTAAGTTTCAAGTATTTGCGGATATTCCTGGTCGGGTGAACAGACGGACAAGCATATAGGTCTTTCCCCTCTCACACCGGATGCGTCTAACGCATTTCTCAACCTTATAGTCGTCACCTTACGCTTGTCCTAGCTCGTCATATCTCAAGATGCTCTTGAGGAAAACACACACTTTTTTAAATAAAAATATGAGAGAACTAAGGTGCTCTGCCAGTACGAAAGACATGGATTATTTAGGCCTTTGTTTAGGTTTCTTTGTAATAATTGTGTTTTTATCTAAATGTCTGTTTATGATTATTATTATTATATTATTATTGTTATTATTCTTTTTCCGAGTCCTGATGTCGACAGAAGAGAAGAGTGGGAGTGTTGGTTATTTCGGCAACGGAACTTTAATCAAATCTGGATCTCTTTTTTTCGTAGCAAAATATTTTCTTTTACACGGGAGTGAGCACTCCTGGTTATCAAAGTTTGTCAACAACACTCCTTGCTATGATTTATTATTAATTCAATTTGTGTGACTAAAGAAGTTGGGATAGGTATTCCGGGGCTTAAGTAAACGTAAGCATATATTGCCGTTGAACTCGTATTAGAAATGGAAATTATTGTTGTAATGCTCGTATATACGTGGAGATCTCTGGGAGTGTTATTCGTGGAGTGCAATTGAATGTAAAATTATATGAATTATTTCTCCTCGTTATTTGTAGTCTTATGAGATGCCACTTGTAAATGGCATGATATAGTATTAGCGAATTTATCTCGGCGGCGGCAAGGTATATGGACGACTCCTTTTCTCATTTTCGGTAGCGACTTTGTTTTCTTTTTCGACGAAGTGACCTCTAGGAACACCGGTATTATCATGAAAATTTGTTTTGATGGCGTGATATCTTCCCACATCCTTATTGGATAATGGTCGACCCAGTTCTTTTTCCTTCGAGGATGCCTCTTTCAAGTATGAGCTTACTTATGATCTCATGATTTCATGACTCACGTTATCTTAATATATTGACTGTTTCATAGGCTGGTGTCTTTCCTACATATGAGTTTTATTGCAAAATATTTCTTCTAATATCCCTTAATGTAATGGTAATATACTAAATTAGTTGCTTACATATGTAGCGTTATTTTAATGATTTCTATGTAGTTCCTCGCCAGCACAAACATAACATTTTCTTCTTCTTTTTTCGAGGAGAAATCGATAAAGTTATTGTTTTAGAAAAACCAACGACGCATATTCAACCTTTCTGTCGTCATTTGGCTTTTATTTAGCTATCTTCCTTATAATGTTACTTTTTGAGGCAAATTTTAAACATTTCTCATCTTTGTAAGAAAATTTGGTAAATGTTTTATGACTTTTTTAACCTGATTTTAATTTTTTTAGACAAGTCTGTCGCTTTCAGTATTGCTGTCTGTGCTTTCAGTATTCGTGAATCAGCTCTTCTTTTTCGACACGTTGAATTTTCAACGTTCGCAACAGTGCCTGTGCTAGCCATGGGCAAACCTGGCGTTCGCCCGGGGCCGCGCCTGTCAAGGGGTCCGATGGTGGGTCTAATGGAGGGGAAAAAAATTGAAAAAGAGATTAAGACTCAAGAAAATCGTTATCATAATTTTATAAGTCGCGATCCAGTAGTCGGATGTTTGATAAAATTTTCAATTAACTTTTTATCTTAAATGTTTAATTATAGTCATTATTTGAAAGATATCTATGAAATGAATTAAATGACGCCAACATTTAAATAGGTTCCACTGAAATTTTATTAATATTCCACGTGTTTACCAACAAGTGATTTTATTAAACACTAAATAAACACGAACTTTTTTAACGTTTCAAGATCACCATGGAAATTGTATTATTTGATCACTAAATACTTTCACTTAAGCATTTTTGTTTAAATACATAACTTTTTCTAGCTTAAACGTGGTAATTTTTGTCATTTGTTAAAATGAAATAACTCATAGCGATACAAACTTTAACGTTTGTATACTTTTTCGGGGGGGGGCTAAGTTTCAGCATAGCCCCGGGATCAAAATTGTCTAGCTCCGGATCTGGTTGGCACATACATCTGAGAAATTTGAGAACACTTTCGTGCTTGTGGCCTGTTTAATGTCATTGGTGGGTCCTGAAACAGGTTTGTCCTCCCTCCATTGGAATTGAAACCTGATACATATCTGAAATTGCTCAGCATGCAAGCGTGATGACATGACCTTGTCATGGAATAGAGAGGAATTTCAAATTATGAATGGAGAAACGCTTATATATGACATTCTCCACTTTAAAATACTTGTTCGATTCGGAGCTAGGTTATTCATTTAACTTATTTTCATGCAATACTAATATTAATAATAACTTCACTTCGTCGTAGAAATCACATTCATCAGGAGTCGGTATCAACAGCTCACTACAAGAAATCCACACGTAGTACATGTGCCTTACATTGCCAGACGACATTAAATAATTAAAATCGATTTTTCAAATTCAGGTTCAATGTAAAATCTTTTCTGCAACGTAACTGTTTCTGTGCAAGAGACTATACTGATCAACAAAAAGAAAAATGATATTCATTTTAACAATGATATATGATGCATTAGTTTACATTTGTAATATATATTTAAAAAATACTTGATATACCTGTGAAAATTAATTTATTTAATCTTCTGGGTCAATGACCCCTATCTCTATAAGGTTTTTGTCCATTTTCCCTGTTCCATTGAGCGATTTCTGAGATAGCTATACTTGTTTTGCTCCTGGGCGTAAATGTAGCTTCTCCACTCGCACGTTTAATTGAGCTCTCCTTTTGCTAGCTGAGGTTGGAGTAGAGCCATTCATAAGCAATATTTTTCTTTTGCACAAAATTCAAAAAAGTGTATTTTCTTAGGGACTGTAATAATTTGGCAGGCCACTGTCTATGGTTGATTTTGTGATTGTGATTCAGGGCGTATCAACTGCTAAGGTAATTGGTTCCGTAAGTGTAGTGCATATTTTTTAGCGGGAGGTGGCTGTGATCTTTCCCCGCCGACCTGCCGTCTGTTAGCGGGGTTTTACCCAACCTAGTATCTCCCACCAACGGGGCACCGCCACAGCCAGGACAAGTCCTAAGCTCCCGACGGATCTCCCAGAATGTGTGGTAGTGTACTAATTCATGTAAATGTGTGTGTGTGTGTAAGGGTGTGTGGGTAGGATCAGTCCCGGTTTATCCTAGTAGCACTTGTAGCACGTGCTACAAGCCCCGCGTTTTTGGGGGCCCCGCGAGAAAAAAGTCTCACTAATGAAGAAAAAACCTTTTGCCCTTATGAAATGTGTGAGCTTATTGTAAAAAAAGACAAAAGGATATATAAATAAATAATGTTAAAGTTAAACAATATGTCGTACGACATATTGTTTTTGATTTAAAATACAACCATTTGAGATTTATTAATTTGTTTGGATGATTTATTGGGGAATAAATTAAAATCAGAAAACAATAAGCTGATCGTATTTTTACGCGGAAATGTTTCTTTGGGTAGTCCAGCTTTATCTCCACGATTTCAATACGTGCTCCACCGATATCACGATTACGATATCACTTTTACTCTTAATTCAATCACATACAAATTTTGAAATCGTTGAAACATAATTCAAGTTTTAAAATAAGTAAAAGTTTTGTAACCTTATTACATTTTTCGTATTTAAAAAAAATGAAAATATTTAAATAATTATTATATATGTAATATAATTTATTACATACTTGGCATAATTTATTACGACTATTGCGTTAAAAAAACTGAAAAATTAAAAACAGGGGCCCCGCATGATAAAAGTGCTACAGGCCCCACAGGTCGTGAAACCGGCCCTGGGTAGGATAGACGATGGGAAGGAGAGATCGCGCGCGATCCATGGCCCATTTGTTCGAGTACTGCTCCAATATTCGCCGGGTATTGATTGGAAGAAACACGGAAAACCACCTATCGGACCAGCCGGCCGCTAGAATTCCCCTCCAGTGACAGAACTCCACCTAGTTATCTTGCTAGTGTCGAAAATCCTGCCACCGTCGGGACGGGAACCGTAGGACCTCCCGGTCAGGCAGGGACCACCCCGGTCGGGCACTGCAGTGACATCCGTTGATGCCCTGCACCACCTCTCCCGTTATACGGTTTGTGTTATTGTATTTTGTGAAAGTGACGTATCTGTGCATCTCCCTCGGAGTGACGTGCCGTCGTCCGCGCGATAAGCAGATCAGTGGAGCGTGTGGAACGGCGGGGCACCGCCGCGATCGTCGGCGCTGTAGAAGTCCGTCGCCCGATTACTCCGCTTCGCGTTTTTCCGCTCCTCGTTTTTTTTGCCCCTCTCCACCCGCTGCGCCGCCTCGTGTTAATGGCCCCCGTCGCCCGGTCGCGTGCTTCGGGGCGGAAGTATTGGTCGGTGCAGAATGTTGGACTTCAACGTCTCTGAAGAGGACGATTGGGAAAACGGAAAGGTAGATACAGAGAGTAGCGCAACCGCCGCCCTTTAATATTCTCTCGCCCGTTAGGCCCGCCTGGCAGACAATTGGTGACATTAAGGAGATTTTCTTAGAATATTAATATTGGTTTGGGATCGATTCATGGTTCTCAACCAATAGAGTACCACACAGTTTCACTTCTCCTGACAACTGGTTATAAAATGACAGGATCGGTGGAACTACAGAATACGTTAGTCTCTGTAGCTAGGGGCTCTACGAAAAAGGTTGTGACTTACTCTGCATTTTTTACTATAAACATTTTCCCATTTTAACATTTTCAGAGTTCTGTTCACACTCTTGGTGTATTGTTGGTTTCAAAACACTCTTAATTCCTGATTCTTAAAATCACATTTTAGGGAGAGGAAACTTTTATCGGACTTCATTTCCATTGTGCCTTATTTTCCTTGTCCTTGAGGCCTGCTCTTCTGTCTGATCTTGCAAATTTCGCTACTCTCCTTTCACCATCTAGCGGAGAAAGAAGGCACCACTCGGGCACCGAAAGGGAGCGATGAGAATTTTGCTCAGACTTCTTTTTGACTTGCTGTAAATCTATAACATGGGACAGTCGATTTTACCTCCCCTCTGAAGGAAGGTTTACGAAGGAAATATTCGCCCTGAAAAATCCACAGCCTCGAATGGGTTTGAACCCATTAGAATTTCGCTCAGACTTCTTTCAGGACAGAGGATATTTTACTAAAGAATTAAGGCAGTTAATGTACAACATGGGACAGACGATTTTTCTTCCCCTCCGAAGGAAGGCATGCAAAGGATTTTATCGCCCTGAAAAATTCACGGCCTCGATTGGGTTTGAACCCGCAAACTTGGATGTAAGAACCAGACAAGCTAACCGTTAGACCACCGAAGAAAAAAAAATTGTGACCTGCTCTGCTTTATAAATGATTTCCTATTTTATACAGTTTTATTGATATTCTTCATTTGTATTGTTGGCTTAAAATACACTTAATCTTAATTGTTTAATTCGAAATGTTACATTTTTGGTAGAGGAATCCTTTATGGGGATCCACATTTTGGAAAAAAATTGTAGGAAGGTACAGAAAGGAAATTTATTTTTAATGTCGCGAGGGTTTTCTGCCTAATTGGAGGGTGCGTATTCTGATGATTTGAGGTACGCTATCTTAGAATTCTGTGGAGAAATGTGTTGTCTGTTGTTTCGAGATGGAATTCATTTCGAGTCTGGCGCTTAGAAATAAAACATGCTGCATTGGTAATTGTTCGGAGAAGTTGATTTTGTACGACCTGTTGTTATTTTGGCTTGATTTCGCGGCATTTACACAAAGGGGACACCCCCCTCCCATCCAACTTAATTTGGCCCGCTGTTAAGAAAGATTGAAAACTCCTTATCTAGAAAAACTAACAAGTAATATTACGACACTTAGAGTCCTTTCGAGTTCCAACTTGAAATGTGGATTGTGGAAAGAATTTCAATTTGGCCTGTGACTGAAATTTTTACTTGTTTAATAGTTATAGCTACACTTCATTTTCTGTAATAATTGTATTATGGCCGGGAAGTTGGGTGAAGAGATATTCGCAAATTTAGTGTAACGGGCTTTTTGTCTTTCTTCAAAAGTGAAGAGAACTCAGATATAAATTATTTTCCTTTCTGTCATGGGGATATATTACATACTTATGCCTGGTACATATTAATGTAACGCTAAAATGCCGTTAAAATGTATTAAAATGAATGTGGTGTACACCCCAAGTTCTTTGATGCGGCAAGGAATAGTTTTTATTTACTGCAATTCGTAGTTCGCCACTTCCTCGTGAATATCCATCGGATATTACAATTAAATGATTATTACTCCCTTCCCTTTCATCATTTCCGTGTTCATGTGTTGTTTTTGACACGAGCAAACATATTTGATTTTGCCATTGATTTGAAAAGTATTGTGAATTGAAGAATTGTACTTGTGGCTTGAGCTGATCTGCTACCGTCTTGAACTGATGAGTCGGCACTATTTCTTTTCCTATCGACCAAGCCAATGATGCGAAAACTGCTCTTTTTTGGCTGCGTTTTCTGTTGGAGTTTGGGAATGTAACGGTTTTGTCTTCACTTTGGCATTTTGTACAAAACCCAAAATAAGGAAAGTCACTCTAGTCAAATAACTAAAATTCCTTTGCCTTGATTTTTATTACTTTCTAATATGTATTCAAATGACATATTGTGTCAGGCGTATGTTCAGAATGATTAATTTTGATAGAGGAAGATTAAAGAATGTTGTTACCTTGAAAACAAAAATTTAAAAAAATTGAAACATTTGTTAAATATTCGTTCGTATCTTCTTCGAGATACTTCTTCGAACAGAGAATTTCAATAATTTGAACAGAACATTTGGTGCTGAAAAAAAAAAGTTCCTAAATAAGATTGCTGTCGAGGGTTTATAAATTAATTGCTTCTCTTATCTTAAATAGAAGGCGTACATTATTTTTAGATGTTAATTTTAAGTTCTGATTTTTAACTGTGTTCGAATTGTTTTTGTTGAACTCTGCGGATAAATTGAAGAAATAGAAAAACTGAAGAAATAGAAATGAGTATGTCGTCTCCAATTGGTTAATAAATGCCAAATTAGGTGCCAGAAAGCAAGAATTGGGAGCGTATCAATGCTTACTTGCGCAGAACGCATTAATAAACTTGTGTTTCTCACTAATGATACATGATATTTGTTGCCATTTCTGTATTTGGGAATGCGAACCCCTGTATCCCCTGTAGTGTAGAAACAAAAATTCCATCTTTTTCTGGAATTGGAGTTCAGAGTTGGAGATATTGACGGCATAAAATTTATTTTTTTCTAAGAATGATTTCATCGTCGTCCATGTACTGTGCTCCCATCTTCGGCACCGGGCGCCCGAGAAAGTACAGTCGACTCCGGTTATAGTGAACCATCAATTACAGTGAACTTAAGTTACTGATCCCGTTTCACTAATACAAATAACCATAAGAAGATTTGGTTATAATGAACCTGAACTTTGGTTATAGGAAATACGACCTGGAAATGAACTCCCTCATGGAAAAGAATATATTGCCTCGGTGCCACAAATTCCAACAATGTGCAGTTTGAAAAACGTATCGGCCAAAGGTCATATTGTGGAAAAGTGGGACGAGCAATTGAAGGGGGTCAAGACTGCATTCCGATGCTTAGAGACAGTTGTCAAAGCAGAATCGAGTATGGAGAGAGCACGAACTCTGGAGAATTATCAATAGAAATTACTAATGAATATTGTAGGAAGCAAACAATTCACAATAATAGCTATTTTAAGGTCAATTTAAGATAATGATATTTTCAGTTCGGGCTGTTAATGAATTTTACTATATCTCTACAGTAATAAAAGCAATCATTGTGGAGAAATTTTATTTAATTTTGACATCATAGGATATAAAGAACCTCTGTTATATTGAACCAAAAATGTTGGTCTCCAGAAGTTCACTGTAACCGGCGTCGACTGTAGCTACTACGCCCGTGGAGATGGGCGATTGTGGCTTTGTAAGGTGTTCCAAGATTCACTATCGCCCAAGAAGCTTTGTGCTGCGCAAGAGGCGTGTAAACGGCTGGGCTGCTTGCATATGCATGTGCACGTCAGCACACGTGTAGGAGGCTGGCAAGTTCATCGGGATAAGGTAGCGCCCGTACGACGTCTATTTTTGTTCGTTTCTTTGTGATGAATTATGTGTTTTGCAACGTCACGCTAATTTTTTGTAAGTTGCGAAATATTATTATTGTTTTAACTTAGAGTGGGTAAGGCGAGTTAGTAGTTTCGCATGTGTTATTTCTATTGGCAATAAAGCGAAATAAGGAGAGACGAAGTGTTTACTGGTCTGTAAGGATGATGCACTCAATTGTGCTATTAGAATTGAGTGATTCTACGTACATTTGTTTTCGTTATTGTTCTAACAGAGAGAGAATGGGTAAGGAGAGTTAGTAGGTTCGCATATGTTATTTCTATTGGCAATAAAGCGAAATAAGGAAAGTCGAAAAGTTGACTGGTGTGTAAGGATGATGCACTCAATTGTACTGTTAGAATTGAGTGCTTCTATGTTATATCTAATAGTGTTTCAGTGTTCAACTTTGCCTGCCCCCTCCCTTTTCCCTCCTCTCCCCCTCTTCACTTTCTCCCTTCTCCTCACCTATCCTCTCTGTTCCTTCCTCCTCCCTCCTCTCATCTCACTTGTTTGCGCTCTTGATATCCTTGTACATGCACCAGCGTTTTCATCTTTGTATATTATGAGTAGGGAGATAATTTTTATGCCCTAAAAGTCTTGAAATATGCTTTTAAAAATATGCATTGTGACCTAAAAATTGCATTTTAATATGCAGTGAAAATTAACAATATTTCATTTCCTGTATAAACCTCTTTTGATAAAATTGAGGAGAAGCGTACATGAAATGAAAATATATGTTTTCGTGGAAACATATAATCTACCGTACTTCGCGGGACAAATAAGTGAAGTAAATATTCATCTGAGAGAAGTACATTGTATGCCTTGTTGCATTTCTTCTGCATGGTTTTAAAAAATATGATAACAAGGAATATCCTACATTTGCACAAGTATGCGATCATATTTAGAAAAGGGAAAAAAAACGTAAACTGTGACAAACTCTTTCTGATCATTTAACGCTCACAAATAGATTCTAAAAAAAGATTAAACGTTTTAGAGATAAGTCTATATTTTAACTAATTATGAAAAATATGCTCCTGTTATTAAACAAGTATGCACCAACAGGAAAAATCGTCCAAATATGCACTAATATATTAATCTAACCAGCATCCAATTTTAACCAAATGTCAAGAAATGTCACTTAGTATGACCCGAAGCTACAGACAAAAATATGCAAAATCATTGAAATCAGCTCCCTAATCATGAGAGATACGCCATATGTTGTTGGATTGGCATCCAAGGCGCCCGGTTGTAAGGTTGGGAGTGAGACGAGGTGAGGAAGAGGGAGGCGACAATTAGTAAGGTATTGCTTTGACATATTGCTGGAAATAAAGGGAGGAAAGCTTAGGAAGGATCGATTACAAATGGTGTCCCCTTTAATTCTCTACCAGACATTCGTATACGACGAATGTCCCACATTTTAGCTAGTGTCGAAAATCCGTCGCTGTGGAGACTCGAATCTGGGACAATTGTGCCAAAGTAAAGCCGCACATTTTCTGGGAACGTGTGTCATTTTTGGTGTACGGGAGTTAACGAAGGCTGACAAAACAACCGCTGGCCGAGTGCGGATGGCGCAAGCCGCGTGTTAGTGCCCGTGATTCGCACGCGCGTGCCAAACGGGCTCAGCTGTGCGTGCGCGTCCTTGGGGTGCGGGCGAATGCACAGGGCACCGTTTCGCTTATCTCCTCTAAAAACCCCGGTTATCGCGCCTCGCCTCTGACGTCGCGACGGGTGTAAGGTGCTGCAGTGGGACGGGAGCGCTTTTGTTTTCGTCGCGTTTGTTCCGATTCTATACTGCGATTTTCTTAACCTTTGCCCCTGACAGGAATCAGCTGTTGACGCTTTCATCCAATCGGGGGCTTGAACGTCACCATAGTGAAGTCAATGTAGCGACATATAAGCTCCCGATTGGATGGCAGCGAAACAGCTGATTCCTGTCAGGGGCAAAGTTAGGGAAATCGCAGTATAGGCTCTTTCCCCAAAGACCGATTCAGACCTCCATAGAGTTATTCCTTTCCCTTACACTTACACTGTACAACTTACAACCAACACACTACTTCATCTCATTTCCGTACTTTCACAATAATAAAAATTAAAACACTTTGTGTCGATAATCATAACTAATATTACTTATTCTGCCCCAACAACTAGAGAAAACGTGCGAGTGTTCAGCTCTAACGGGCCAATTAATTTTAATTTTTAAAAACCCCGGAAGACTTGTATAGTCGAACAGGCAGAAAATAAATAAAATGTCTCATTCCGAGCATCTAAGAATAACAACAACGGCGTCAGCACCACGATTCGAGTACCGATGGTGGAAGACTTTCGATACAAGCTACCTAGGTGGATGGAATTCAGGCATTCTTTGGAGGAGAATTCTAGGGGCTGTTGCTTTGATCACTTGTTTTCATTGGATTCTCCGATCAATACCAGGCGAATGCGGGAGCAGCAACAAACAGTCCATTGCCCATGGGGGATATTGACTGCCTTGTCCTTGGCCCTTGTTCTCCCATTACACACTCACTAACTTTTACATGTACTCTACGTACACATCTTGGGAGACGAATGGAGAGCTTATAACTTGTCTCTTCAGGTTTGGTACTTCTCTCATGGACGAAAGAAGGAAAAAACAGGCTTGCCGACGTGTAGGAACGGACCTTAACCAGAATTATAACATGCAATACACCTAAGGAACTAATAAGCAACATATTTCGCAACTACCCACCCTGACACTACCCTGACACGTCCCGATTCATTCCATCCCGTCCCATGCGATAAGTGTTATGACCCTCCCACTCACGTCCGTCGTCTGCCAGCACCACGCCCCACTCACTCCACTCTCCCACCGTGACACGTACATTGCTGCTCGTTGTCTCCTCTTGTCCCCTCTCCGCCCCCCCTCATCCCATTCGTCTAGCGCTCTTTCGAACGCACACTCTCTCTCAGTCCTTCCCCGTCCATTACCCCCCTGTGCCGGCTGCATATTTCACATCGCTAGTGTATTGGCGTCCGCCGCCCGCGCATCCTCTTTGGCCGCGGGGGTGGGCGACCCGCGGCCCTCCTCCCGCTTCTCGCCCGCAAACGCGGCCGTCGCCGCCGCCGCCGCCGCCGCCGCCGCCGCCGCCGTCCGCCGCCGCCGCCGCCGCCGCCGCCGCCGCCGCCCGCCGCATCCGACCCCCACCTACGCCCCCGCCGCCGCCCCTCGCCGCCGCCCCCCGCCGCCGCCCCTCGCCGCCGCCCCCCGCCGCTGCCCACCGCCCGCCGCCGCCACCTCCCGCCACCGCCCTCCGCCGCCGCCCCCCGCCACCACCCACCACTGCCTGCCGCCGCCCCCCGCCACCACCCACCACCACCCACCACTGCCCGCCGCCGCCCGCTACCACTCATCACCGCCCGCCACCACCACTGCCCGCCGCCCGCCACTACCCGCCGCCCGCCACTGCCTGTCGCCCGCCATCACCCGCCGCCACCCGCCACTGCCCGCCGCCGCCCGCCGCCTCCCGCCGCCTCCCGCCGCCGCCCACCACCGCCCGCCGCTGCCCGCCGCCGCCCGCCGCCCAGTGGGCCTTCGTGGGCGACGCTGCACACACCGATCGCTTATGGAGAGCCCCGCCCACGGGGGCGACGCGAGCGTATGACTCATCGGGTTAGGGGGACGGCGGCGCGGCGCGGCGGTGAAAGGGGCCCGTTTCTTGCGGCCACGCGGAAGAACTCGCAGCACAATCATTTATAAGAATACTAATTGTAATGGGACAAGACGGAGAGCTTAGCTGCAATTATAAGAAAGGTTATCCGACAATGATTTACGACGCGCACAGTTAGAGGCTCAGAAGAATACAGAAGGGGTCAGGTCCTGAATGCTCTTATCGATGTGTGAAGTAATGTGGAGAATAAATGAGGAATAATTCGTGGATTAAGGTTCAATTGGTATAAAGGTGCCTGGATAGGATGATTTGGCAACTAGAAACGAAGGTTAATGATGAATGTACCTTCGTTTGAAGATAAATTGATCACCTATTAATGACAAGTGACTATACCGTAAGTTGAAGGAACTGGACGGTGAGATGTCAGGTTTTGGAGGAGAGATGGTAGTAGAGAGAAGAAGAGAAGGTATCACGAATCGAGAAGCCGTGGGAAGCAGTAAGGATTGTTATGTTCCGTGTAGGTAATGGAAAAGGCAGAAAGAAAGGTGAAATCGTATCAAGCAAAATAACTACTGTTGTTCGCTGCTAATCTACAGTTATCGTTTGTTGTTAAAAACACCAGTTTTTTTAAAATCAATCGCTCTTATATTTCTTAGGAAGATGAATTTAATATTTCAATAGCGGTATTTTTGTCCATTTCTTTTCCAGAAACATTTGAACCTTCTTGATAATTACTTTCATAACTTCCTGGATTTTATTTTTACTTGTTTTATTGTAAGATACATATCTCAGTGTTTCCTTGCACACGTCCTTGAAATAGCTACTGAAAATAGTCATAGAACGATGTGGAAAAAACTCTACGACCTTGTCACGGTCGATTGTAATCGAGAAGGCAAATCGTAAACAGCTCACCATTCACTGCTCTTTACGTTTGTGAACCATTCTTGAAAGAAACCTGTTTGGTCTGTATATTGAAGAAGAGGCTAGATGAAAAGTACAATTAGTTCAAGAAAATTGGGATGTACACATATCCTCAGATTGGAGTGTATTCGAGAGTTATTAACATGTTTGTAATAATTTGTACAAAATTGTGATAAATAATATGTAATCCCATGTTCATCGGCAAAGAAATAGTCAAGAACATCAAGTAGGAACATATCGATAATATGTTTTTAAGTGTTGTATCAGTTCCATTAGAATTAGAATTAGCCATTAGAATAATTATATTCAACAAGGAAGGATGTTTAAAGGTCATATGTTAAAAGAACAAACTGATGTATCTCATAACGGACAAGGAAAGTTTAAGCTTCCAGCTTAGCCCTAAAATACATGAAATTACCCACAATGTAATGGGATATGGTGAAAATACCGAGAGGAACTAAAGGTAGGCTCAATAGCGAATGAGTTCAAGCCACAGGAAAGTTTGTTCTCGTGTCAATGATATGAAAGCTTTTGTCAAGAGTTCAGACGAATCGTGGATTGGTTAGGTTAATATATGCTTATAATTAATTACTCATTTAATTTAATTAATTTGTAATGAATTGAAGATAGGTATGTTTAAGTAAATTAATTAAAATAATTAGTTTACAGTGATGCAAAATGTTCAATTATAATTCAATTGAAAATTATAAATTGGAAGAAATAAATATGAATTTGCCATAGAGCTAACTTCATTTTAGTAAGAAATGTACCATATATGTTATTGATAAGTGTCTTCACACTTCATCTTCTTCACATTCTTAAAAATTTTCTGCACATATTATTTCAATACCTTGATTGTGGTAAAATACTTGGTATATATGAAATGCATATATCCAAGTAATAAAATGATCATAAAATTAACGTTTCCATGTTACATAAGAGAATTCGCGTATTTTACATAATTTCAAACAAAAAATAGAATTGGCATTTGCTCGTCACATGCTGTCATTTCACTCTGCGAAAGCGAGCACCAATAGCAGCATTGACATTTGATCAAATGCGTGGGCTGTGTAATTAGTTTTTGTTTCGAGTAATATCCTCTAGCGCTTTTACTGTGTTGCAGGTGAATCGTAATATGGAAACCTGAATCAATATATCTTTTTAATTGGATGAGCTTTTTACGCTGGGTTAGTTCATAGATGCCTGCGGAATGTGTCCGTAGACGCGCTCTAAGGGATGTTGCTTTAGAACAGGGGTGTCCAACTTGGGAGTCCTCAAGGGCCACAGCTGAAACATTCAATACGGTTGCGGCTATATTTTCATTACCATGGAACCATGAACGAAGGTTAACGAACCATTTCCACAACCATCAATTATTTATCAAAGAGCTCACACCGTACACTTTATATTAGAATTAATGAATTTTGCAATAGGCCTGCATTTAATCAATCAATAATTAATGTGAATAATATTTCTTTTAAGGGAAGTTTTGAAGTGCACTTTTGTTCAATTCTAGGGACATAAATTATCATTGCGAAATTCCTGGATTGACGGAATGACTGAGGTATTACAGCTTCAGCATTAGTTGCCAACGTTGGTGAAATACGAAATGCGAATCATTTGTACATATTATTTCATCGACCCCCCCCCCCTCGTCCAAATGAGTTGGTGGAAGTGAGTGTGAAAATAATCGCTCACACGTCTGACGTACGTATTTAAGAAGAGAGCACTCAGTAGGTTGGCAGGCCGCGTTCTAGCGTATCCAAATGTATCGCTCTTCAGGGGGCTTGCTCCAAATGGAGGTTTGGCTAGAGCCCAATTCGGACTTACACGAACTATACGTAGGTTTTTATAACTTGGCGCGTCAGGGCCTGTCTTCACGATGAAATATCTCACGGCATTTCGTGTCTTTCTCGGTCGTGCCGCTAAATGCGCTAGTCGCATCGCGCTGCTTGATACGGTCGCGATCTTGCGACATCTAGCGACACGCCCGAGGAAGACGCGAAATGCCGTGAGATATTTCATCGTGAAGACATGCCCTGACGCGCCAATGTATAAAAACCGAAATATACACTGCCGCACACGTCGCAACACGAGTCATATGCTTAGAACTTTACTCGCCTGGGGAAGTTGCCGAGATAGGGGGGGGGAATCCCACAATCCGACATGTAGGTTGGCCCCATATCTCACGTTCCGGTGGGTGATGAGTGGAGTGGGTAGATGGGGGATGTAATAACTAGGGGTCGGATTTTAACGAAATGTAACTTTTTTCTTTTCACTTCAGAACAGTACGTTTTCGATTTCTATTCTATTGGCTTATTCGATTTCTTCGCTCAGAAATTGTAATATCAAGCCGTTGTAAGTATGCAATCTAAGGTTCGTATAATGCCTGTCATCGCCATTGTCGGTCCGGCCGATTTCAGGATAACTAAAAACAGAGATTTCCTGGTAAAGAACAGTCCAAATCAACTTTGCAAGCTGAGTTCACTTCAACGAAAGGAAGAAGCCTCTATTTCATCAGTAATACGTATATCCAACAGCTTGAGTTGTTGATCTGAACTGCTTTTGATCATAATTTTGACATAACGTTTTTTTGCTTTTAGGCATTTTAAAAACATTTCATGAGCATTTTAGTGATCATTTTTGGCCATGTTTTAGGTCATCAAAAACCTTCGCATAGTAATGACCAACGTACTTAACTCTGCCAGAAATAGTAAATATTTACTCACCCCTCTACAGACCTAATCAGCTCACGTACTTATTAAATCAGATGAGTGTAAGTGCATCGCATTGAATATAAGACACACGTGTGTGCATTCCCAGATGAGTGGGAGAGAGGGACAGAGAGAGGAAGGGATGGAGGAAGGGAGGGATGGATGGAGGGAGGGAGGAATGGATGGAGGGTGGGAGGGAGGGAGGGAAGGAGAGAGGGAGGGAAGGAAGGAGAAAGGGAGGGAGGGAAGGAGAGAGGGTGGGAGGGAGGGAGGGAAGGAGGGAGGGAGGGAAGGAGAGAGGGAGGGAAGGAGAGAGGGGAGGGAAGGAGAGAGGGAGGGAAGGAGAGAGGGAGGGAAGGAGAGAGGGAGGGAGGGAAGGAGAGAGGGAGGGAGGGAGGGAAGGAGAGAGGGAGGGAGGGAAGGAGAGAGGGAGGGAGGGAGGGAAGGAGAGAGGGATGGAGGGAAGGAGGGAGGGAGGGATGGAGGGAAGGAGGGAGGGAGGGATGGAGAGAGGGAGGGAGGGAAGGAGAGAGGGAGGGAGGGAAGGAGAGAGGGAGGGAGGGAAGGAGAGAGGGAGGGAGGGAAGGAGAGAGGGAGGGAGGGAAGGAGGGAGGGAGGGAGGGAAGGAGAGAGGGAGGAAGGGAGGAAAGGAGGGAGGGAAGGAGATGGAGAGAGGGAAGGAGATGGAGAGAGGGAAGGAGATGGAGGGAGGGAGGGAAGGAGAGAGGGGGAACTGCCACGAAATCGCGAGCTTCGTTACTGTTTTTTTTTAATTTTTTTTTTTTTATTTTAGTTATTGAAGCTCCCGATTGAATGACAGTGGTTTTTCTTCTCGTGACCTTGAAGAGAGACAGAAGTATAAGTGCTGAAGTATAAGAGACATTGAAGTACAAGTGCAACTGCGTGCATCGCGTTTGTTTTGTTTTTTTCGCCCACGGACGGGCCCCGCCTTCCCCGGCACCGCTCGTGACGTCTATCGTTACATCCCATTTCCTTTCTTCCAGGCGCGCCGCCGCTGTCGCGATGTCGGCCGTTTGCTTTAAAAAAGAAGTTTCGCGTCGTCGCGCTCCGATCTCGCCGCCTCGCGCGAGCTGAAGGCGCCACCCGTCCAGCTTTTTCAGCCAGGGGATGCGTTTCGTTTCGGAGATAGAATAAAAGGGTTAGCACTTCGAAGTGGCGATACTCTGTCAAGAGGCAACGCATTCCTGAAGTTTCGAGGTGTTTAGCTGGTGTTTAATTTCACTTTACATTCTGGCGATTGGTGGATTGTTTCCGGGCACGACAACTGCTATGGTTGTTAGTCCTGTTGGTTAGTGCGGGAGGTGGCGGTGATTTTTTTCTTCCTCCATTGGTGAGATTCGGTGTCGACCTACACGTCGGGTTGGGGGATTTCCCCTCTTCAGGTATCTCCCTCAGCGGGGTTGAGCTCTAAGCTCCCGACTGTGTTGTCTCTCGACATGTGTTGTCGTGCAGTGAATGTAAGTGTGTATTTGTGTGTGGTGTATGTAAGTAAGGGATGAGGATAAGACTACAGAAACGATGGGAAGATCCCGCGTGTTCCGTGAGCCGTTTGTTAGGAAATTGCTCTGGCATTCGGCGTTCGCATGGTATTGATTGGAGAAACCATGGAAAACTACCGATCAGAGCAGCCGGCCGCTAGAATTCTCCTGGCAGCATCTGATTTCGACCTAGCTGTACAGATAGTGTCGAACATTTTGGCACCGTCGGGACTCGAACCCTAGGATCTCCCCATTTTGTCGCTATCTCTACATTTCTTTCATGTAACATGTCATCGCTTTGCCTGGGTCCATTCGTCCATCCTATTTGGCTAGATGAATTCTGAGAAATTTGTTGAAGTAATTGTAGATTCAAGATGAAAATCACCAGCGAACCGACGGTGCGTCGCTTCTCTATGATTTGCAACGTTAGCTCGTGGAAAACTTCCATTTTTTTTACCTCAGATTCGAAGTTGTAACCTGACCTGCTCCCGCCAGGCGATACCTGGACAACACGGAACCTGGTTTCAGTTATTGAGAAATGGTTGCTTATTACTGGTGTTCGATATCAGAATAATGTAAAGTTAATGCCAAGTACCAATGGAGAAATTGTCATGTCAAATTGTGTCTTCTAATACTGTAGTATTATGATGTATTACTGTAATACTAAACTAATACTTGGGTATAGAATGCTATCATTGTCGCTTTGTTCAACAAAATTCATTATACTTCCCAGATTTTGAAAGCTATGTTTTCGGAATCAGACAAACATCTGTGAGTTGTATATATGCGATTTGAATGTATGACTCATTTCATTATCATAAGATTTTCTATTTTCCACGTTATAACATTAAAAATAAACATTGGACAATAATTTTATTCATGTGGAAAGGCTAATTTGCTGCTGTAGCCTGAGACGCGACCAATCACCTAGAGATGCGATATCGATGTTGATGTTTCCGTGGATGTTTGTATAGAAACATCCACGTATTTAACATCGAGTTTTTGAAGCCGATGATTTTAATATCGATGTGTTATGTTGAATGTGTTTTAGTGATTGACATTTTATTTTGAAATGAAAAAAGTACCGTCATAATAAAGACTTGTAATAATTTTGAGTTCCATTCTTCAGATCGAAGTGGCCAACGGTGGAAAATAATTAAAATAGAGATTATGCCCGTATATGAAATTAAATTATTTTTGAATTAGATAATATCAACCAGATAATAATCTTTTTGCTAATTGTTCTGATCATTTTTCACTTTATTTTGTCAGCTACACCTCAATGAACAAGTAATAAACGCTTCCACCGTGAAGTAACCCTTGTTCCTGAGTAATAATGGTTACTAATGCATTTATAAAAACAGATGTTTAAAAATCATTGGTTTTGGGACGATGTTTTATTAACATCGACGCTTTCATTTTGAACAGCATGTTTTGTTGTCGATGTTGAACCCCTGCAACCAACGCGACGGTTCGCTGACGGAACCTTGTACCGCCGTCCGGGTGCTGCCTGTCACAGCGGCGGGATGTGTCCGCGGAAGCCTCGAGAGAGCGTCTCCAAAAAAGCCGGGCCGGATTCGCGCTTGGCTCGCGGCCTTCTCCGCTCCCCCTGCGGTGACTGTCCTCGAGTCTCGACCTCTGCTTGCGCAGCTCGGCACCCCTCCCTAGTGGGTATTATCAGTGCCGCAACCTGGATTTTTTCTATTGAAGGACTATGAGTGTGCTGACCAATCGATTGGATGTTTTCTTGAAGAAGTTTTCGTTTGTGTTGAATTGAAAATGATTTTTAAAATGTACTTTTATGTATAGTAAAAGTACTAAACTGTGTATAATATAGGAGGTCAGTTATGTATAGTGAAAGGGAGGGTAGGAATTCTGGGTCGCAAGATAAAACAAACGCTAATTCTTCCCCAAACATCACAGACAGTTCTTTAGGGATCATTGACGAAAGTAGATCAACTTAAATATTTTTATTTGTTAATTTATAAAGTTTTCTATTGAAATATTGAATAACTTTGCTGCTATAGAAAATTAGTAAAAACTATTTGTGAATGTGTGTGTGTGTGTTGTCAGCTTAGGGGGAGGGAAAATCCCATGAGCAGTCCCCCCCCCTCCTGGCTGCGTTACTGGTTATTGTGATCGTTTCGATTTTGTTTCTTATTGAGATTTTTTCTATTTAATGAAGGTTGCCCACAATTGACGATGGAAATATTCTCAGACCAGGTACTTGGTAGGTTCCATAAAATTGCGAGGTTGTCAGTCATGGTGCCTGAGAGGTCCTTTTCAGCTAAACATACACGTAAGCTTAGAGACAGATCTATCGTCAAGTCATATTTCGGAACTGAGATCCTTCGAACCGAGGCATTGAGCCGGTTAATGCTGTAGTTGCCTCATGGGGGCGGTAACTTAGGTGGTAATTGAAGGGGAAAAATTGAATTTAGAAAATGTATCGTATATCTAGCTCGGACGGATGGACTTTTGATATTGTCTGGAAAGGAATTGTCACGGCAGAATTTTCGTTGTTTCCGTCATGTAATTGTGTTAACTGAAACGGAATGCATTCCTTAACAATCGTTTTTTTAAAGATAAAAACTAATTTTTCTGTTTTCGAGAATACAATTAGTACCAGCATCGGTTGCTTCTAAGTACATGATTGAATGAATCACATTAAAAAATCATTAAAAAGTACGTAGCTGTAAGAAATAAAAAAAGAGTGAAAGTAAGTACGAAGTAATTTGAAACGTGTGTTTGCCCACGTTGAATGCATTGCAATAATTTAAAATCTAAAACTTTTATGAAATCGTCTTAGGCGCGATAGAATATCATTCGTGGTCATCCTACGTCAGCGTTCGAGGAAAGTTTTGGCGCATTTCTATTCGATCGTTTTCACCGTCCTCACTTGCATTATCGTTCTCCAAACCCACAAACTGTGGCGCCTACAACAGGTGTATCTTCTCCGAGGTTTCCGCCAGTTCGTCAGTCGCGAACAATCGACCAGCGGCGCCGAGCGGTGGAGAAAGCGGCCGAATCCGCCAGGCAGCCGCACGCGCCTATTGAGCCAGGCCTTCCTCCTCCTCCGACGACCTCCCGCCCGAGTCCCGTGTTCGACGCCGGAAGCGGCGTTTGTCGGCGAGGCTGCGTCACTCGCGCTGGCCCCGTTCGCGGCGGCGAGGAACGCGGGCGGGATGGACGATGCGCGAGGGAGCGGTAAGACCCGCCGTTGCTCAGGGAACGCTGCCCATCGCGGCCTCGCTTTTTTGCCACTTTCTCCGGTAGAAGAACGCTTGCGGCGGCGGCGGAGTGAAGGAGGGGGAATAAGAGGAAGAAATGTGTACTGAAATGAGGGATGTGTGACTTTTACGTAGACAGTTGGACCTTGGGGTGATGGTAGATACCAGTTTGTTATGGCTGTAATTGTTGAGTTTATCAAGTTTTGTAAATAACGCACATAACACTTTTAATTTAGGTCAAACATATCATTTTCGTCGACACATATTATAAAAAATTTCCTAAAGATATATTTTCATCCACCATCCATCAAATCGCTAGTTATATTTTTGTAATGTCCAAACCCCTGAAAGACAAACGTTTCGAACAGGTAGAAATAAATTTAAAAAAACACACATAACAAACAATTATTCATTTGTGAATACGAATGAATCAGAAATCGGCATTCAAATGGTCTCGTATACAGAGTTCATGCACGGTCGGTTGAACGCTAGCATTCGAATCAAACGAAATTCGTTTTAAAATCAAGTTTTATTTATTTGTGATCAATTATTTATTTGTGATCAATTATTTATTTGTGAATATAATTGAATCTGAAATAGTTATTGTTGTATGCTTGTTTACACATATTCATGTAAGGTCGGTTGATCGCTGTCATCCGAACTAAACAAAAATTCCTATGAAAATCCAATAAAAAATACAAATGTTAAGAAGCGGCCATGAGGTTCTAGCACGTATCTGCAACTACCCCAGGGTGTGACGTTGCCAACGAAGAGTGCAATGTCCAACTGCAAACTTGGGGAACCTTTCACTACAGTAGTGTATTTTTCTACGTTACTTGCGTCGTTCCATTGCAGAGGTGATAAGGGATTTGATAAGTTGTATTGTCGGAGGATGTCGTTTTGGAAGAATTTTAAGTCTGTGGTTTTTTACAGACGTATCTCAAGTCAGACATGACACATTGAAAATATGCTGCTTTTCGAACATCCACTGACCCGAGCCTTGTTTGAATCTGCGAATTAAAGTTTTCGAAGGCAGGAC
This sequence comes from Acheta domesticus, assembly GCA_031308135.1. Classification (NCBI taxonomy): domain Eukaryota; kingdom Metazoa; phylum Arthropoda; class Insecta; order Orthoptera; family Gryllidae; genus Acheta; species Acheta domesticus. The sequence goes on from JAHLJT010002630.1 coordinate 7,098,574, forward strand.
TCTCATACTAATAATGCATAAGAAATTCGACGTCTCATACTAATACCCTGTTTAAGGCTAAGAAAAACTAAGGGTTGCAATTTTTATGAGAAACAGTTGACCCAAAACTCAAAAAGTGAACAACTGCTGGATATAGAATTGCCCTCCAGGAGTGCACCAAACAGGTTTAGCAGGGTGCATCAAAGCAGAAGTTTGCAGATTATGATACAGGGTAAAGTAGCTAAACACGAAATTCGTAACACACGTTTAGCTGCAACAAACATCACCGTCTTGTACAACTCGGAATTGATGCGTCCCAAAGTCTTAAAATTAGACTTTCTTGTCCTTATGGTTCACGAGTTATGTTTCTTATGCCATAATATACGGAATGAGACTTTTTTGGATAGTTCATTACATTTTGGAAGGGTACCTCCATTTTTGGAGGTAACCTCCAAATATTGAAGAAGATTGTCGAAGTTCGAATGAAGCTATTTTCACTTTTAAAACAATGATTTACAGAGTTCGAAATGTTCGGACTTGACCAACTACTTGATATTTTTAGTAATTCAGATAATTAAAACAAAATGGTTCTTAAAGCGTGGTGTCATCGTAGGTGGCGGAGCTGCGGTTGCGTTGTCAGTGGCGTGGTCGGCGCCCCAGCGCGAGACATGCTCCGCGTCCGGGTTTTTCGCGCCGCCCATGACACGATGCGCTAAGTGGGACATAACTCGTGGGACGCGCAGGGTGTCCGGCGCTTGTAAGTCACAAAAAAGAAAGTTGTCGCTAATTTGGGTTAATTCGCGGCGCGGTTTTATTGTTTTATGTTCGTTGTCAACTCTGCCGCGGAGTTGGTCGAACTTTTCAGCTAATTTCCTGTGCTGACCTTCCTCGATGACCCGCGCGATGTCGCTGTAGATTTCACTAGCTCGGGTGCGAAATCGAGTCCGTTAACAGCGGTAAAAGTGCGTGGGGTTCTTGCTCTGAGGCTATGATGTATTTGTTGGCGCGCTGCGTATTAAAGACCGTTTTGGCGTTAATCTTAATGGTCTGAGATTATTCACTGGCCATTACCATTGGCAAATATGATTTGATGCGCTGAAGTAACAGTTCGTGTAATTTGTATTGCGGCATTGAAGAGCTGGATATTTTAATCGAATGAAATTCAAACATATAATTAAATTTTCTGGGAGGTTTTATTCCAAGTGGTAACAGATTCCTTTGGAGACACAAATGCTAATCGTATCACGTATGTGTTCTGACATGTGTTCTGTGTTCTGACATTAACTTTTTGAAAAATCAACCTCTGCATCGTTCAACGTTCGTGTCAAAATTTCCCAATTAATGTTCAAAACTTTGGACGTTCAAACGTGTTGTTGATAATATTTCTTCAGGTCCAGGAATATATTCTTGTTTTATATAACTATTCCCAAAGCGAGAGAAAAACGAACCTATCTCTAAAAGTGTAGTATTGGGAGAATCAACACAAAGTCGGTTAAGAAGCAAATTCTAATGTGCTAATGACGCGCTTAGAGCCTCGCCCGTTTTGTCGGCCGTAATCAGCGCCGGCGGCAATAAGCCGAACTTGGAGCGGCTCCAGCGCGCGTCCGGGGATTGGCCCTTGAGGGACACCCGCTTTAAGAGGCCACCTCGGGCAGTCGTTTTCCACGAGAGAGCGAGTTGCGTTGGCCAGAGGGGCCTGTCTGGGCGCTAGCTCCGTCCCTCCCTCCGTGCCTCCCTCCCTCCGTGCCTCCCTCCCTCCGTGCCTCCCTCCCTCCGTGCCTCCCTCCCTCCCTCCGTGCCTCCCTCCCTCCCTCCCGTGCCTCCCTCCCTCCCGCCGTGCCTCCCTCCCTCCCTCCGTGCGTCCCCCCTCCCTCCCTCCGTGCCTCCCTCCCTCCCTCCGTGCCTCCCTCCCTCTGTCCGTCCCTTCCTCCCTCCGTGCCTTCCTCCCTCCGTGCCTCCCTCCCTCCGTGCCTGCCTCTCTCCGTGCCTCCCTCCCTCCGTGCCTCCCTCCCTCCGTGCCTCCCTCCCTCCGTGCCTCCCTCCCTCCGTGCCTCCCTCCCTCCGTGCCTCCCTCCCTCCGTGCCTCCCTCCCTCCCTCCGTGCCTCCCTCCCTCCGTGCCCCCCTCCCTCCCATCGTGCCACCCTCCCTCCGTGCCTCCCTCCCTCCCTCCCTCCCTCCGTGCCTCCTTCCGTGCCTCCCTCCCTCCGTGCCACCCTCCTTCCCTCCCACCCTCCGTGCCTCCCTCCTTCCCTCCCACCCTCCGTGCCTCCCTCCTTCCCTCCCTCCCTCCGTGCCTCCCCCTCCCCATCCCTCCCTCCATCGATCCCTCCCTCCCTCCTTCCTTCCCTCCCTCCCTCTTTCCTTCCCTCCCTCCCTCTCTCTCTTCCTCCCTCCCTCCCTCCCTCCTCCCCTGAGCGTCTCCACCAGCACCATCTACCCTGCCACCCACCCTCTGGGGACGTCCTCATGCGGCGTTAATGAGGTCGCGCCCCCGCGCCGCGCCGGGCGTCGCGGGGGAGGGGGCGGGGGCGGGGCGGTGCGACGGCTGGCCGGGTTCCCGCGCGCCGTGTGCTAATCCCGGCGCGTCCCCCAGGAGGCGGCGCCGGGTGGCGCAGCTCACGCCGCTGCAGCGCCGCCCTCATGTTCACCTGGCGCAGGTGGTCGGGTGGCGCTCAGCCGGTGACTGGGGACAGAGATCGCCAGCCAGCGCTCGGCCCTAAAATCGGAACGTTTTTTTTGCATGTGTTTGAGAACACTGTATTAACTCCAAAAATTCCAGACTATCAAGATGAAGATAAATTTGTTTAAACTGCAATTGTGTATAACCCCTTCGCCGTTAATTACATAAATAAGGAAATACACTAACATGCAAATAATAATAATAATAATAATAATAATAATAATAATAATAGTAAAATAGTAATAATATTAATAATAAAGTAAAATCTGACTATTCATAAAAATTAAGTAACGCGGAGATAAAGAAAAGATAATCTAAAACCGCGCTGAATGTTCGTAGAGTTAAAACCGCACTGCGCTCTCCTTAACTTTACTGCACTGCACTGCACTTCACTTCACAGTTAACAGTATTCCTTCGTTATTTCTCTTCTCTACAATGCCCGACACCTCACTTCACAATATAACATTTAGATCGCTATATAACGTACTATCAAGGCCCCCTTGTACTCAGGAATACTCTAAATTAATTTCGTACTCTTGGAGGAAAGGGTTCAAAGGTTTTGCAGACACTGTATTACATTCCGTTTTCGTTCGATTTGTGAAAGAACATTTCCCAACATCCGTTGTGTGCAGTCTTAATTTTATTTTGTGCTTGTGATCCCCCTCTACTGATGCTCATAGGAATACTTAGCTGCTGTTTAATTCCTTTTCAAGCTGGATGACCGCTGTAATCATTATACAAAGCGCAGCTTTGTACAAGTACCACCCTCAAGAGGGTAGTACTGAGATAACTTCAATTATTTTGTAATTATTAAATTAACATGAAAATGAATGCTATAATTAAGCAGTTGTTATTTGTTACAATTAAATTAACACATTTGAGATTTTATTTTAATGGAATAAACATTGATGTTTTTTTTATAAAATACGAGCATTTTATTGAAGCAAAATTAAATTTCTTGTATCATTTACTGTACAGATGTATTTATCATAAAAGAATAATGGCCCTTAGAAATGAAAACTCTGATATTGGTCCGGTTGGCTCGGAGTGTTGGGCACCGCCCACCTGGGACACTTACTAGACAATAAAAAATCGTGGAAGACTTTAATTATTTCCAATCCTAAGTGTTCTTATTGAATCACACTTTGTTACTAATCTGCATGTTATTAATATTTTAATATTTAGGCTTTTTGTCGGACTTTTTATTATTGAGATTTTAAGTAGTTGTAGCTCTGTTAAATGTACTTCTGGACGCACGAAAATCAAGTTTGTAAAGAGTGTCTGTACATTTGTGCGTTTGTGTACAGGGATAAATGAAAAATAAAGTATAAAACAATCCAATTCGTCTCCATGAGCGCTTGTTAATTTTAGTTAAAATAGTTTATTGAGTATGCGACTGGAACTTCTCTATTTTCATATTTCAAACTAATGCAGAAAACGTGTTTCATAGGTCAAAACGTTAACAAGTCTGCGTAGTAATAAAAGTCCGATGTACATTTATGGATTCGTTGTTCTAATAATATCGCGACCGATAAATTTTCGACATTATCGGTCGTTTTGTGGCAGATTTATGGCAGGCAGAAATATTAAGTGCGCGCCTGACGGTGTCGATGTGTGAACGGAAATTTATGTCGTTGGAGCGAATTAAATTAGCTCGTTAATGCCTAAAGAAAGAAGTCTGCGTTTTGCGTTCGATGAATTCAATTCGTTATCTTGAAGAAACTTGTGGATAATAAATGTATTCAATGACGTAGTAAACGGCGCGATATGCGACGTATTGTGTGAATGTTGACAGTATTTTATTTTTAACCATTGTGTGGCGTGAGTATTGAAGTCAAGTTATTGCTCTTAAGGCGAGATTTATTGTTAATAAGAGGGACATGGTTGGAATATAATCTCAGAAAGTGTGTTTCATAGGCTACGTAATAGTTCTGTTCGAACAAGTTACTATACATATTATATTTCTATTTTATTTTTATTATTATTCATTGAAGCACCTCGCATCTCGCAACCTCTGTTCCAATACTCGTGTTGCAATTAACGGAAGTGTATGTCACAACATTGCTTCTCTCAGCACCATTAGGCAACACTGATATTCTACGAACCGCGCCTGTTAACTGCCAGGCATCTTTCCGTTACGTAACACAAAGCATTCCAAAACTTTATTATCAAACATACCAATGACATAACTATTGTAATTAAAATTTATGTCCATTTTGCATATCTTATCTTGAATTACCTTACGTTACAGTAATCACAGATATATTATTTTGCTTATCTCAATTCTCATTGGACACCGCCATGTCTGCGCGCCTAATTGTCAATTATACAATATAAAGCATTTTAAGACATCACTGTCACTCACATTTCATGATACAATTATTACGATCAAAATTTATACCCGTTTATACATTTCATCTTAAATCTCCTTTATTTTATAATAATTGCAACCAAATTATTTGCTATCTTAATTCCCATTGGTTCCTGCTTTGAATTGGCGGGAAATCACGTCTTCCTCTCCCAGCGAACACAATCGTCCAGTAGTCTTCGTTAAAATGTTATGTGAAGCACTTCACGAGTCGGGGGCTCCGCGCCACGCGTGTTATTACTGTGGGACATCACGTCCATTTTACTCGTTACTCAGTGAACAAGTTACTATCTTGCAACTTATAATGTTAACATTCCAGTCTGCAGTCAGTCTCAAGTGATGTGCCTCGCGACTCGGAACTTCGTGCCAGTGCGTGTTTCTCAGTGAAACTCAACTTGCTTATCATGCACTTTATTGTGTTAGTATTCAGTCACTCTGCATTCAGTCGGTACGCAAACCATTCCAGGACTCGGAATCCGCACTGATGCCTGTTATCATGTGTTACTCGTTTCTCCGTGAAACCTAAGCAGTTTACTTAATAACTTTGTACTCTTAATGTGCAACACAATTCACGTGACAATCTGCACATCAACCAAATGTGTTATTCCGTGAACCATCATGTGTTACTCGTTTCTCCGTGAAACCCAAGCAGTTTAATTAATAACTTTGTACTCTTAATGTGCGACACAATTCACGTGATAATCTGCACATCAACCAAATGTGTTATTCTGTGAACCATCATGTGTTACTGGTTTTTCAGTGAAGCTTAAGCAGTTCATCTTGTAACTAGCACTGTCAATATGTGGCACAATTCGCGTGACAATCTACACGTAACACACTTCATGTGACAAGAGCTTCCACACGTGGTTTGATGCGTGTGAACGCTTAACTCCCTGCTTGTATCAAGGTTTTCAGAGATCGATCTGTTCAAACAATGCTGTGGCCATCGCAGAACATCACTCATCACTCGATGGCAACCGATACTACAGCACCCTGTGTTCACTTCAAGATGATGCAATCTTATATGTATTGTATTTCATTTAGTGCATATGTCTCCATGCTCCGCACAGCTCAGTGCTAATGTGCTTCGCTATAATCCAATATGTAACTCAGTGTTGATCTGCCCAAATTAATTATATATTTTCTTGTGTTTATATGTTGTGTTTCATTATTGCACTCGGTGACAACTCACAAACCAGGCAACCTTTCCTGCCTTGAGCAATCAAAATTGGAGGGTGGTCCTTCATGAGCTATGGTAGTTTTTGTTGGAAGAGAGGTAATATCACCACAGTCCACTGCTCAAGCTCCTTCCAACAAGTTCCTTATAGGGCGTAGGAATGCAGCTTTCTTTGGATATGCTGCACAATATTGTATCATAACAAATTGTGTTTAGAAATTATTAAATTATTACAGTAACGGTGATGAAACGTACATCAATATATCAATGCAGACGCTAAGATATTTAAGTTCCATATGTGTAAGTGCAATGATTAATTATGATTTAATCACCATGGTCTTCAAAACAAAAGAAAATAAAACAAAAATGGCAAAAGCCTTCAGTTTCAGAGCTTTACGGTTAGAAGGGAATCATCGTCTTGCTCAGTTTCACGTAATTAATTCTGGAAGAAAGAAAATCAAATTTCAAAATTTCAAAAATACCAATTTTTCAGGTAGAAAAATTCATGCTTAAACGTAAGCGAGAGAAAAAAGCTTAATTATTCTGTATTTGTTTGTACGTAAGCTGTAGCAGAATTATAACGTTTCTTTGTTGTGTTGTACAGAAGGAGTTCTTAACCTTCTCTGGGTGTCGATCATTTGGTTAATTGAGTTTTATCATCGTTGGTTAGGGATAAGTGACAATGCGGAAAGGGAGTTTTTGGAGTTACGGTAGATTTGGTGCCTAGGCAAAACAGAAGAGCACGAATTTCGCATCATTACTAATGTGTAAATGGGTACACTATTTGCAGATAGTGAGTTTTTGTTTTACAGATCAGTATGTAGACATATTTGTTTTCAAATTTTAGACATTACAGCAGAATCAGTACTGTCATGTAATGACCTAAGAAGTTGACGTGTTCAGAATACTCACATCTAATGACCTACAAAGTTCACGCATCCACAATCAGTACTCACATTTAATGACCCAAGCCTAAGAAGTAGACGCGCCCAGAATCAGCACTCAGATTTAATGACCTAAGAAGACGCACCTACAATCACTACGTACATTTTCGACCTCTATTCGGAGTGCTGTACCAGCAGCGGTATTGCAACCAGCCAGCCAACCAACCAACCAGTTCTCCTCGCGACGTCCTGGGAGCGGTCACCGCAGCCCACGCATCGCCGCGTCCGGTCGAAGGGGCCGGCAGATAGCGCGGGCGTCGGCGACGCCCCCCCCCCCCCCCCGCGGGACGCATCGCTCACTGCGACGCCGCTTCCGACGCCGGGTCGCGAACCCCGGACTCCGGGGATGCGTGCGCTGCTCTTATCTGCGCTCGCCCCATCGGGGATTCCGCGTGCTGTGCGTTAGCCGACGGTGTTCCCCAGGGGGAGAATTCGAGCCAGCGGTAATCTGTGGGAGACGATGCTCAGGGGGAGACAAGAAAGGAAGCAATCAAGCTTTACTTCAGTGTTGTCAAGGTCGATGCCACGAGTGGGCGTCCGTGGCACGAGTGCCACGACGAAATCGTCCCTCCACGCAGTTCATCATCCCGCCACCAGAGACAACGCCCTTTTAAAACGGCGGGGTTACTACTACTCTGTGGGAGACGATGCTCAGGGGGGGAGAAGAGAGGAAGCAGTCAAGCTTTACTTGTTTCGTTTCGTGTGTGCCGATGGTACAGAGAGTGGTCTTTTTGTATCAGATCGCCACCTTCTAGAATCTAGATTATTGCATGCCTGGGTGTAGAGTTGGTAGAGTAGGATGCGGTGGATCAAGGGGCTAAGAAACGAGCAGATAACTTTGTAATTAATATGTGTAAAGATAGATGGTTAATTTATTAGTGATTCCGAACCCGTCAACTACTAAGGTCATTAGTCCTGTACGTGTAGTGCATTTTTTCTCGGGAGGTGGCGGTGATCTTCCCCTGCCGGATGGTGAAATCTGGTGTCGGCCAGCATGGTGTTCCAGCCAGGTAGGCCCCATCAACTGGGGCCGCGCCAGCAGAGACAGGGTCTTAGTACCCGACCGGTCATCTGACATATGTGGTAATATAATGTAGAGGAATGCGTGTAGGTAAGGGATAAGAAGATGAAGGAAAGATCACGCGCGGTCCGTGACCCTTTGTTTTAAGGGCACTGCTCCGGTATTCGCCTGGTGTCGATTGTAGAAACCACGGAGTGTCACCGGTCAGAGCAGCCGGCCGCTAGAATTCTCCTCCAGACAGCTGCTGAACTCTATGTATGCCTTCAGACCGCGGCTAAACTATCTAGTGTCGAAATTCCTATCACCGTCGGGGCTCGAACCCAACCTCTCAATCAGAGGCACTGCAGTGACATCAGTTGAGGCCTGAGCCACCTAAAGCGTTCGGTTCTTTGACATGCTGTTGAAAAGTATTAGGGGAAAAAGAAACAGCAACTTGAAAAAAATAATTAAGTTATTTAAACGTGCGCATCCCATTGTATTTTTCGGTTGGTACACAGCATCTACTTCGAAATCTTCGATTTCTCTCTGAAGGTTGTTCTCTTGGAGGTCGAGAGGGTGGGTGGGGGGCCCGCGAAGAGTAGACTGCACCACCTTCTTTAATGATTCATTGACCGCCTTTATGGTACGTCTACACTGGTTGATCAATACTGCGAAGAGTCTCCTCGCCTGAAATGTGAAGGCTTTGTATGAAGTCGGTTAAGTAGATGATGCATCGCAGGGGTGACTCACTCTCATTTCCATCATGACCTATCTTTGAAACCGCAATTGGTTGTTGAAATTCGTTGAATTCATTCTCTCTTTTGCGGTATTCGGATCTCTTACGTAATCTGAGAAATTACGGTAAAGTTCGTGTCAGGCACTGATTCCTACATACAGGGATGGCGGAAGGCCTATGATGTGAAATCGGAGTACATATTACTTACGATTTTGTAATAATGGTTTCGACAGTTCTTGAGAATGCGGTGTTTCAAATTAAATTTTTTATGTATTTGTTATTTTATTCATATTAGTTATTTACTAATTATTGAATTCGCTTTCCGACCTTTTAAGTTGTGTGTGTGCATAATAGGTCCTGCCTCTACGACAGAATGTCTCGGCGACACAATTTCTGAAGTTTCGAACTTGGACACAACCTTGTTACGGTATGCGACTTTTCTATTCTGCGAAAGACTGTTTACCGTAACGTTTTATTTATTTCTTTATTGTTTGGCAGTCTATCCCTCAGAAAATCATATTCCGACGCCCCCCCTCTCCCTGGAACAGTAGCGTGACAGCAGAATATTTGAGATGGCCGCGAAGTGAGACGCCTCTTCATCATTTCGGAGGGGCCCGCCCGCGTGGAAACTGTGCCAGTCAGCTCGCGAGCGCTGTCGTCGCCGCCGCCGCCGCCGCCGCCGCCGCGCCGTCGCTTCGTAGCGCCAACGCGTGGACGACCCGCGCTCCCACGCGGATTTCACGACTGGCGGCGCGGCTCCGCACCGCGTGGATCCAACGCGCCCCGCCCACCACCGTGCCGCGGCTAAGAACTGCTCGACACACTAATACAGTGGTGTCAAGGTCTGCTACTGGTGGCAGTGGCACCGTAGCATGCCACGAGCTTCTCTGCGCCACTAACGTCGGGAAAGGAAACTGTTAGTAATCCCGCCATATTACAATAGGGATGGCGTGGTCTCTGGTGGCGGGGTGATGAACTGCGTGGAGGGGCGATTTCGTCGCGGCACTCGTGCCCGGACTCCCGCTCGTGCATCGACCTTGACAACACGGCACTAATACATAGCTAGGCTGCTGTCTGGAAGGGAATTCTAGCGGCCGGCTGCTCTGATCGGTAGTTTTCCGTGGTTACTGTGATAAGTACCAGGCGAATGCCGGAGCTAAACCCTAACAAACGGGCCACGGACCGCATGCGTTCATTCCTTCCTCTTCTTTCTTTTGAATTTTCTTACTGACATCTCCCCTCATATGCACTACACTACCACACATGTCGTGAGAGATGTAATAGGGTAGTGCCTCGCTTGCGGAGACACCTTGAGAAGGAAATCGATCTTTATCCAACTTGAAGGTCGGCGTTCAGCGGGGGGAGGGACACCATAACCTCCTGAAATAATTAAAAAAAAGATTATTCACTCCTCCCGGGAAGTGGGAAAGGACGTGGAAAATTCGCAAGCTGACGTGTAGGTCGGCGCCTGATCCCACATATAGCGCGAAAGGAACGCAGTCACCTCTCAGGATGCACTAGACTTACGGGACTATTGTCTTCAGAAGTTGGTACTCCCGAAGTGAATTCACACTCAATTAATGTGTCATTTAGGACCGAATTCGCGGCGCTCGCTTATGTATTGAAGAACGATGAAAATGATCTCGGAGAATATATAAATGAGTATTTTACGCAGATTACTCAACACCTAATTCTGCTACGAAAAGGTAAATTTGGAAGCAATCCATTGGAAGAGTACAATTAAGAACGATTTTGAAAGCGCATGAGTGAAGCTAGGCGCTCATAGTAAGATACAGTGTGAGTACTATTCGTAGCTACTCTCCAACGAATTTGATATTTGGTGATAATTTTTGTTTACTTGTGGTTTGGTGCTTACGTATCCATTCTCCAGCGTTTAGTGACACCTTTAGCATCGAAAAACGAAAACCCTTCTAAGTTTGTATGAAACACATTTGTGTTCGTGTGTTGTATACTTCGTGATACCGTTTCAGGTACACAAAGTCGCATCTCCCATTTGAGCGACCGTTGTTGTTGCCGAGCTGATGTTGCCAACAGTGCCCAAGCAGTGGTAGTCAAAGCGGTGCCATCTTATAGTAATCTCTCTTTAACAGGCTTTCACCGTGGGTGGCGCTGGGACGCCACCCGGCACCGTCCCGTGCGTGATTTGATAAAAAAAATCGACGCTGTCTAAACATCGACATCGGTGTCGCATTCCTAGTGTCTACGCCCCGCCCCTTTCTCGCGCGGTGTACAGGAGTTACTCTGAGAAGGGACCAATTTGACAGGTCAGAAAACAAATGAACGCCATGCAGGACGATGACATTGCAAGAAATAGTGATGAACCTATTCACCAATGAGCTAGCTGTCAGCGAACGCAATGCCATAAGTGAGCGCATGGACATAACCTGCCGTTATGTTGCCAAGAGTGCCCAAGCAGTGGTAGTCAAAGCGGTCCCTTCTTGTAGTAATCTCTCTTCTACCGGCAAGACCGAGAAAGACGCGAAATGCCGTGTGATATTCCATCGCGAAGATGGGCCTTGAGGGGCAAAGTTAGAGTAGTCGCAGAACAACTGTCAACGAACGCAATGCCATAAGTGAACGCATGGATATAACCTGCCGTTATGTTGCCAACAGTGCCCAAACAGTGGGAGTCAAAGCGGTCCCTTCTTATAGTAATCTCTCTTGAACAGGCTTTCACCGTGGATGGCGCTGGGACCGCCCCGTGCGCGCCGGGGCTCAGGCGCCGATTGTTTGTGGGATATCTCGTCCATCTCGCGCTCGCCCGCGAGGAGCTTATCTGCGCCTCGTCCTCGTCCCTGGTTTACGACTGGCAGACAGCGCGTGCCAAAGATACACGCACGGGAGATTCTTTTTTCCGTAAACAATGGCGCTTGCTCGGAGAGAGTTGTTGGGAGTTAGTCAATATCGTTATGCTGTGTCGTATGCCATGGAAATTCGAAAATTTTTCTCGATGTTTCATGTATTGTGACGTCGCAAATCTGGAGTGTGTAATGCACCTGCTCTACTGATGAACATAAGTTTGAGAGTATACTGAAGAATCTTTCTCTCTTTTAGATACAAGCCATTTTCCTGTAAGTTATGTTATACCTCGTGTCCTTATCAATATGTTCTAGCAATGCTGCAGGAAAATCTTGTCTAGTGTATTAGCAGAACTTAAGTAAATACAGTTTGCCTCACTCCTGTGTCTTCTCTCTCTCTCTTTTGTATTTCCTCTCCAGTTTCCTGTCTCCTCTCTTCACATATACACGTACATAAATGCCTGCACAGTTGCAGAATAAATTCACATTTTTGTGCATTACCTTCAAGATACTTTCAGGTTACGACAGTTCTCTAACAGAGCACTGGGCATGAACTTTCCGATACTTTGGCGCGATTTTTAATACTTGTTAAGACATTCGTCGTTCCATCCTAATTTTAATAATTAAATTTGTTCAATGAATTGGTCGGCCCGACCTAATTTTAATATATTCTCGATAATATTCACTTCTTGAAATTAATTTATAGTTTTAATAGGGTTTCTGCTCTTCATTCAAATTCTGTATTATTTTAAGTGTCATTCAGTAGTGAATGCAGATCATAGAAATTTGTGATAGAATCGGATAACTCCTCGACATCTTTCGACCACTCATCCTCCCGTGTCAAACTCGGTTATCGAGCTATCTCACGACATCGCGAGACCCTTGTGACTGCATGAGCGTCCCGTTCCGCGTCTCTCTTTCTCTCTCCCCTCCCTCGCCCCCCCCTCGCTCGTCTCAGCTAATCCGGCGCGATCTTCATGCATATTTTAGAAAAGTTGCTCGGTTTGGTGGAAATAATCTCGCTCCGAAGTCAGAAGTTACTCTTCGGCGAACTTGATATGCTTGCCGTGGGGCATCCCAACTAAACAGAATTATTTATTAGTTGCGAGAGCGCGATATTAATTTGGGATGAACGTGACCTTTGCGGGGTGGCGGAAGCGGGTGGGGGGAGGGGGAGAAGGAAAGGAGAGGGGGAGGGGAAGTTGGTTGATGAGAAATTGAAAATGAGATGCCGGTTGCGGTTCCCGGAATCGAGAGGGTGGTTGGGGGTTATATGTGGGAGAAGGAGATGAGGTGGATGAGGGTTTAGTCGGGGCAACTGTCAAAAGCAGAGCGAGCGGAGCAGCACATATTGGGCGCCTCCTTGGTAGAGGTGCCAAAATAAATATTTTTTTAAGAATGCCATTCATTTGGCTTTATTGAGGGTTATGGAATTTGTACTTGTAGTTACTGATAAAGGTGATCTTCAAAGGCTTTGTAATTTTTGGTGCCGGAACGTCCTTTCTTTGAGGTTGTTTGTGGTTCATTACGACGTATGCACGTTAGTATGTAATTTTCTGCTTCAGCTTCAAATTTATTTAAGCGATTTGACACGGTACATTAACTGTATTTATATTAGGAACCCTGTATATGCTATGGTATAACTCCTTTGCTTAAGTAAAATTCAAAATCTTACAACTATTGCAATATTGTATTTTTAAATATTTTTTTTTATGATTTCGATTACTCCAAAAATAACTTTCTATAGAGTCGTTAAAGAAAGAGAAATAAAGTAGTTTACTTAATTTTTTAAATAATAGCTTTCTTCAGGGCTGCCCTTTTACCTGTTCAACTTGCCAAAGGGGTATTGAGAGAAATTTATTGAGAAAAAACTACATAAAGTAAAACTTGGGATTTCGAAAGCGTTAACATTTTAACCTGTATCTCCTTCTACTACTGTTAAGGAGTGTCCCTTCATTGTGCATCGTAATGTTGCCATGCGCTCGGTATCGATGATAGTTGAAACTTTTCGAGCACGATTGCTCCACACGCACAGGGCACTTCCAACACGCACATGGCATCAGTTGACCGTTGCGTAACTTCAATCGCCATCTCACCCGCCCACCAAATAACCAACTCGTTTACGGGTGGAGAGATGACTGAATGTCACAAGGGAACGCTTCCCCTGTGCTTCGCACCAGGAGAGATGGCGCAGGGCATCAACTTACGTCGCTGCAGTGGCTCTAACCGGGAGGTCCTAGGGTTCGAATTCCGACAGTGGCAGGATTTTCGACACTAGCTACAGAGCTAGGTGGAGTTCACTATCTGGAGGATAATTCTAGCTGCAAGTTTCTTCGATCGATACCTTTGTGGTTTTTTGATTAATGCCGGAGTAGTACTCCTAACAACGCGCGCGCGATCTTTCCTTGTCCTATCCTTACCCCTTTACTTACATTCACTACATTACCGCACATGTCGGGAAACCAGTCGGGAGAATAGAGCTTGTCCCGGCCGGGGCGGTGCTCCGCTAATGGGAGATACGTAGTTGGGAAAACCCTTGTTAGACGACGGTAGGTCTGTGTCGGATCTCACCATCCAGAGGAGATGGATCACACTATCCAGTGGAAGTTCACCGCCACCTCACGAGGAAAACCATGCACTACACATACGGGACTAATCACCTTAGCAGCTGACGCGCCCAGAATCACTAATCAACCAATCAATTAATCATCGTCACCGCCACTGCCATCTCTACCATCACCTTGGACTGCGGTCGACGCACGCCTACCCTCCGTGCCACACCTGCCACAGCAAACCATCCGCAGCCACCGTTACCCCCACCACTACCACCATCACCATTGTCACCGCCCACTGTCACCGCCCACTGCCACCGCTACCACTACCACTACAGCTACCACTACAGCTACCACTACAGCTACCACTGCAGCTACCACTGCAGCTACCACTACAGCTACCACTACCATTATCACTACAGTTAACACTACCATTATCACTACAGCTAACACTACCACCACCAGCATCGCCACCACCACCGTCGCTCGCCGATGCCGTCGCTCGTTGCACCGCCGACGCCGCTGCCGCCCTCCGCCCTTACTCGCCGTCATTGCCGCCTCCACCGCTGCCGCAGTTTCGGCGTCAGTCTGTAATTTGCGGCTGGCGGGTCTTCCCCCGAAGTCTCGTCGGTGGCTGAGCCCGCGGCGGCTGCTGCAGCGCGTGTGCAGACACACGGAGCCTGGGGCTACCGCACGGAAAGGATAAGGATTTTCAGAGAGATGATAATCTCATTAAGGGGACGAAGGAGGTCAGATACCATGCGAAAGGACAAGCTGAAAATGACTACTACAAATACCCAGAGTGATTGTTGTCGAGTACCCTCTGCAAATAAGAAATGCAAATTGTTGTAAGAGAAGCGATTCTCTTGAACGCGAATTGTAAATGAAGTGCGGGAATCAGGTGATCTATGACTGACACTGACGTTAAATGACTCTTTCAAAATATTCCTAACGTTATTTTGGCGATCTATTGTTCTACAAGTTTTCATAGCTGTAATTGAGTATGGTAGAAGCATTTGCCTAAAGTTCTAAGTGGAGTAAACAAACCGGGTGAAAGTTCTCCCTGTTACTGATAAGGAAGTTTGATAAGAAATTCTACGATAATTGCTGATAATGGAGTCCGAAATAGTTGGGTTTACATATCTGACGTGAGATGAAAATACATTCAAGGGCAGGTATTTTACCGTTCAAAATTTGATGTCAAGTCTTCGTCGTAATGGGACTAGGTATATAAAGCAATAGAAGACGGTTGATAGCAGCTTCGAAGATGGTGTAGTGTGTGGGCTAGGAAAACGGGAACAGCATGCGGGCGGGAGAGGAAGCAGTTTGAGCGGGTTTCGAAAGCCGCGACGGAAACCACAGGAGTGTGGCGTGTGTATGCGGGGAAGGCGGTTGCGTGGGTGGAGGAGGTAATATGGCTGCCGCAGACGCCGAACTCCTCCGTCGGCGTGTGGGCCGCCCCCCTCCCCCGCCTCCTTGAGCCTCCAACCCCCTCCCGCGGCCACACCGCGCCACTCTTTACCCTGTCTCCCGTTCGGAGTCGCTTTACCATCCCCATCTTCACGCCCGCCCGGCTTCACATCTGCCATCCCCGCTTCCACTCCCGCTCCGCCTGACTCTTTCTATCATCCCCGCCTCACCCTTTCCGCCCACGCTATTTCCTCCCCGCCCCGCCTCTTTTTGTCATCCCCGCCTCACCCTTTCCGCCATCGCCGTTTCCACGCCCTCTTGTGTTCATTCCCACCTCTTTCCGCCGTCTCTATTTGCACGTTCTCACCATCCCTGACTCACTCTTTCCGCCATCCCCGCCTCACCGTTTCCGCCATCCCGCTTCCACACATGCCCCACGTCACCCTTTCCACCTGCCTCTATTCCATAATGACATTGCCATCTCCTCCGCAGCTTTTCCTGCCTCGCCCGAACTGCGGACCAGTTTGTTATCCCCACTTCCACCCCGCCTCTCCCTGTCCGTGGGCCTCGCACAGCCTCTGTCTCCTCTACCTCGGCTCCTCCTATTTTCCCCGTCTCCAGCCCGGTCCACCATCTCCTCTTCCACAAAGGCCCCTCTCAGCCTCACCCTTTTCCTCTCCCACGCCCTTGGGCTCGGTCCGCCATTCCCACCTCCATCCCCGCCCCGTTGCCAATCCTTCCTCCTCCCCGCCTCATCTTCACTCTTTTCATCTGCGTCTACTTCTCTGCCTCCTCTCCTTCCACCTCCCTTCCCTCTGCCATCGGCATGGGCTCCACCCCACGCCTGGGTTACCGGCCCTGCTTAGCCACTATGTCACCTCTACCTCGGCTCCTCTTGCCTCCCCCGTCTCCAGCCCGGTCCACCGTCTCCTCTTCCACGTCCGCCCGTCTCCGCCTCACATCTTTCCCTCTCCCACGCCTCTGGGCTCGGTCCGCCGTTCCCACCTCCATCCCCGCCCCATTATCAACCCTTCCTCCTCGTCGTCACCCTCTTTTTGTCTGCGTCTCTTCCTCTGCCTCCTTTCCCTCCACCTCCCTTCCGCCATCAGCGTGGGAACCACCCCCGCCTGCGTTCCGGCCCTATGTCACCCAACCCCTATGTCACCTCTACCTGGGCTCCTCCTGCCTCCCCCGACTCCAGCCCGGTCCACCGTCTCCTCTTCCACGTCCGCCCGTCTCCGCCTCACATCTTTCCCTCTCCCACGCCCCTGGGCTCGGTCCGCCGTTCCCACCTCCATCCCCGCCCCATTGCCAACCCTTCCTCCTCCCCGCCTTATCTTCACTCTTTTCGTCTGCGTCTCTTCCTCTGCCTCCACCGCCCTCCCGCCATCAGCGTGGGCTCCTCCCCCGCCTGCGTTCCCGTCCCCGCCCCTGCTTCCGCGCGGTTCCCGGGGCGCTCTTGCGGCAATAACGTCTGTCGCGGTTGCCGCTCGACGGCGCCGCAAGCCCCTCGGATTAATTTGCGCGCGCGGCTCGAACGCGTCCGTTTTGAGGACATCATAGCTGCTCCGATGCGGGAGTAACGGTTAGTGCGGCTAGTAGTTGCGGTTGTTATTGCTGCTGCAGACGTTGCTTTGAGCTGGTGTCGCGTGTCTTGTCGCAGTGAGTTAGGCGAGTAGTACCTGGTGGTTGGGGTTGGCTCTTATTGCCGCAAACTTATCACTCCAATCATCGCTTCTTATTACTGTGATCATTTTTAATTATTGTCTCTTCTTTTTTGTTTCAGGTAAGTCTGGAAGGTGTGCTCGAGCCTTGGTGCGGTGCCGAGGGTGAGTTAATTCTGTTTCTCTCTGGTTGGGAGCAGGGAGTTTTCGAAGTTGAATGTGTTGTTTTGTCTAATGCATTGTTAAGAAAGCACAATTGCTCTTATCTATTCTGGAATTGAATGGAGGTTTTCTCGTCGACTGTCATTGCGTTTTATGCTTTTGTTTTTGAGTCGGTACCGAGAGAGCCATTTCAAGACGTGGCATATTAAAGGAAGGATGGTGAAAATGTTACTAAGTAAACGGTTACCATGAAAATGAAATCAATGAATGATGGAATAATAAAGGTCAGTCATTTGTTGATTTATTTCAACTAATTTCTTTCGTATCCAATCTTATAATTAGAAGACGTCTCTAAATTATTTTGTCATCTAGATGCTTTAAGAAAATAACGCGTTGCAAGCTTATACATTTCCTTGGAATCTTATAATAATATTGCAGTTTACCTACCGAAAATAGTTTTAATATTAAAGCAATTAATTTTGTGTGAAATGTTACGAGAGGTGAGTAATCCATGAAGTTCTTTGCAAGGTCATGTGGCTGCGTGCGACTGACATTGTCTCCTTATATTAACAATGACGGTGCACATCTCCAGTTCTGATGTTTTGTGACCGTAAACCTTCTTTACTCGTATGTCTGTACTGTGCAGCGTACGCTCGACCGCGATGTGGTGTCGCTTCGATCCCGCGAGATATCGATTCCAGACTGCGCGGGCTGGGCCGGGCTCCGCTCTCGGGCGCTCCGGGAAGAAAGCCCGATTCGGGGCTTTAATAGACCGCGGTGGGTTGGGCCGAGGAGGGGAGGGGAGGGGTTGGGGAGGGGGGGCGCCGCGTTGCCTCCGCGGGTTTATTGCTGGGCGGCGGCTGCGTCTTCCTCGAAGCCTCTACGTCTTCATTTGCTCCCTCGACTCCTTCTTTTACAGACGGCTCGGCTCTTGACTGCCGTGGGGAGGCTGTTCCTACCGCAGGTGCAGGATCACGCAACGCACAAACATATGAAACATGATTAGAGAGAAGCTTGCTCGTAATAATACGGTTTTTTACGCTAGTTTTTTGACTTCCCATGTCAGTATTTTTCTGATACTAGGTAACGTCCACGTTTTCGAAGCGATGCAACATCCATGACAAATGTAGCACGTGACGTCATGTTTGTCATTGTAACATGAAGCCTTCTAGGGCTCTCATGTCGTTTGGAGGCAGTTGACGTTGTTCTCAATGTTTTTGGTTAGCTTTCGATGGTTTAGCCATCATCACCAGTTGTGCCATTTGAATCTGAACGAAGGATGTCATTTAAATCAGGAAGTACAACTCCAGTTCTTTCCTGTTAAATGGATTTGGTAGTTCTAGAAATATTGAGTAAATAGCATGGCGCAATGTAAGTATCTCGAATTATCATTCGGAACAGATTTCGATTGCTCAATGCAAGCATTATCGATGTCTCCCTGGAGGGTCTAGGGTTTGTGTCCCGACAGTGCGGTTGCGGATTTTCGCTACTAGCTTTACAGCCTGGTCGACTTCAGTCGCTGTCTGGTAGTTTTCCGAGGTTTCTCAGATAATTACCTGGCGAATGTTAAGAGCATTGCCCTAACAAACGGGCAACGAACCGCGCACGATAATTTCTTTCTCTTCGTTGATCTATACTCTCCTTTTGCTTACTCACATGCACACACGCACTAGACGAAAGACATATCGGAAGACCAGAGTTTGTTCCAACTGGGGCGGTACCTCGCCGGGGTAGATACATGGAGGTGGAAATTCCCTGCAAGCTGAACTTTAGGTCGTCGCCGTATCTCACCATCCAGCGGGAAAGGAACACGTCACCTCCCGTAATTAAAAAAAATGTCACTAGACAACGGGACTTATGCTTATAGCAATTGACATACCCACAATCAGTCAATCCATCCTCGGAGATGTTCTATTCTAGATCATCACATTTCTGAAGTAGATACAAACGTTGATACTGGATATCCTTTCCAAATTAATAATTTCGATATTTTATTCTTTAATGTCGTTTGTTTTTAGTTGTTAAAAGTCTTTTGATGAGCTCATCCATCTTTATAAAGAACTGTTCATCTTAATTTGAAATTTAAATTCATATGAATCTGTCGCACTATCACCCTCCATTCGCGTTATTTCCCTCATCGATCGTGGGCAAAATTTTATTATTTATTATGAACATTAATTTAATAATTATATTAATAGTTGTACCTTCTTCATTTTGTCTATTCTGGTAATATCTTACACTATCAACAGAAGCAATTGCCGTGTTGAATTGTGAATGGGGTTTTGATTCCTAAGCGACTTCCCTGTTCAGCCAAGTTCGTTGTGGATCTTCTCCTACGACATACTTCCACGTTATCGGGCGAAGGGCGAACCAGTAAACTCTACATGGGCGTTTCATGCTCCTTATCTCTAATTACTCTCCTGTTGTTGCAAGACGTTTGTTTCAGTACTTGCTGGGGCTTCTTATCTTGCGATGTTGCAAGAGCTCTTTGTTCGTACATTTGCTTCACCTAATTATGTCGAAAAGAACGTTTAAGACGTTCTTTTGTTATGCTTACTTTTTGAGGTTTTTTAAAGACTTGTTTGTTCTGTGACACCGTAGTTGTAATTCTCAGAGAAAAATTATTTTCAATTCTAATTTGGTTCTAATATATTGCATTTTGTACACGAAGTTGCAGTAGTATCGCCACTTATTGCAACTTACTCTTGAAAACGTATGCTTTTGGATATTACCTTAATTATCTCTTTCCGAAAAAAGGGGAAAAAAGCTTCTCCGCTGTGACACAAAAGTAAGAATCTCGGAAGTAATGTGACCGTATTTCTACGCCCGTAATGGACGTGTGTACAATTACGAGTAATACAGTGTTTCTGAACAAAGTCATACTAAATTTTTAGTGAAATATAAAGCAGGTCTTTTGTAATTAGCGAGTGTTGTTTCATTCTAACACGGGGTACCCAACTGCGCTCAAGGATTCCGCCTTAGCGAGAAGAGGTTGCTGGGCACCAGACCGGAAACACGTTCAGAAGAAAGCAGAAAACATTGGTTCTCGATGGCTTCAATCTGCGCGCTGGGCCTCGGCTTTTAGGGCGTCGTTTTGGAATGTTACCTCTACCTCGCCCCGTTTTGCCCTCACCTCTCCTCCCCTCTCCCCCCGCCCGCCACTCCCCGCTACTCCCCATCTCTTCCTTCCTCCCCGCTACTCTCCACCTATTCCTTCCTCTTCCGGCCTCCTCCCGCTTATTCTTATCTCCCCCGTCAGTTCCCAGCTATTGCTACCTCTCCGCGCTACTCCCCATCTATTCCTACCTCTCTTCCTCTCTCCAACTCTCTCCCCGCTTCTCTCAGTCTTACTCTTTCCCTGACCCGCCTCACCCTGCTTGTTGCGACTCCTTCGCGTCATTTCTTCCCACATCGCTCAGTCATGCCCTTCCGGTCCTGCCCCGCCTCGCTCCACCCCGTCCCGCCTCGCCCCGTATCTCCCCGCCGCGCTCCGCCCCGCCCCACCGCTCCGCCCCACCTCGCTCCGCCTGGCCTCGCCAGGCCCCGTCTCCCCCCGTCTCCCCCCGTCTCCCCCCGTCTCCCCCCGTCTCCCCCAGTCTCCCCCCGTCTCCCCCGTCTCGCCCCGTCTCGCCCCGTCTCGCCCCGTCTCTCCCCGTCTCACCCGTCTCGCCCCGTCTCACCCCGTCTCACCCCGTCTCGCCCCGTCTCTCCCAACCTCAGCTTACCGCGCTTCTCGCCTAGATCGGCTCCGTTTTGTCCTACCCCGCCTCGCCTTTTTTTTCGACTCCCCCCCCCCCCGGCGACCACCTCGCCGAGCTCCGCCACGCCGTGATTTCCCAGGCCCCGCGCCCTCCGTCCCGGCGCTCCGCTCCGCACCGCCCGTGAATCTTCATCTCATTCAGCTCCCCAACGCGGAAACCATCTCGTGCTTGCACGTGGCGCTTACCTCCTCCGCTCCGCCCCGCTCTCCGCCCCCTCCGGATAACATACTGCAAATCGGTCGCCGTCCTCTCGCGCGCACTCCTCTCGTCCGGATTTTACCACTTCCCCGACGCTGACGTCTTTCCTCCGATCGGATTTGCTGGGGCCGAGCATAACCAACCGGACTTGTTTGCCCTGAAAGGGGATAAACCCTCTTCAGATATGAATGGAAGATTGGGGACGAATGAAATGTGTGAAGTTGTAATCGGAACAAATTCATTTCCATGACGGTCTCCCTCAGTTGAATTTCTAGGATTATATTTTACCCAGCTACTCTAACTTAAGATCATGCGTCATGAATGTAAATGACTCTTAAATTTTCTGAAATAGCTCACTTCAAAAAATATTGCTACAAATACTGAAGATGAAACACTAAAGATGTATTTTCTAGGTCGAACGTTCAAACGAGTATTTTTTCTTGTGTTAACGCAGAACGTTTACCAGAAGACGATAGATGAAAAGTCGATACGGTAGAGACAATTAAAAGTTGAGGACATATTATGTTTGAAAACATGAGACTCAATCGGCTACGTACACTTCTACATGTTGTGTAGCCGTACTAAGAGGAAGATGGACACGTCGCTCATAGAATGAAGTATGTGCCGCGGCTCTAACGCACCGCTCGTTTTATCTGTGGGTTTGTAGGCCCGGAGATGGAAGCCGTGACTCTGTCACATTTTCATTTATTTTCAGAGGGCACTGTCTTTCCACCTGGCATCGGGATTAACGCCTGAATGCAATCGCGAACATGACTCCCTACTCTACTATCTTTCTGGTTAGAAACTTGAGATGGGCGCTACCTAGCTAAGAGCTACTAGCTCAGATTTGTGAAGCGAAAAATTACTCTTACTATTCCTAGAATAGGATGTCCCCTAACCTTGAATCCCCCTTTTTCCGCTAGGAAGGGTCTACAAATCAGGACCCAAATCCTGAACCCTGGGGTACACCACGGATGTCGAGGTTTCTTGGGGGAGGGGATTGACGGTTACCCACGTCTCACCACTGCGCCCCCTCACTAACGACGTGGATATCGTGCGATGAATTGGACACTGGATGGACTCTTTCAGTCCCCGCCAGAATTTATCAATGTGGGACTGAACTCCCAATCTTTGAGGAGTAAGAATGGTCCTTTGGAATGATAAAGTTCCAGCTGACAAAATAGAAGAAAATGAGTTGTTTGTGTAATATGGTTCTATCTGATTTCTGCTACAAGTATAACATACTCGTTCCGTAAAAATTGTACATTGTGCAAAAAGTTGTACATCAACTGTTAAGATACATTCGCTAGAGAAAACTATAATAGTCACTTTACAAAAAGAAACATTTAATAATTTTCTCAAATACTTTAAACGCTTTAACTACTACAAGGTTGTGAATGAAAATGCCGCTTATGGAGAAGGCCATTTAAACATTTACCTCAAATGGTCAACGCAAGAGTAGTGAAAAACTAAAATGTTTCGAAAACGAAAGCAGGTGGAGAAAATAGATTGAAATATTTAAAAGAAAAGAAATCATGATACAAAAACTGATGAAAATAAAATAAAATAAAAAAGAGTACTATTTTTCACAAGTGAAGCTTACCTTCAACTCTCTGGCTCTCGGCCCGCCTTCTAGCCCAATACACTCGTCTATACTTTCGATTGAATGAACAAGAAGCTGTTTGTGCAAAATGGCTTGATCACCGGGTGCCGACCTTCTCTCGATACCTAATTTTTTCCAAGTCCGACGACGACGGAAATTTTCGTAAGTATCGTCGACCGATTTTTTTCAGAATTCTTTCGAATGCGCGAACGCTTACACGCGGCAAAAGACACTTATGTTGGGCGCGCCGGTAGAACAAAGAAACATAGAGTGGCAAGTAGGCCTAGAATGAGGGGGTCAAGGCAATTCGGAGTCAAGAATAGATATCCAAACGGAAATAATTGAAAATACAAACGTTCATGCCTTAAAAAATGTATTAATATTTAATATAACAGATATTACAAAATACTTTCAATTGGCATCGTTACATTAAATAACTGTCGTTTTTGTTTTCGTTCAACGGCGTATTGAAGTATTTTCGTGCTGCGAATAATAGTTGACAAACATTCGTTTAGTGAACGAGCGCTGTTAAATTTTTATATCCTCACTAGTTAACCACCAACGTAAACATACGATTTACGAGCTATGAATATTTTACTTACGTCATTTATGTCCCTTTCCTCGTAGCAATAACAACTTCGTCAGTAAAGTTACTCGTCAATTGTATTGAAGAGAACTATTTTTTTCATATTAAAAAAACATCGAAAAAACATTAGAGATAACACGTGCGTAATGCAATTAACAGGGTTTATTGTGAGAAATAAACCCACGAGTTTATTGGATATGATCACTGGACCATATGCCTCTTTGCTCAGTGTTGTTACAACAGTGTTTGGAAGAAGGATGATAGTGTGTTTCCGGTAGACTTCACATATGAATGGAATATCCTAGAGTTACGAATTTATCTTCCAGAAGTAGGCTGTTATTGGGAGAAAGGTCGTTAGTATTACTGGAGAAGAAACATCCGTCTCGTTGTTTATTCATTTTTTTGATAAAAAACACTACATTGGTGATCCAATACGTGAAGTTAAAAACAAACACAACAACAATAGTTATCTACATAACTAGTTCAGAAAGTCGTCTACATAACTAGTACTGGCATCCGAAATGTTTTCGATACGAGGTGACGATAGGAACTGAATCTGGAGTTGTGCTATGAGTGCCAAAGACTGTTTCTATTTCGTGCGAGTTGCGTACAATATTTTTTACCACTAATTTTTGGAAATATACTATATATTTTTTTATTAATTATTATTACTATATTTTATAGTTTATAATATAATATAGTTAATTAACAATGTAAGTCTCGAGTTAATTTACAGTGTGCGAAAAGGCAGCCATGTTGATACGTGTTGTTCCGCTGATTTGTTTACTTTCGTGCGTACATATTTACTTCGCGATATGTGCGATGTCTTTCTTTTCTGCAACATATTCCTTTGCAATGAATCGACAATGAACGGGAAGTATGTGTCTGTGCATGAGTGCTAGAACAAATAAATGTTTCTTCTCTTCAAATGTTGGCACCGCCGCAGCGTGAGCTGAGCGTAGCGTGCCAACCCCGTCGCAGCCATTCGCGCGCGCGACCAGCCCAGTGACCCACATGTGGCGGCGCGGAAGAGGGCGCTTTGGCGCGTGCTCGTCGCTTTTAGCCGGGCGCCGCGCCGCCGGGGACCAATCGAAGCCCCTTGTCGCGCACCCCGCACGTTGCCGCTGCCGCAACCGGCGTCGAAACCCAAGCCACTCTGGCGTCACCGCCGCCGTCACCTCGGCCATCACAGCCGCCGTCGCCGCCGCCGTCACCTCCGCCGTCACCTCCGCCGTCACCTCCGCCGTCACCTCCGCCGTCACCTCCGCCGTCACCTCCGCCGTCACCGCCGCCGTCACCGCCGCCGTCACCTCCGCCGTCACCGCCGCCGTCACCGCCGCCGTCACCGCCGCCGTCACCGCCGCCGTCACCGCCGCCGTCACCGCCGCCGTCACCGCCGCCGTCACCGCCGCCGTCACCGCCGCCGTCACCGCCGCCGTCACCGCCGCCGTCACCGCCGCCGTCACCGCCGCCGTCACCGCCGCCGCCCCGCAGCCGTCCCCGCTGCCGTCCCCGCCGCCGTCCCCGCCGCCGCCCCGCCGCCGTCCCCGCCGCCGCCCCGCCGCCGTCCCCGCCGCCGCCCCGCCGCCGTCCACGCCGCCGTTACCGCCGCCATCCCCGCCGCCGTCACCGCCGCCGGCCCCCGCCGCCGGCCCCCGCCGTCGTCACCGTCGCCGTCACCGCCGCCGTCACTGCCGCCGTCTCCGCCACCGCCGCGTCCCTGTCGCCGTCACCACCGGGCCGCCGGCCCCGCCGCCGTCACCGCCGCCGTCTCCGCCACCGCCGCGTCCCTGTCGCCGTCACCACCGGGCCGCCACCGCCACCACCGCCGTCACCGTCACCGTCTTCGCCTTACCTCCGCCTTTACCGTCATCGCCGCCTTTACCATCTCCGTTCCCTTCCCCTTTCCGTTTCCCGTTCCCGTTGCCGCCGCCACGGCTGGTGTTGTGCCCCTCTGATGGGAGATACCTGGTTGGGGAAACCCCCTCTAGTCGACGATAGGTCGGCTCCAGATCTCGCCCATCCAGGAAGGAAGACCACTGCCACCTACCGAGCAAAAACCTGTAATACACTTACGGGACTAATTCCCCTAGTTATTGACGCGCCCGTGATCACTGACAATCAATCAATCAACTCACCCGCCATCACCACACCAATCGTCTCTGCTACCGCTTCTCTCGCCGCCGCCACCACCTCGGTCGACGCGTCGGCGCGCGCCGCCCCGCCACAGCCACCCACATTCGCCTGCGAGCGGGTCGCCCAGGGACCGCAGGGCTTTGTCACCCCCCCCCCTCCCCCCACACTCCACCCTCCGGCCTGGAGTGCTCCCGGAGCGCTGGGAAACCGACGTCCTTCTCCGCTGCTCCCTTCTTCCGTTCGGCCCTGCGCTTGCCGACGCTCTCTTTTTCTCCCCCTCCCCCGCGGGAGGCCGGCGCGGCGGCGCGGGCTCTTGGGACGGGGCTGCCCGCTTTGGGGACGCCGCGCCGCGCCGCGCCGCGTCGTGAAACGGGAGAGTGGTTTGGAGAGGAGCGTGCGTCTTCGGGGCTTCAATGTGTGTCCTCGGGTTCGCTGTGAATCGGAGACGGTCGGAGGGAAAAGTGTCAATAAGGATGGTTCGGAATACATTTTGCGAACTTCTTGAGCGTGTGTGTGTGCGCGCGCGTGCGTGTGTGCGGGGGGGGCGGGTCAGAGATGATCAATATTTGTGTGTGTGTGTGTGTGTGATGAGAAATCTCTTTTAATGAAGGGTCATGCGAGGTATTCAAAACAAAATTGTTTCATTGTTTTTTGATATTTCCCGAGCCCCTAGATACTTAACGAAACAATAGACACCTCTCACATGTTCGGAAGATATATATTTCACTCTTCTAATTCCTGAGCGCATTGGAAATCAGCAAAATAGACATTCAACAAAAAACAATTTTCGAAGTCCTACATTCTAACGTTATTATGCATATCACACTTTGCCTGGGGGGTTCTTTCAGTTTTAGCGTGTATTGGCAATTGGACACGCGGGAGACGCCGCGTCCTAGAACAAGTGGTTCGGCTGCCACTCTGCGACCTTCCTCAGGGCAAAATGGCCTGAGGGCAATTCAGCTGTGCACTAATCCGGACGTTTGTGGATTTTTCTCGAAATCCTTGGTACGTAACGAAACTACAGTCTCCTGTCACATGGACGAAGGCTGTATAGTTTTGTTACTCTAGTATTGACCTAAAGTTCACAACTGTTACGTGGCTAACTTCACAACAGGAGCTTCAACCAATGATGGTATTTCATCGTTAAAAATGTTTCTTCTCCACACTAATGAATATCTGTCTTCTGAGTTGTTCCGTTCGTTATTCTTAAATATCCACAAATGAAATTTCACGAGAACGACCCAGAGACATTAAACAGAAATTGAGTTTTATATCCAACTTGATGACTAAGTAGCTGATAACAATAAATCATTCTCGAAATGTGCAATTTACTCGGAGGACATTAAATTTTGTTATATCGTATTCTTGTGTTTTATTCTTTCTCAAATATACAAATTGAACTATCCAAAATGAAATGGGATCGAACTAAAATGTACTCTACGAATAGTATCAACAGTTTTTAAGGATCGTCCTTAAAACAGAGTTGACGCGCGTCTTCTCGGTTTGGTTAAACACAATATACACAAAGACGAACGTGTGTAAAGGTCCTTCGTACCCCGAAGGTCCGTGTGCCCATTTACAACCCCTTCACTCGTATTTCCTCTAAAACTAAAAATAAAATAAAATAAAAAAGAAGGAAGGGAACGACCGCGTAATTCGCGCACCGCTATTCCGTTCTCGGCGAGGGCGGGCACGGTGCGGCGCGGTGGATGGGTGGACGGGAGGAGAGGCGGTGGGCGGGGTTTTACGAGCGTCGGATTTTCCGCTCCTCTTGGCTGCAACAGGGTTGTGTGCTGCGCGGCGGCAGCAGCAAAGAAGCCCGCTTGCGAGACTCGTCTCGCCAGTGTTGCCAGATTAGGGGTTTTGCCCCTAAATTTAGTTGTTTTTTTTCCTTTAGGGGTTGTTTTAGAGGGCAAATTTATTTGGGGGTTTTCTTGGGAGGGATTTCATTGACTTCTTAATTTTGCGTTTTTATTGTGAAAAGTTGTTATATTGTGAAATCATCACACTCGCCAATGATGAGAACTCAGCTTGGTTTTAAAATTTTGGGAAGTAAGGGTACACTGGTCGGATGAGGGTAAGTATAATGCGGACCGAGTACCTATTACTATTGTTTCAATTTGACTGTAACTGACAAGTTAACAGTGAAATACAAATATCATCAGATACAATTAATAATATTTTTCGTTTTTCTTTCCTTTCCGTACCTCCCCATACATTTTAAACATGAAATAATACTTTTTTTGAATTTAAGGATTTTTTTTGTCGTTTTGGGGGTTTTCACAGCGCTATCTAGGGGGAATTGCTTAAGACCATGTGGCAACACTGCGTCTCTCGGCAGACGAGTCGACGGCGTGCGTGCAGGCAAACCGATTGGTCACCGCCGCTTTGAAGCCTGCTCCCGTGCTGTTGTTGCTTCGGGGGGGGGGGGATTGAGGAGCATCTGCAATCGGGTCCAACTCGTTCCCTCAGGTGCTGCGAGGAAGAACACTATTGTCGCTCGTTCTAGAAGAGGGGTAATAAAATACGTTGAACTACGCATACGTTGAAGCACTTCGCTGCAAAATATTATTTACAGCAGATGGTGTTTATCAATAAAACTGCGATTTGCAATTTAACGCATTACACCTGGACGTATTTTAATAATTGATATTGTTATTGTTACTATTATTGCATGAACTCTTGCGTTTTTTGTAACCATTTTATAGCGAAAAAATTACTGTGCCTTTCAGTTGATGATTTGTTTTCAGTCTTTGCAGCTGTAAACCTAAATGATGGAAGTAAATAAGACTTCAGCAACTGAGACAACTATTATCATCAATCTTGTCAAAACTAGCATTGGAATCCAGTAATGCTCGTCAACAAAATGCGGTAAACTAGTGGCCCGCTGCAACAAAAATGTTAATCAAAATATTTAAAATGGGCTTCAATGCAGTAGTTCGCTCCTGTGCAAGAACAAAAAATAAAATTCTCTTTTATAACTGTAATAAACAAATATGTTTAAAGGAACACGCGTCAGAAATACTCCAAAAACATAGTATAGGTACATAGTGCATCAGTTCTTTACTTACCAAGAATATCGAAAATGTTGCAGTTCCATAATGCATGCCAATGAATATGTAGTGGCTCATTTATCGACGAAACATTTAAAACAAAATTGTTTCATTGTTTTTTTTAATTATTCCTGAGTTCCTGAGCATCTAACGAAAACTATGGACACCTCACATGGCTCGATACTGTGCACTAGTTTCCTTTCAATTTCTCTGCGCGTTAGAAATTAGTAATATGGATGTTTTTGTATTTTCCCCCAATTTATGGGTATGTAGCGAAACCATATACAACTCTCATATGATTTGGATGCTGCATAGTTTATTTCCAATTTCCGCCATAATGGGAAATTAGTAATTCGTTACATTAACTGGCGAGCTTCATGTTCATAATGGAGCATGCGATATTGCAACATGTAGGTCTGTGTATAAAACCTTGAGATGTGCAACGTATGGTGTGAAAGTGCCAAACTACTCTTCTTTACTTAATTTATCCTATTTATAAAAATTGGTAGATGTTATTCTTGGAATTGGGTGTTTTTATACTTACAATCTCAGTCTTTTACACTCGTCTTTTTCTTTTAGTGAAATATTTCTATGTTTGTGGAGTCACCCAACCACCAGTTCTGGATTCCACACGATATCCGTACCTGCGTACGTTTTACTTAGTCTGCGTGTCCTACTTCCATTAATTTTTTATAACCACGACATAATTTTAACTTCTGAAATGCTATAGAACTCGCGAATGTGCATCTTCCGTCGACAAAATCCCACGAAATCTTAAGTGTTTTTTTTTTTTCTTTCTTTCTTTTTTCTTTCAAATAAACTTTCTGCCAGACATTACCACACGTCCGAATCCTACCAGACCTAGAGCGATTCTGACGCAACTTCCACCAGGTCAGCTTGTTTTTCCCATTCACATGTTCTGCATTGATATTGACTGCATTCGACACTTAACTTGCCCCTGCCTGGGCTTATCGAGATTCTCTTGCCAATTGTAACAATGTTTCTTGTGTTCACAATCATTTATTAAAATTGTTTGTCTAATGTTTTATATATTTATGCAAACACGACTTTATTGTCACTTATCGACGCTTTACGTCCCCAGTGTGTCATTTCTGCTTATATTTTCCTTTCTTCCTTTCTTATTCCGTCGACATATTTTTATTAATTTATACAAAATACCCGATAGGTATTTTTACCCATCTCAATAGAAAACGTTGAAATCGCAGAGCTTTCTAAACACCGTGGAGGTCGGGATGAGCTGATATTGAACACTTGTGGAAGCCGGGCACAAACGGACGCATCTGTCGCGCGCGCAGCAGCCGGCAGGCAAGGGGGCGGAGGGATGGGGTGGGGGCGTGGGCGGCGGTGTGACGCGCGCGCTAGTCTGCATCGACCGACGCAGACTCGACGTCCTAGCCCACCAACTCCCTCCTACCTTGTGAAGACTGCCCTCCTATTGTTATCCCTTCGGTGGCCACACGGAAGAGCGGATTTTGAGTTCTGAGAGCGATTTATTATTATTACTGTTTTTTTATTATTATTATTATTACTGTTATTATTATTATTATTATTATTATTATTATTATTATTATTTGATTCCACCGCCTTCGTCGTCACAGCTTCTTTGGCTTGCAACTTAATTCCCCACCCACGATGTAACAGTTCGCCTATTACATCGCCGCCTCTACCGCCAGTTGCTTCAACCTGTTCTTTGTATCGTCGTTCAATTGCTACGCTCCGTTCTTCATCTCTTTCGTCAACCTCCATGACGCCACCGGTCTCGCCTCGGCAACCTCTTCCTTTATTCGTTCCTTCAGCTTTCAGCGACCGCGATCACCTTCCCGTTTCCGCAATTACCAACGCTTTAGTCATCATCGCCTCTGCCATCACCATCGCCTCCGCCATTACCATCGCCTCCGCCATCGCCATCGCCTCTGCCATTACCATCGCCTCCGCCATCGCCATCGCCTCTTCCATCACCATCGCCTCTGCCACCACCATCGCCTCTGCCACCACCATCGCCTCTTCCATCACCATAACCTCTTCCATCACCATCACCTCTTCCATCACCATCGCCTCTTCCATCACCATCACCTCTTCCATCACCATCGCCTCCGCCATCGCCTCTTCCATCACCATCGCCTCTGCCATTACCATCGCCTCCGCCATCGCCATCGCCTCTTCCATCACCATCGCCTCTGCCACCACCACCGCTTCTGCCACCACCATCGCCTCTTCCATCACCATCACCTCTTCCATCACCATCGCCTCTGCCACCACCATCGCCTCTTCCATCACCATCACCTCTTCCATCACCATCGCCTCCGCCATCGCCTCTTCCATCACCATCGCCTCTTCCATCACCATCGCCTCTTCCATCACCATCGCCTCCGCCATCACCATCGCCTCCGCCATCACCATCGCCTCCGCCATCACCATCGTCTCCGCCATCACCATCGCCTCCGCCATCACCATCGCCCCCGCCATCTCCATCGCCCCCGCCATCACCATCGCCTCCGCCATCACCATCGCCTCCGCCATCGCCATCGCCTCAGCCATCGACTTCGCCATCGACTTCGCCATCACCATCGCCTCCGCCTTCACCTGCGCCACCACCATCGTCTCTGACATCACTCTCGTCCCGGCTACCGCCATCGTCATGACCGCCGCCTGCACCTTGCTATCCGCCTCCTCATCGCCGGCCCGCCTCCGCTTCCGCCGCCGAAGCTGCTGTCAGCTCCGCTTCCTCGGAACCAACCAGGCGCAATTTCGTGGTGAGTGGCCCTCATCGAACGCGCGCTCCGGAGCTCTCCGCTCCTGTGGGCTGCCGGCCGGTGCGATGGCGCAGAGGCAGCGGCGATGGCCGTGTACGATTGCCACGGACGTCATTGACTTTGGCTGTTGAGGGACCCCTATTGATTTGATTGTTTCCGGGAACATCACCTGATAATGCCATTGGTCCCGTAAGTGTAGTGTATGAATTTATCGTGTGAGGTAGCGGGGTTCTTTCCCCTTTATAGTGAGATTCTGCACCAACCTACACGTTGGCTTGCGGGATTTCCACGTCCGGATGTCCCCCTTCAACTGAGCACAGCCGCAGCCGGGACAAGGTCTAAGCTTCCGACTGGTCTCCCGACATCCGTGGTAGTGTAAATGTAAGTTAAGTGTAAGGGGTGAGGATGGGACAAGGAAGAAGGGAAAAAAATCGCACGCGGTCCGTGGCCCGTTTGTGAGAGTACTACTCCGGCATTCGCGCATTCGTATGGCTCCCCAATTGCAATAAATAAATACCCTGAAGGTCTATGCGCACAATTCTGTTCTGAGGACGGTCTGCTACACGGCAAGAAACAACCCGCCCGCGTCCACGTAAAAGCAATGAATGGAATAGTTCGTTGTGGAAACAAGACGCGTAAAACACGAACGGTGAAAACTGGTCGTATGTGGGTGCCTTCGAATTACGGTGAAGTGAAAGCGCACACAACACGAACGGGTAAAACTGTTAGGTATCCCGTGCGTGTGTATGGCCAATTGAAACATCTTAAGTCGTATTAAAAATATAACAAGAAAACAAAAACAACTGAAGGAATCAGTGGGGAGATTTTCCACTAGCAGCGGTTGCGATGGGGGCAGCGAGAATCATATCTTCGGCGTTTTAATGGTAGCCGGCTCGTGAAAAGGGGCCACACTAGTCCACACGCGCGGGTGTTGGGAAAATTTGACCGTCCGGAATGCGAGTGGCCATCGTCGCCGCCATCCCCGCTAGTGGCTAGAAAAGATTCGTGGATTTTTCTGTGAAATACGGGGCGCTCCATGGTAGTGGAAACAAGAGAATATCTTGCGATAGTTTTCGACACTAGCTTGTCAGCTAGGTCGAATTCAGTCGCTGTCTGTAGGAGAATTCTAGCGGCCGGCTGCTCTGATCGGTAGTTTTCCGTGCTTTCTCCGATCAACACCAGGCGAATGCCGGAGCAGTACCCTAACAAACGGGCCACGGACCGCGCGCGATCTTTCCTTCCTCCTCCTTGTCCTATCCTCTCCCCTTACACACACACTTACACTAACATGCACTACACTACCGCACATGTCGGGAGACCGGTCGGGAGCTTAGAGCTTCTCCCGGCTGGGGCGGTGCCCCGCTGGTGGGAGATACCTGGCTGAGGGGAAACCCCGCTAGTCGACGGTAGGTCGGCGCCAGATCTCTCCATCCAGCGGGCAAAAGTTCATCGCCACCTCCCGAGAAAAAAATAGGACTACACTTGCCGGAATCAATCAATCTTGCGATAGGTGCTTGGATGAAGAACGGTTTTTGTGTGTGACACGAGTGTGTAAAGGATTCGGTTTTTCATACATCAGTTTTTTTCCCAAATAATTTTGTTTGCATTGAAATGGTACCCTCATAAACCGTCGAACGTTAATAACATATTCTCTACATTTTTTTGATTAACTTTTTCTTTTACTTCTTCAGAAAGTACATTTTTTTATGTTTTCTCTGAGATGTAAACACGTCTGCGGGTAAGCAGTTACTGGTGAAATACAACACCCCAGGTTATTGCTTCGGAATGCGATGCTGTCAGGCACTCGCCGAATTCCCGATTTCTTGGCTCGAGACGCTGGGTTCTCTTTGGCGTGTCAGACTTTTAATTTCATTCTCTTCACCTGCTTCCGCAAGTGTCAGAGAGGAGAAAATAGAAATAGGGAAGGAAATAAATTTGTATTCTACTTCTGACGCCTCTACCCTGACTTCTTGGGAGAAGCTGTTGAAATCGTAAGGCTCTGTTTTGCAAGTAATACTAGTCTCATGTTATTATTAATAAATATGTGGTGCGAATAATTAAAACTTTTGTTAATTATTTAATGTATGAAGTTTTCATTTACCCAATTTTTCCAAAATTGTTTCAGTAGCATTTTCTACAATTTTATAATTATTTTTTGTATTGAAGTTTTTTATATATCGAATGTTATTGAAGGAACCGTTAGATTCTGTTTATGGAGGTCCGATTTTTCTGGATAAGTATTATAATGAAATCGTGTTAAAAAAATTGTTGTTTTTGTAGAGGTTTGAAGTGTTTACTCTTGAGGGCGCTGCATTGCAGCCCTTTGAGCCCTTCCCTT
Source organism: Acheta domesticus (assembly GCA_031308135.1). Lineage (NCBI taxonomy): Eukaryota > Metazoa > Arthropoda > Insecta > Orthoptera > Gryllidae > Acheta > Acheta domesticus. The sequence continues at coordinate 7,132,515 of JAHLJT010002630.1, forward strand.
AATCCAGTGCGGTGTGCCGATCGACCAGTCTGCAGGTGCAAGGGTTGGGGAGCGGGAGAGGGCTGCAGGGTGCTCCCGCCCCCTTTGCAGGGAATGCGCTCGATATCCTGCCTTTATTAGGACTCCCCCCCGCTCCTCTTCATCCTCCTCCACACCCTTGCAGCGGGCGGAAAACGCCGTCCTTGGCTGTCTGCGCCGCACCGCGCGGGTCGGCGCCAGATTCGTCCTTGACCCACAGCGGTGGCGGTGGCGGCGGTGGCGGCGGCGGCGGCGGTGGCGGCGGCGGCGGCGGCGGTGGCGGCGGCGGTGGTGGCGGCGGTGGTGGCGGCGGCGGCGGTGGAGGCGGCGGCGGCGGCGGCGGCGGCGGTGGTGGCGGCGGTGGTGGCGGAGGTGGCGGTGTCGTCGTCGTCGTCGTAGGCGGAGGCGGCGGCGGCGGCGGCGGCGGCGGTGGCGGTGGCGGCGGTGGCGGCGGCGGCGGGCGAAAAGAAGACCAAAATACCCCTGCCCCTCTCCTTCATTGGGTGGAGTGATGAGGGGAGTTCGATTGCGAAGAGTGTGGGGAAGGAGGAGGAATTTTCGAGACCGCCTATAATTTCTGGTCTTGGTATTCGGGCTGCTGCTGTTATTTGTTGCGTGATGGATCTGATATGCAAATCGAAGGGATCGGATCGGATTTCTTGTTTGCGCTACGTGGCTCCTCCGTGGCCTTTGCTCGTTGTTTAAAGAGCAGGTCTTGAACGGCGCCTAATTTTTAGCTCAGGCTCAATACATTTTGCCTTTTCCTATAGTAACCAAGTAATATCTGTCCATATATACGGTCTGCTATTCCGTATCATCAATCGCAATAGGACAGATGTAGAAGCGCGTCTGATTATCGTGATCCAACCAGAAGATTCTAATAGTTTTCTCTTAAGTGTTTTTTTGTTTAAACAAATTACAATTCGTTTTGGTCGATTTACAGCACCTACGGATATGATCAAAAGCTTATTCAATTCCTCTCGACCAGACAAATCTATTAACACAAGTCTTAACCGGTTCCCTCTAGGATATTTGGGAAGAAGTTTAGAAAGAACACGCGTTTTTATGGTTTCAGTGCACCTTGAGCAGGGTTGTCCTATGGGCGGTCCGCACTGCCATTTATTGTGGCCCGCGAAAAGTTATTAGTCAAAAGTGAAAGTCAATTTCATCAAGTCAGGCGATAACATTGTGTCCCTAGAGCACGCGCTCTGCAGAGGTCAAACCCCTTTTGCAAAAAAATAGGTTACATTTTGGTTTAAGAACCCCCCTCAGTAAATTACGAAATTCAGAATCTTTCCAGTGTGTTTCACTACGTATGGTACTTGGTAAATTCAGAATCTTCCCAGTGTTTCACTATATATTGTACGGTCTGATATCACGCATTGTTTCGTCCCCCCCCCGGTTACAGAGCAGCCTGGAAAACTGCCGAAAACAATCCGGAAACGTCAGGTGTGGATCGTCCGAGTAATGAAAATTGGCCCGCGTTCGTATTAAAGGTTTTAGTTGTGGCCCTGGACGCCTTGCAATTTGGACACCCCTGATCCAGGGGAACACTGGTGAAACACTGCTAATTACGAGTATTACACTCTCTTTCGAGGCATTTAAACGAGACATTCCCAACCTTTTCCTTTCATCGACTCCTTTTAAGGCAGTTGTGCACTTCATCGACCCCCGTACGTTTTTTCTATAATATGCAGCATCCACCATCGTGAAGCGACGAATTGCACATAAATGCCTGGTGTTGATCGGAGAAACCACGGAAAACAGCCCTTTGAGAGTAGCCGGTCGATAGAATTCATCTTCAGACGCATTTCTCATAATGTGGGAATGAACCGTTTTTACCTAACGGGTAATGGGAAGTGAACAATTTTTCGTGTCGGTAGTGTATTAAAAATCAGTAGAACGTGTAGTGGCAGCAGACCTGTCATTCACGGCCTCTGCGTCTAACGCAGTGGTGTCAAGTTCTTCTACTTGACGCAGTGACACGCGACGTGGCTCCGTGGCATGTCACGAGCTACTCTGCGCCACTAGCGTTGGGAGAGGAAACTATTAATAACTCCCGCCGTTTTACAATAGTGATGGTGTTCTCTTGCGGCGCGGTTGCGGTGAACTGCATGAAGGGTGCGATTTCATGGCACGAGTGCCATGGACTCCGGCTCGTGGCATCGACCTTGACAACACTGCTCTGACGGATCCGTGCTATACCACGAGCTTCTCTGCGCCACTAGCGTCGGGAGAGGAAACAATTAATAACCCCCGCCATTTTACAATAGTGATGATGTTGTCTCTTGCGGCGCGGTTATGAACTGCATGGAGGGTGCGATTTCTTCGTGGCACTCGTGCCACGGACGCCGGCTCGTGGCATCGACCTTGACAACACTGCTCTGACGGATCATGAGCGCTTGCAATGACGCGCAATGACTTTCTTACTGAGCCTTCCGCGTGGCGTGGGCCGGCCGCCTCATCGCGCCACTGCCGAGCGATGACGTCACGGGACGACTGCGTCCATGCAAGGGAGCGCTGCCGCGCCGTTCCATTGCTACGTCCTCATTGTTTGACGCCAAGTTAACGAGGCTTTGGCCGCGGCGCGGAGCTAGCGCTAGTGGGCGTATCCGGGTGGAGATCGCGGGTTCAGCAACTGCAGAGTGCATCTCCGTGCATTCTCTTCGTTGGTGCATCGCGTTATATGATTCAGTGGTCCAGCCAGTGCACTTGCTGTGTGTAGAGTTTTTATGAAATTGAGAGAACAAATAAGGATGGATTTTTAAGGGCGAAAAAAACCCTTCGTACGGCTTCCTTCGGAGGTGAAGTAAAGCCGGCTGTCCGTGTTGTAGATTAAAAAGACACTTAGGGCCGTAGTCATAGTCGTCACATAGAATAAGAACATACTTAAGCTATAAGAAGTTACTTTTGATAAGGAAATGCTTATGCACATTTGCTATTCTTAGACGATACTTAACATAAGTATGACGCTAGCAGCGTCTCGTGTGGCAACAAGGCATTGGGTTGTTCACAGCCACTTTAATTCTGTGTGAAACGACCCATCAAGTTGACCGTGAACTATTCTTATGCATGCATCCGTAGGCATCCGTGTGGTAACCTAACCTACACAGTTACTTAAATAGTGGTAGTAACTTAAACAATGTCTTAAATAGTGGGAAATCGGTAAACCTCAGTTAATTGTAGCTGATTTTTGCCACCAACATTTACCAAAACATGTACTTTCGTCCAGGTAAAACGCTACCTTTTCTTAAATATTCTTGATCTTTGTGCATATCACGTAAATATAGTTGCTACGAAGAACAATGCAGTTATAAACATTTTTATAATGTTCAAAATCGTAGTTCATTTCCATTTCTTTCACATTACGACCATTTTCAACCCACTAAGAGACGATTCACTTACAGCTATAAGTGGATGCTGGATCTTCCTTATAGCTATAAGAAGTTCCTTATGCAAGCGGATAAGTTGCTATTATGAATTGAAAAACGTTATAAGGAACACCTTAAGGTTTTCCTAAGTGACGACTATGAATACGGCCCTTAAGCCTATAAGAAACCTCTATGATAAATTTAAATCTCCTCTTGCGTCATCAGAGAGGTATCTTCTTTCTGCGCTAGAAGTGAAAGGGGCGTAGCGAAAATTGTGTGGTCATACCGAGGAGCAGACCTCATTGCCTGAGTCACGCCACGTAAAGCGATTCCATTGAAATAAATAAATTTACCTGTGTTATGCCACGCATGATTGAATTGAAATAAATAAATTTACCTGTGTTATGCCACGCATGATTGAATTGAAATAAATAATTTCAATTCAATGAAACTGTGAGGTTGTGGAGCTACATTTATTTCTTATGTCTGATTACTATTCAGAACTAACATTCTGATACCATGATTTCTGCAAACTGCTCCTGTGAAGTTAAATTTCTTCTTAGAAATATTTGTGCCAAGTTTTGTAAATCAAGATAGTTTGACAGTATGGTAATTTCATTGAATTGAGGAATGCGAATATTGACTAATAAAATCACAGCAACTTCAAAAATTGAAAATTAATTCAGTGAAAATGAATTTGCTGATAAAAGCGAATGTTGATTGTACCGTTTCTATATATCGCCCTATCTTCCAGTGGCAATAGCCCGTTTCCGCTTCTGTTAGCATGCCTTCGCCGAACCCTGCTCTTGTGTTCTTCACGAAAGAGCCTTTTCAGTTTTCAGCTTCCTCCACTCGATCATGATTATGAAAGGTCATGATGACCCACTGGTGTTGGCGGTTTTCTCTGGATGGGTCTTTCTATCCTTTATTGAACAAAGCGAGTTATTTCCCAGATTCGCCCAAAGATAACACAGTCGTAGTATATATAAATTTGGACTATTGTGATACGATAACCATTTATTTCTTATCAGAAATTACAAAAAACTGTAATCTTTTGTTTTTGTCCGTTGCTTCAGTAAGCCTGGTATTAATAAATAATCTTGAATTTCGGAACTTTTGCGTATAATAATAAATTAAAAGCTTAATTGCCTCTGGTCAGACGCGCCAGGTTCATTGCACTCCGGAGTGTATCGTCATCGCGTGGCCTCGCCTCTTGCTTCTCCATCATTAGCACCTCGGAGCTGCCCTGCTGCAGCCGCGCGGCCTCCCGCCCGGAAACTTCGCCGGGCGCAGCGAAAGTTGCCGAGGCGAGTGGCTCGGGGAGGGAGGAGTGGCAAAGGGCCCGGCAAGGTGCGGTGGGGGGGGGGGAGGGGTAGCTGCTCGACGTCGCACCCAAGGACGTGTCGCCCCGAGTTGCGCTCCTGCGCTGTGTTTCCTTCCGCGGAGACTTGCGTGCAAATCCAGCCTCCCGCCGACCGCTGCCACTGCGGTCGCCGCCTCCTGCGTGTTTGTCGCCTCTGCTGCACGGCTTGCTGTTCCTCGTTTGTCATCGCCTCCTTCCGCGCTGTCGCCTCTTCTTCCAGCGTCCTACCCTCGTAGGGACCGTCCATAAATTACGTCACGCAAATTTCGAGTATTTGCAATATCCCCCTCCCCATTGTAACGCACTTCCGTATCTCTACGTAACGCTGCCTCAGACTCCCTCGCTCCTCCTTTAGCGTTACGTAATTTATGGATGAACCCTTATGCATTTTGCTCGTCCTCTGCTGTACTCTTCCTTCGCCACTTCCTACTCTCTCATGTCCTTCTGTGGCCTTCATCCTCCTCCATCATCCTCTCCACTTCTCTCCCCTATTCCTCGTTCGCTGTCATCGTCACATCTGCTTCCCTTCTTCCTCCTTGCCTCCTCCCCGTCGACCGCCTCCTGTGTTTCCCTCGCCATTGCCACTTTCGCACTCAACTCCTTAGCGACATCTGCCAATGTCATCACCGCCTTCGCCGTCTCCATTGCTTGTGGCGCATCCACCCAGCTTCTGTTGCCGCATTTCCTTCCCACTAAAGCCAACGACGTTTCAGCCAGTTACAGCTTCTTCCATCGCCACTTGTGTCACTACCGTTCAGTCTGCTGACACTAGCTCCTCCACAACAACCACCATCACCACCACCGCCGTAGCCACGACGACCGCCGCCGCCGCCGCCGCCACCACCACTACCGCCACCTCCGCCGCCTCCATCTCTGCCACTTCCAATCTCTGAGCTATCGTTACTACAATGCATAAGTGACCACCACCATGATGGTCATCAGCAGCATCTCCACCACCTCCATCACCACCACCACCACCACCACCACTAACACCGCCGCCACCACGACCACCACCGCCACCACGACCACCACCGCCAGCACGACCACCACCGCCACCACGACCACCACCGCCACCACGATCACCACCGCCACCACGATCACCACCACCACCTCCACGATCACCACCATCGCCTCGGCACCCAGTTGCCACCGACAGCATCTCCGCGCCTACCGCCGCTGCCTCCCTGCCTGCCTTGTCTTCGCCGAAGTTAGGCGCTCGGAGCATTCCTCGCCGTTTGCGCAGCCGACGGCGTTGCCCTAACTCGTTTATCGAAGTTCTCCCACCCTTCGCGGGCGCGCAGTTTAGAGAGCACGTGTGTTCCTCGCGCTGCGCCCAGCGCCGAGTAGTGATATTTACCGTTCGAGCGCCCCGCGGCGCTGTTCCCCAGTGCTCGTGTTTTCTACCTCTGTACTGACAGAAATGCCTTTAAATCTAATGTAGATTAATGTATTGTACACGAAACCTAATGTAACCTTGTACATTAAAAAGAGCTTAATACGAGGGTTGGGGCAGAAGTTATGGCAACTATTTTTTGGCTGAGAATACGAGTAGGGGTGGAAAATTTCTAATATACACATGAAAGGACAAGGTATAAACTAAGTTCTTGGACACCCATCAATACACAAATATTGAATTTATCATATTTATTCAGGTATTTGAAATGACCGTACTCGTTTCATGTCCTAAGGCATTTTAGAGAATACGACTTCACAAATTCGAAAAGCATTACATACCCGTTCTAAAGGCCTGATTAGGTAGATGGTCCATTACCGCACATCACGTTATCCGCACACTCGCAGGTCGCCACGTGCGTTGCTGATCACTGGTTGCTGTGCATCTTTGCAGAAACTCTCTTGGCGAACGGCTCGCTTGGAGTAAGAGCGGTGCTGGAAACATGTTACTTTCACCTCGCACGGCGGTAGACGGACAACTGATTTCAAGTTGCACTCTGTGCTAATAGAGACACTTGCAGAGCTATCTGTTGATGTAAACACACCTTACTACAGCATTTCTTTCAAGATATAAATGCAATATTGCGATTCGATAACATTTCTTATTGATAAACTTCTGCCCCAACTCTCGTATATTTCTACATCAAATTTAATACATAAGTTAAAATCAGAGTAGATTAAATGTAGAGATTCTCCCGTTTCCCCCCGCCTCCAATCATCCATATCATGTGTTCATAATCTTTAGTCCATCGAGAGAACTCATTCATTCCTTCCAGATTGGATCATAAATCTTGGACTCGTGCATCTAAATGTACATGGGTACATGAAATTTAAAGTGCTTTCGAGATAATTACTTTAATGTAATTTACGGTAGAGTAATGCGGAAATTTCTGATTGTGGTTTTCGGTTCCATTCTGGAATAATGTGTTTAAATATGTGGGGTAAAGCAAGTTCGTATCTCCTTTCTGAGGGTTGATGGTTTCAAACTTCTTTTCGGTTATAGTTTGCTATTATCATCTTTCTCCGCACGACTAGCTGGATGAAAATCAGCGCTGTGACTGGTTATTCTTTTATTCTCCCATAAAAGTGAAATTCAAGCTTTTTTGTTATCACTTTAATTTTAATAGAAAAACATCATTTGATATAGATATTCTGAAAATATTCTAAATCTGCAAAGTTTTTTGTATTTTTATTCTACTTATGCATTTTAAATTCTCTTGACAGTTTTAAGTATTAATGTGAGTAGAATAATTTTCGGGAAGAGAAATGGCGTGTTTGTGGAACACATTGAGCATAGTATTTATTTTTGAGTTAACGTTCATGAATATTGAAATGCTTGCTTAATAGTAATTTCCACGTGAATTTACACGTTTGCACAGGTCTCAAATATGGAAATATGACACATTGCACATGTAAATGATGGTATAGAAATACAAATGTATCTGGTTGTTGAAAATGTATTTATTGATACTTGCTACTTTAATTCATAGTTTATGTTATTCTACATCACTATCACATTTCATTCAAATATTCTAGTATACTTTTAACTGTGTGTTCAATTTAAATGTAAAGTAAATTCATCCTTTTTTGCGTTCTTTGGTCAACACATTACGCTGCCTTTTATGGTTACCTCCAGTTCTGCACGATCGAGTTTATATTTCGCAAATTCATTCACCTCGTCTTTTTCCGTACCACTCATGAATACTCACGAAGGTTTGCAGTTATCCCGGGCTTGCCTTCTGTTAATGTTTTTTTTATTCCTCGCGAAGGCAAAGACCTTAAATATCGCGAGTGGACGATCCGCCTCAGAATAAATTCGGGTCGATCTGCGCGTCTCCGACCTGGTGCCTGCTGGGTGCTGGCGGAATGAGAATGAAAGGAGAGGGAATTGAGAAATGTTGCTTGGAAAGACGGAGCAAGATGTGTTATAGCTAGAGACCAAACAAAATATGTAGTATTAAACGTCAAAATATGTACATAAATATGTAGTCAAAACAGTAAGAATATGTAAGAAATATGTTAACTCTGATACAATAAGTAATATTAAAATACTGGATATTATGTTAAAATGGCGATAATTCGCCAAGATAACAATTTTGAGAACAGTAAGAAGAATGACAAAAAATATGTAATTACGTGAAAATCCGGTTTCTAATTATAGCTAGACCTCGGATTTTACGACAAATGCCTACTTAGTTCCTTTAGGAGATTGTGGAAAGTAATTGGAGATGTTTACGAATCATGAAACTATAGATTTATTGAAAGCATCTAATAGTGCGTTAAATGTCCTAAAAGGGTGGATGATGCCTATTTTAATATCTTTTTGCCTAAATCTGTCTAGAAAGTAATTTGATGAATTATCATATTTTAATTACTCATTACAGAAATTGTTTTACAGAAACGCAAATACCCGAATTTCCGGAAACGTGAATATTCCCTGATCGAATACGCGATCGACTTAAAGGAGCTCTGCAAATTAATGTAAAGATGATGTTCCATGCGCATCTCCGATCACGTACTTTTTAGGCAATTGCACCCATTCCCGGTGCAGCTGTTGATAGGTTGAGAATGAAAAGTGTAAAAGTATGAATGGAATGACAAGAAATGAAAGTGATAAAAATAATATGCTTGTCACTCTCATAAATATATAAATACTTTACTTTCGTGAAAAATTAAAAGTTTTTAATTTAATCCTTTTGTGATCAGTTTTAGATGGAAGAAACATAACTTTTCATTTCCAATGTTTTTGAAATTCCTTGTTTAAGCGTGATGTAACCTATTTTAAAAGCCTAAAACATCACTTTTTATGCCTACGAGTGCCTAATCTCACAATTTAGTTACCTATTGTATGTGCCAAATCATCAGTTTTTGTGCCTAGAATTCCCAAGTTAGTTGTAGTGGCACAGGGGAGGACAAGAGAGGGCAGGGCAGCAGAGCTAAGGAATGTACGACAAGGTAGTCGTATGACTGAGTAAAGTTGGGTTTCGAGTTCTGTATGGGGCAGGCCGCGGCCAGACATGTTATCAGATATGTAGCAGAAGTAGATCGAGTGGGCATTAATAAGATATGGCATGTGCCAAACTCTTCTGGGAACTTCGTGCTTTCATCCCACCCTTCGCCATTGTATCCTGATGGCCCAAGTGTCGCCACGTAAATTAAGGGAATAACTAAACTAAAGTAAAACCATGATCTTAGCAGTTAATGCGCCCGGAATCACTCATCTGACAATGAAACGAGACGGAACTGAACCAAAGAGGTGAAAGAAGAAACGCGAGTCGAGAAAGGTACGCGGGCGATGCATTGGGGCAAGGTGGGCGAGTGGTACATGGGCTGGAGGAAGAAAGGGAGTGTTGCAGAGGGAGCAGCGTGGCCCAACGCAGCGGCCTGAGCGGTTTTATTATCCGGATAATCGCTCACGGCACCGAGGGGGTGCGGGCGGCCGGCGGCGGACCGTTCGTCTTCATTCGGCATAATCAAACGAGGCGCGCGCGCGACGCCCGCAGGGGGTAGGCGGATAATTGGAGTCTTTTATCACGCGAAGGCGCGGCGGGGCGTGGCGGGGCGGGGAGGGGAGGGGAGGGAACAATTGAAGGGCAGCGGCAATTAAAGGCGCTTTTAGAACGCTCCTTGGCATCTCGGACGTGTGCGAATCTGCGGCCCGGCGAATTGCTCGGTTTTGCGGCTGTTGGTTTTGGGATTTTTCTTCTGGAGAGTGTGGGGACTACACGAGAATGTGAAAAAAAAGTAGAATGATGTGCATTGGATGTACGGAATGTATTGTGAACGGGTTTAATCGTCTTAAGTGGGATGATTGAACTAACGATTGATCTTATATACGTAAGGCAGTGTAGTAAGAAACAGCATTTCATTACTGTATGTGCATCGAAACCCCTCCAAACTAGCTTGTTCTACTGTTATTTGAAAATATTCGTGAAGGATTCGTTTAAAAATAGTTCCAATCGATTTGCCTTGTTGAGAGCCATCTGATTAGTTATTAATCGTGTCCGTTGGTGTGCCTTAAAACCTGCAACGTAGGGTTTATATGCACTGTCAGAAATGTCATTAAATCGAATGTAATGTATTTACGTGACTCTAAAATGTACCTTGGACATTAAAAAGAGGTATATGTAGATTATATTTACAAAGATATATGTTTGATATTTGTATATTAAATTTAATGCTTCAATTAAAATCAGCTCAGATTTAGTGTAGAGGTTCTCCCGTTTCCCTTGCCTCTCATCGTGCATATAATTATATTCATAACCACCAACCCATCAGTATCATTCATTCCGTCCTTCAAAATGTGACCATAAAGCTTTGACTATTGTATCCTAACGTAAATATGTACATTAAATTTAATGCACTTTCACCATAATTACTTTAATGCACATTTCATTAAGGAAATGCCCTAATTTCTGACAGTAGGCTTAAGACATCCTCAAAACCCTTTTCGTTTGATAATTATTTTTTAATGTTCTGAAGGAATTCGAAAAACGTAGTTCTCTACCAGTAGATTGAAATCCGTTCAATGATACCTCGTTGGTACCGAGTGGTGATCCAGAGGGTGTCCAAAATTGAGTACACTGTCCGAAATTTCCGCATTATTTTAAAGTAAATTACATTAAAGTCATTATCATAAACGTACATTAAATTTAATGTACACATGTGCATTAGGACCCAAGAGTCAAAGCTTTTTGGTCATATCTGGAACGAATGACTGCATGATGTTGATGGACTGGCGGTTATGAATATACAGTATGAATGATGAGAGGCAGGGGAAACGAGAGAACGTCTGCATTAAATCTACATTGATTTTAATTTGTGCATTAAATTTAGTGTACATATACATTAAGACCCTTTTAATGTACAAAGTTACATTAAGTTTAATGTACAATACGTTAATCTACATTAGATTTAATGATATATCTGACAATGTATACTGCGATTTTCTTAACTCTGCCCCTGACAGGAGTCAGCTGTTTCGCTGCTATCCAATCGGGTCGGTCGCTACAGTGTCTTCACTGTGGTGGCGTTCAAGCTCCCGATTGGGTGAAACCGTCAACAGCTAATTCCTGCCAGGGGCAGAGCTAAGAATATCGCAGTACAACGGAAGGCCACACGCAGCTTACCGTCCTACAAGTTGTAGAATACGAAGCGTATATTGCTTCCGTGAACGCGGTCGTTGCGCGTGTATTCCAGCGCTCGGCGTCGCGAGAGCGCTCTTGTCGGGAGCGCGCGCGCCTTTGAATGGGCCCCTCCCCCCCCCCCCCTATGCTCGTAAGCAACGCGCCGCTCCACTAGTGCGCCCTCGTAGGGGATATGGGGCGCCGGCGGCCGCGCCGTTGCCTGCCGCAAGGCCAGATAAGCGGCCGGGGCATTGTGGGGCAACAGGTCGCGCGCGCGCGCAGGCGACGGGGTTGGCGGCGGCGGCGGCGGCAGCTGCTGCACGGAGGGGTGGCGGCGCCCTCAATTTGCTGTGCTCTGTTCCGACGCCTTTGCCACCCCCTCTACGCTCGATGCGCACTTCCCGCGGTTGCCGTGCCTTGGGGACGACGAAAAAAAAATCGATGTTTTTAAAACGTTGATATTTTTCACCAGAAACGTCGATATATTAACATCGATGTTTTATTTTCGAAGCTTTCTTCGCATCGATGTATTTTTCCAGAAACATCGATGTTATTAAAAAAGGTTTGTTATCTGCTTCGATGATTGTGTACGTTCTAATATTGTGAAACTGCATTTTGAACCTTGTGTGTCGCCTTAGAAATTGATTAAGAAAATTAAGGTGACAGTGCTTTAAGGCACTTAATGCACTTAAGCTAATATGTATGTATTAAGGTACTATTATGTGTTTTAGATACCGGACGTTTTACTTAGATGATTTATGGATTATATGAATAAATGGAATAATAACAAAACACGATGTCTTTTGTTTTTTATTTCCTTCTCTTCATTCGATAATCATTATTGACATGTTATTTATATGTGACCAAACAACAAAATATTCAAATATTTCATTAAAGTACTCTAATTAAAAATGGAAATAGGTTGTGATAAAACATACAGTATTTTCCCATTTCAAAACATCGATATTTTAAACATCAAATGTTTTGTCCAGCTTTTCATTAACATAAAAAAAAAACTATTGGTGATGAATCGAAATATCGATGTATCCATCTTGTGATAAAATTTGTCAGCACTAGCCCTACCCCACTCCGATTTGCCTTGCATTCTCCGCTCCGCGTCGGTTCGCGTCGGCCGGCTCCTGCTCACCCGTCATCTCCGACCGTCTCCAACCCGCTCCGATTCCATCCGACCCACTCTGTGCTACTCCGATTTGCTTCAGTCCACCCCGAGTTGCTGGGACCACTCCAACGCGATCCGACCGGATCCACAACCGACACCACACCGACCCACTCCGACCCACCATATACTCTACTTTAGCCCGACCTGCTCCAACCCAGGCCGCTTCGACCCGACCCTTACCGTGCCATTCCGACCTACTTGTATCTGCTCCAATCCGTTCCGATGCTCTCCGACCCACAACGACCCGCTCCCACCCATATCGACCCACACTGATCCACTGCCACCTTCTCCCACCCACCCCGATCTGCTCCGATTTTACCCTGACCTGCTCCAGTCCTAAACGATCCGACCCGCCCCGTTTACCACCCGTTCCGTTTCACCTGGACCCATTGTAGCTCACTTTGGAGTGGACGAACTCACTCCCGTCCAGTCCGGCCCGCTCCGATTCTCTCCAACTCGCTTCGCCCGGCGTTGCTTTTTCCTCTCGTTCGTGAGTAAATTCATTCCGTTTCGTCCACTTGTCACGCTTCTCCCCGTATCGCTTGCTTCACTCTATTCTGTAGTTCTTCGCATCCTGCAACCCCGTTTTGTCCTTGTGCTCGTTCGTACTTGTAATTTCCCTTATACTTGTCCTGCCGCTGTATACTTGTTCTTTCCAGCTCCAACGTATTTTGACTACGCTTCATACATGTATCATTACCATTTTTGTACTCCTGTCCATTTCACTCTACTTCAAGCCGCTGCAGTCCACTTCAAGATACAGTAGATACTCTTAGTGGCTTCTTCCCAATCCACTTCACACCATTCTACTCCCAAAATCCTCCAAACCGCCCTCATTTTTTCCGTTGCATTCCACTCTAGTTTTCTTCTTTTCTTGCTCTTCGTTCTTCCTTTTCTCTCTTTCACATTTTCCGTAGCTCGTCTCGTTCTACCTCTCAAACGGACTCCGTTCATCAACTATTATTTGTTTTTCCTATGGCCCACACAACTGCTCTTCGGTTTTTTTCTCCTATTCTCTACATCGCGCCAACTCCTCGTGCAGGCGGCATTTGCGATTGTGTTCCAACCGCTCGCACTACGGATGCGACATCGATAACAAAACATCGATGTTCAAAATTAAAGCATCGATGTTTAATAATTCATCGACCGAAAATCATCGATGTTTGAGGACCAGTTTAGTAACCTCAAACATGAAATTCGTGCCCAAAACGAACTTGACAGTGGACAAGTATATTAATTTATACTTCAAATTTTACTGAAAGCAATGTTACACAACGCCTCTTCATAACACCAATACACTAGGAAAGACGAAGGAAATATCAGGATCATCTCGGGCGATGGATAGCCTGCTCGCAGAAGGCAAAATGCGATCATTTCGTTCGAACACAGACAGACAGTGGTACCATCAGTTATTTCATATTTTATACTGAAATGTACCAACAACGTCTCGTCATAGACTCTTACGAGATCGTTGGCATCATTCATCTAAGATGGTTATAATCGTGACCCGTTCCGAATTTATATTAAAATTTTGGGCGCCAGGAACAGGTTACGTTAATTAAAAATGACCAATGCTTCCACAGCTAATTTCAACAAATGTATAAACGTCCGGCTAGCTGGGTCAATGGGTCCCGTTATGGATAATCGCTATCGCCTAGATAGCCGATTACTTGATCTGCCAACTGTACAGTATGGCGAGGAATCTGAAAGGGAATAATTATCTATTTCTAACTATTTAACAATTTTGATTAACTAAATGAAAATCTTTTCATTTCCAAAAGAAAAAATTCAACAATTTATTTAATAATTCTGACAATTGTTTAGTCCTTAGGTCATGACCTCGTTTTAAGATATATATCTTTTGTACTGCCGTATTTATTTACCGTCTTGGTCGTCGACGCCCCGCAGTCTCTTATCACTTAAATGTAGGCGATCCGAAGTTCCGCTTCTCTCTTCTAATCTTGCGACGTTGCCGACGCATCCAGCCCTCACTGACTAGAATATCTCCTAGTATATATCTCCCAGTTCTTAATTGGTATTCAGAATTCCTAGTCTTCCCCAACTAGTGGTAAAATATTAAAGTCCAAAATCGCAATATAAGAAAAACTTTCAAAGTCCTAATCGAACTTCCCGTTGCACATCAACTTCCAGATTCCGAAAAACTATTGAGTCTCACTCGAAACTTACAAGTCCTACTTCACTAACGTTTATCTCGCGAGCGATCTTTACTACTCGACGACCAATATCAGAATGTCCAGTTCTCCCTGTTCTTTCGCCCTCAACGCTTCGGTATCCGTCCTTCGTTCCTCTTTTTTAAAACAAAACTACAAAATTTGACAGTCTATTCTCCCTTAGCCAATCCATTCATCTCTTATCAAACCAAGTAGCCACGCCCTCGACAGTCATTCCTTTTCAGACCAATCACACATTATTTTATTTGTCTATCTAGCCAGCGCCCCCATCTCTTCAAGGCCTGAATGCAGTTTGTTGACCTTGCCAACCACTGCGCCGGCGTTGCTAAGGCTGTATATCGCCATTTGCATACCCTTTTGTCCAACCCATTTACAGCCAATATTATTAACAAAATATTACATATTTTGGTATATCACAATACAAAATTGTGATTATGGGAATTTTTCATCCACAAACAAAACGTCGTTAATGTAGAAACTTCGAGCACAAAACATCGATGTTCAAAAAACATTGGCTTCAATACATCGATGTTCAAAAAACATAGGCTTCAATACATCGATGTTCAAAAAACATAGGCTTCAATACGTAGATGTTCAAAAAACATCGGCTTCAGTACGTCGATGTTCAAAAAAACATCGGCTTGAATACGTCGATGTTCAAAAAAACATCGGCTTCAGTACGTCGATGTTCAAAAAAACATCGGCTTCAATACAATGATGTTCCAAAAGCCATCGGCTTCAATACATCGATGATAAAAAAAACATCGGCTTCAATACATCGATATTCAAAAACTTCTATGTTTCTATAGAAACATCGATGTTTTGAAGACATCAATGTCGCATCCCTATCTCACACCCCATCCGTGCTCTATTCCGCCTGGCGCTGGCTTTTTCCGCTCCTCATCGCCGCTTCGTGGATCCCTCCCCTCGCCCTGCTCCGGCCGAGAGCCTCGTGTTTGCGCTGAGTGGTGGAGGGGGCGGCGGTTGGGGGCGGTTGGGCGTAGCCACTGGGGTGTCGCTTTCGACCTCACTACTCCCCTTCATGGCGCGTTCTCTGTTTCAAGCGGGCTTTTGGCTCTTCGTGTTTAAACTCCCACCTCCCTTTCATCCCAATTGCTTATTATCCCTAATGTCATTAATAGCCATCCTTCTGCGTTTTTAGTCTCGCTCATGACAGCGTTGTGACTTTTAACTTGTAACATGTCGATTTGTGTTACATTTTTTATAAATATAAAAAAATATAAAATAAATATTGCCTGTTAAAACTCTTAGTGAAATTGTGTGTGGTGATAAGGCTGTCTTTTCCGTTTTAATGCTGGTGTTTTTAGTCTCGCTCATCCTCGCGACAGCGTTATGACTTTTAGCTTGTAACATCCTGTGCATTTTTAAAATTTATTGCATATTAAAACCATCTATTAAATTATTTGTGGTGATAAAGCTTTTTTTTCTGGGTCGAAAAACAAAAATATTGTGTGTGGTGGTCTTTTTGTCCGGGGGTTTCGTGCACTATTGCGTAGATCGTTTGCTGTGTTGAAACTCCTTAATGCAGCAATACGCCCTCATCTTCAGCAAAATTGCTTTTGCAAAGAGTTACATAATCACATGAAAAATGTTTCTGCTCTGCAGTAGTCTTCAGATAGAGGGAAAACACACGTATTTAAAATATTTACGCCATTCACTTTGACTCTTGGAGGATTAATGAATCGAAAGAAACGTAAGTTTTTTAAGAATCTTTGTATTACCCTTCTTCACGTCTGGTGAGAATCGATGGAATGATTATTTAAGGCGATCGTACTGCCCGGAAGGCGATTAATTATTCAGCAATTAGTAAATGGCGTAATAATTAAATCTTTAATTTGAAATAATTGACCGTTTAATGGAACCGGAGTTGGGGAAATTGCCACACCCTTCAAAGTTCGATTTTCCCCAAACAGTTCTCCCTCCCTCGCCTCTCTTGTTACTTCACCAAATTCAGTCTTACTCCTCTTCCTCCTCCCTCTCCCTATTTATACTGCGTATCTTTTCATCCTCTCAGCCCCCTCTCCCTCGCCCGCGTCCTTGAAAGTGGAGTGGGCTTAGCTGAGCTATCTCGTCTTCCGTCGCCGCGCCCGCCCTCATTCATGTCTTCTTCTCCTTCTTCCCCGTCCACATCTCATTCGTTGCCTCTTCTTCCGCTTCCTCCTCGTCGTCCTCCTCCTCCTCCGCCGCCGCTGTCCATCGATTGTGTATATTCGCCGGCGTTGCATGCGAGGCGAGCAGGCGGGCGGGCGACGGCGTGGGCGGTGTTCGTGCGGTGGTGGTGGCGGTGGAGGCGGGGAGCACTCTCCCGCCCGTCTGGCTGGCTGGGCTGGCTGGCGGTCAATCGTGGTGGTGCTCACGCCACGAGGCGGCGGAGGCGGCGGTGAGACTCCGTGCGGCGTAGCGCCTCCTGCTGGTGCTGCTGGTGCGTCGCCGGTGTCGCAGATCACGTGCGTCGCGGAGCGGGCGGTGAGGATCTGAGGATCTGCGTTCGCCGGCGGAGCCATGGGGCCGTCGCTGACTTCCCGCCCAGCGACGCACCGAGGTGTGAGACGGAAGGGAGCTGGATGCGTGTTTGTGAATGCCGTGTGCTGTGTTGTGCTTTTGTTTGGAGTTCGTTTCTAATATGAGGTCAATCGTGGTGCCTCGTGTCAAGGGGTATCGCGACAAAGATGGGTGACTTTTTGATCTGATTGATTCCAAGCTGCAGTTTTTTTTGGTGAATGCTGCGTGATGTGTGGAGATACCTGTGCCAGCTGTTGTTTGGAATTGGTTTCTAGTACGAGGTCAATCGTGATGCCGTCATGGGGTCTCGCGATCGCGATGGGCGACTCGTCGACATGATTGATTCAAAGCGGAAGTTTTTGGTGAATGCGGTGTGATATGTTGTGTGGAGGTGCTTGTACCAGCTGTTCCTTGGATTTGGTTTCTAGAGTGAGGTCGATCGCGGTCCCGTCATGGGGCCTCCCAGCGGCGTCGACGTTTCAAGATTGTTTCCAAGCTGGATTTTTTTGTGCTGTGTTGCGTGGAGCTAAGTGTGCCATTGCTTTTGGGTCAGTTGGATCAGTAGGACGGTGCCTTCATGTCGTCATGACACCGTCTTCAACCCCAAGCCCTGTGAGTCACAGAGTTGTGATAGGAAGTTGCATGTGTTTTTTTTTATTTCTATAGTTTTGTGATTGCTGTGTGATGTGGAGATAAGTGTGTCAGTTTTTTTCGGTCCATTACTTCACAGAGATGATGTGTTGATGTCGTCATGGCACCGTTTTCAACCTCAAACCCGGGACTCCCAGAATGATTGTGATTGCAAGTTGCATGTGTGTGTTTTTGGTTTCAATTAATTTATTAATTATGTGTTGTGAGGAGTTTCGTTTACTATTTTGTTGGGTATGTTGCTAAAATGGGGTCATTCGTGGAGTCATCGTGTATCACAAGAACGTCGCCAACTAGGAGCAGGAGATGTGCGTGTGCATGGGTTTGGGATTTCGTCATGTATGCCGCTTGGTTGTTTTGTGTCTGCTAATATCACGGCTATCGTTCTTGATTAGTGATTCCATGTGAATCCTTTAGATTTGATACTGATTGTATGTTGATGATTTCCATTTCCTGGGGTGTGTCACCAGAATCAAAACTGCCAGACTCCTTCGATGATTTAATGTGGTGGATTCAGAGTTTTTGTGGCGTCATGTGGATAATCATCTTGTGACCGTCATCCTTCCCAAGTGATTGACGTTCAATCTAGGATTGGATATGGATATGAGTGTGATTGTCATATTGTGTTTCACGATAAAATATTTTGGCACCTCAACGTGATTCACGAGATATCTTCAGCCCGGCTCTTAGTATTATGTACATTGTCCAGAACATCATTTTCTTCTCAGTTTGCTGCCGATTTCGGACTGGTATTGCAGCCGACGTGTTCACGAAGCGACATGATACGCAATGTTGTGGAAGAGGTTGTGAATGTGAGAGTATTCGAGGTTGTGTGGGTATTTAAGTCGTGGAGGTGTAAGGTCGATTGTAGGAGAGAGAAATTAATGTCTACAAGAAGTTTAAAACATTCCAACTTTATGTAAGTCAAATTGTTCTTTGTATTATTTGCTGCTGTTGACGACGTGCGTAGAGTATTACTCCATTGTAATCTTGCGTCTAACGCTTCCATTGAAATGATGAGAATTAATGTCTTCATTTTCTTTGTCATCACGCTGCTTTTCATTTCATGAAATTCAAATAATAATATCGTAAAAGTGAATGTCCTGATTTTCTTCGATTGAAAACTGAAAAGTGTTATTTGCCTGTTTCGTGGGAATGCTCAATGTTGTATAGAATATTTTTAATGTCTGCTTAATATTTATGTTGCGTTGTTTCTATGTAGGTGGTATTTTAATATGTGTACTTCTGAGAGTTTTCCTCTGTATAAATATTCTGTATTTGGATTTTACTTAGACTGGGTTCTTTCCTTAAGTTTGTTTTCTTCTTTGTGCGTAGTGTTCGAAAATCTCATTGACGTTGATCACTAATGGTCTTTCCAGCTTCTCATTAATTATCAAATATTAACGGGAAGAATGTGAAATTGAAGGGAAGTTGATAGAGAGGAGACATTAACGAGTAATTTCCTGAAGATAAAATTAGACTCTCACCCTTCTAAAATCAATGATGGTTATATAAACGAAAGGAACTTTCCTATGAATCCAATAATTAAAGTGAAATCCGATCTACTTAATGCTCACGGCGAAAAGATGTTTGGGAAATTTGTTAGCTACTTTTACTCAGCGTTGCTGGCAAAAAATATTGTTGTACATTATCGCTGTACATTATGACACCTCTGTCTCTCTTTTCGTATCCACGTTATTCGATATTAAACCTTTGGTGGATTCAAGGAGAAGTTATGAGGATGTTCGATTTACATTTGATAATTCAGTAGACTATTAGTTAAAATGTTGTGGTAGTATTAATATTAAGTTATTTGAACTGTTTATCCCGGCAATTTGATCTCTGTTTTTACTACTTGCCATTTAGTAGAATTCTCTTGAATCTTGAGGTACAGGAAACTCGCTTTATTAACAGAAAAAAAAAAGGTTTTTAATATATTACAAAAATATTAAAAGAACACTTTTCAGAAATGAAATCACTTCCCAAATTATATGGATCGTACAATGAACACCGGGCTAGACTTCTGCTTGAAATCACGACATGGCGAATAATCGGAACATTATTTCCTTGTGTGATATAACATGATTCTGTTGTTCTACTCACACAAATACATCTAAACTTTTTGGATTATCAGCTATAATCTTTCGAACGTAATTGTTCGTGTGCCATGAGCACACCCGATGTGTGTTGGTGGTTTTCTCTCTCTCTCTCATGTGTGGTTGCGTGCGTGTATATTTCGATTAAAACATGAAGTCCGTTGACACTTGATCAGTTATGACGCTGTCATCGAATTGGGACTTCACTGTAGTGACGCTCAAGCTCCCGATAGGATGACAGCGTCACAGCTGATCAAGTGTCAACGGACTTCATCTTTCAATCGAAGTGTATTCCAGGGAGTGTTCCACGTGCGCGTTTCGCCGCCGGAAGCACGTGGCGGTGACGTCACCGGCGAGATGCTGACCTCGCGTGCGGGGTGGAGCGGGGCGGAGCGGGGCGGATCGGGGCGGGGCGAGGGCGGGGAAGGGTTAGAGGTGGGGGTGGCGGGGTGAGCGCGACCGCATGCGCGAACGCGCGTCGTTGCCAAACGGGCGGAAGTGTACCTTCGCTCCGCAAGGCAAACGCGCGGCGGGCGTCGCGCCGCGTCGCGTGGCGCCGCGACGTGTCACGTGACAGGGGACTCTCGCTCAGGAAGCAGTGCAGGGATGCTACGAGGATGTTTCCGAATATCTACGTTCAAACTTAAAACATCGATATTAATAATCAGACAGAGGATTTTTTGCCCTAAAAAATCTTGAAATATGCTTTTATAAATATGCATTTATAACCAAAAAGTCTGAAATATGCTTTTTAATATGCAATTAGAATTAACAACATTTATTTATTTTCATTCTTGATAAAATTCAGGAGAAGCATGCTTGGAATGAAAAGATATATCTTTGTACAAAAGTAATGTAATTTACCGTACTTCGCGAGAGAAATAATTGTATATATTCACCTTAATGAAGTACATTGTATGTCTTCTTGAATTTCTTCTGACTAGGTTAAAAAATATGTTATCAAGAAATATCCTACTTTTTGCTCAAGTTTTTTTTTCACTGTAGAAAAAAACAACAACAATGAAAACGCAAGCTGTGGCAGGCTCTTTCGAATCAATAAACGCTCACAAATAAATAGACTCTGTTAAAGATTAAACATTTTATAGATAAGTCTCTATTTTAACGATGTATGCAAAATATGCTTCTATAATTACATGAATATGCACTAAAAAGGAAAAATCGGTCAAATATGCACAAATATGCACCAACATGTTAATCTATATATCATTCAATTCTAACCAAATGTCAAAAAATTGCACTTAGCTATGCACTGAAGCAACGGACAAAAATATGCAAAAGCATAGAAATCCGCTCCCTATTAATAATACTTGGACCAAAAACAATCGATGTTTTTAAATGTCAGTGTTTTAAAGCTGGTTTATTAAAATCTTACAGTAAATTCGTGCCAAACAAAATTTGATTTATAATTAAGATTTATGTGGAAACAAAGTAAAAAAACTGTCGTCCCCGTGGTGGAGATCGCTAAAGCAGTAGTGCCGTAGTCATCTCGGACCGAGGGGTCGTGGGTTCGAGTCCCGCTTCGGGCATGGTTGTATATGTTAGTCCTTTCACCCCCTATCATCCCCACATCGTTTCATCCTCATACCGTAACGTTAAATCCAATAGTCGTCGCTAATGACGTCGTAGTTGATGCGACCTTAAATTTAAAAAAATAAAAAAAGTTAAAAACACGTCTCCATGAGCGAAATACTAGGAACAGTCGATGGAGGTACTATCATAGCCCTCTAGTACTAGCGGGCTGCGGTAGTATAAACACTGTTCGTTTCGATTAAACACACAAACTGACGATCGTACCATCTAACGTTTACAAAATTTTGTTTACGGGGATTTTTTATTCACAAAACATCGATGTGGAAAAAACAACCGGCTGTAATCAATCATGCTTTTTAAAAAAACATCGATATTTCTATAAAAGCATCTGTTTTAAAAACATTGATATTTTTATTCAAACATCGATGAATTTAACCTCGACTTATTGTTGGCGATGTTTTTACCGTCAATATTTTGACCTCGATGTTTATACTTGGTGACTACATATTTTATTTCTTAATGGAAAAATATAATAATAAAAAATCCAATAAATTTCAGATATCCATAATTTGAACTTCCTTCAGACATATGTCTTCAGAAACCTAGTGAAATGACTTGCATGTAGTCTCACATTCTTGGTAATTGCCCTAAAAGCTAGTACGTTGTAATCATACGAATTATTATTAATATTATTAATAATATTAATATTAGTATAGTTAACTTGGCAATATTATACAATATTATACAATAACGTGGCAGCTATTTACAAGAAAATTATGAAATGTACATTTTATTGTACTCTAGCTCCTGAGATACCTAAAATTAAATCATGCTATGTTTAAATAACACAAACCTTGTATTTCTATGACTTTGGTCAACACACATTTTCTTGCCAAAGAAGTTAAAGCCATTTTAGGGTATGTTTGATGCACAGATTCCAAATATGACATTGTTTTGGTAGATTGGCTCTAGTTTTTGAGGTAATGAAAATCACATCGAAAAAGCGCAAATCAGGACAATCATGTGGAAGGCTCCAGCAGTAGTCTGCCATCATATGTCTATCGCATCTGTCCTGATATCACCTCTTCCATCACCTTTATTTCTTATTGGAACCGCTCGCCTTGTTTCTCACATATATGGTCAAGATTTTCTGAAAATTTGTCTAGATGGCTATGGAGAGAGTGTACCTTAATGCTCATAGTTACAGCCAAATCTTGAAAGTCTAAAAACAAGTCTTGTACCAGTTCTGCATAGTTTACTGCTTTATGATTAATCAAAAAGTTCATGGCAACAATGAGAAATCTGTGCCAGGCAGAAGATTCAGTATTAATCATTAAACTTGCGAAATTTGGATCATTTATCAATTTTCGATTTCGGGGTGCATCAAATACGTCAGCCTTTCCAGGGAAGAATATGCTAATGCATTTGAAGTATTTCTTGTTTAGCGCTCTCACAAATTGCTTTATTAATCCCAACTTTATTCCTCCTCCACCGAGGAGCGCATTGTGCAGTAAAACGCACTTTAAACTTCGAGTGCAACTGTCTGTTAAAAGTCGCCAGTCTTCGGGTCGATATTCTGAAACACCCGCAAGTATACCAGGAATGTTAGTACACGAAGTCTCAAATTCCATTCAAATATGGTAGGAGTTTTGCCTCTCTTGTCGTGTAAATGTTATTTTTCCCTTCTGGTGTCAGATATATCGTTTCTTTTAGTCTGGATGCTAAAAGTTCAGCTGCTTGTTATGGCAATCTGAAGTCACGTATTAAATGACTGAGCTCTTCGTGGGAGAATTGCTCTTTTGTAGCAACTCTTCCATCGTATTCACTACCACTGCTAACTCCTGAATTACATCCCAGAATCTGTATATCCTTACTATCGCATACAGGAATTCCAGGGAGTGACACTGGTTTGGAAACATCAGAACCATGTGGCACAGGTCGCCTTGCTGATTCCAAATCAGGGTTCTTTTTCTTGTAAAGACTGCACTCTTGACGTTTCAGCACAAAACTAATACTCATTATGATGATTTTTGGGTTCTCGCCATACTAGTGGTTCACCAAATTTTAAACTCTTCAGAGTTCCGGATTTGCACTGACGGAGACTCCACACACATTTTGCGTACCATATGAGGAGCCCACGACTTATCTTAATCGCCCATTTTTATACCAAAATATGCTTCTTATTTTTTTCTATGAGTTTGTAATATTTATTATCTTGTCTGTTTTTGTTGCGAATATTCCCCACATATAAAGCTGAATACATGAGGGTCCTTCAAACAACGTCTTCCTGAATCGGAATCATTGTTTTGTAATAAAAGTTAATGTATTAATAAGACAAATCTCAATCAAAGTATCCTGAAAATAATGCGATATTCAATGTTTAAAACGAAAGAAAAAACAGTATTTATATAAAGATAGATATTTGCATTAAATGCTGTAAGTTTTGAGATAGCATTTTTCATTACAACGTTCGTAGCGCAAAAACTAGAGCCAATTCAATGAAACTAATGACATGTTTGGATTCAGCATAACCGATTTACTGCAAGTTCGTTGCAAAATCCAGAGCAAGTGAAAAAAACTTTTTTTTTTGTTGAGCGGTGAATAGAGTACGTACGGGAAGTGTTATTTAGCTCTCAATTAAAACCTAAATTATTTGCTCACTGCCTGTCGTCATGCCTCCTTTTTATTTCAGAAAATTAAATTTAATCTTTAATTGTGGGTTTTGAAATTCCTATCCATTCACCACGCTTCAAAGAACAAAACTTTTGTAAGGTTTATACATCAGTTGGTAATTTATCTTAAAATAAAATTTTACAACTGATTCTTAATGATTTTCCTAATATAGTTTTTAGCATATTAAAATAACAAAAAATGAAATAGGCTGTGTTTTCTGAAATTGAACCCACCTCTGTGGCAGGGTGATTGTTCAACGTCATTGCCATGGGAGAGTAAATATCCGCTCCAACCTCACCGCGGAGGAGATTGCAGCCGGGAATAGAGCGCGAGCGATGTTAAACGGCAGGCTTTGAGTGACCTCGCGGTGTCGGAAACTCTGCGGAAATAGCCAATCTCAGCGTTTCCGCCGCCATCGACGGCACCTGCGCTCGAGTTCCTCATTGGCTGAAATAGAATTGGATTACGTACATCGTAACGACGTGCAATGGTTTTTAAATGAAGCAAGGCAGGAAATAATTGTGTTCGCAAAAAATTTTGGCTGAAATACATAGAGTGAATTGTAGTCAGAATTTGTCGGCCAGGATTTGTGAAATCAAGCTATTGAAATAGATAAAGAGTTGAAGTTGAGAAATTAATTGTACTACATTACAATTATGTAAATGTATTGTAATGTAGTACAATTACATTACAAGATCTCACCCACATTTGTGTTGAAATAAAGTTGAAATGTTTTCAGGAATAACGTAACAAAACATATATGGAATATGAGGTATAGTCTTATGTCTTACTGTTAGAAGGAATGAATTCACTTCACTAAATAACACTATTATGGTATCATTGTAACTGCTTTGTCTTAATTTGTTTTTCCCTTCTCATTCTATCTGGAAAGCATTCGATAAAATATTGAATAGTTCACTTTATTGTGAGGAATACCTTGGTTCGTTGTATTTCTCGAATTTTCTTCTTTCTGCACATATTGGATCCGAAGTCGCAAGGGAATGTGGGAACAATGTTTTTCTCACAAACGGTTTTCTTTCTTGGAAATAATTATGTTCCATTACTGGCAGGCTAAGCATCTCTTGCTCTCAGTTCGTGTGTGATAATAGGGTCATATGACAAAACTGAATAAGAGTGTATGTTCCATGCAGATTAAAATGCTTCGATTCCAGTAAATAACTACTTTATTGGTCTAAAACCGAAATCAAATCATGTACTTTGTTACAACATACATCTGTAATTTGTCTAAATAGTGCACATTTATCTGAAGACCAATCGATAGGTATATCCTCATTCCTAACGAGCAACTTTCCATCGTTCTGTTTCTGCATTGTAGCGCGAGTGTGAATATTTGGCTGCTTTCGTTGCTACGGTTGCCATCGGAATCCCGAGGGAGTCGCTGCCGCTACATAGCGCAAGAGATTTACTGTGAAATGTCGCAGTTGGGCCAAATCCGAATGCAAACTCTGCGCCTCAGGATCCTACAATAAAGCTAATTAAGCGACTGTCCTCTTGCATGCCCAATCGTGGTGGCTGCTGGGGAGGGACACCGTTTGCCCGTTTGCAGCCGTCCGGCCCGCGTTCAGCCCAAACTCTTTAACGGGTTTACCGAGGGCCCTCCTTTCGGACTCGCGGGTGGGATTTTGCTGCTCCCATCTCAACCAGCGCGTAATTGGACTTCTTAATCTTGTCGTCCGCCCCTCTCTCCGACCCAACCCGTCTGCGTTCCCAGCTTCCCTCCATTCCCTGTCACTCTGTCCTGCCAGCCTTCTGTCTCCTTCGCCGTCTCTTTCCTTCCTCTCCTCTCTCCATCTCCTTCATGCCTCTTCTTTATGTCTCTCCCTCTTTTCTCACCATTCAGTCAGCACACTTTACCCTCCGCCCTCTTTACCCTCCCGTCGGAACAATCATCCCCCACCAGCCCTCTCATCCCCCAATTCCATCCTCTCCCTCCTACCCACCCTCTTTTCCACCCTTCCTTCGTACACACTTCTCCACCCCCTCCCTCGTGCCCATCTCTATCCCCTCGATCTCGCTTTCATCCCCTCCCTCTCGCCCTCCTCCATCTCCTCCCTTCCGCTCATCACTACCCTCTCCCTCCCGGCCACCTTCGCCATCCCCTTCCTCTCGCCCACCTTCATCCCCTCCCTCTCGCCAACCTTCATTCCCTCCCTCTCGCCTATCTTCTGCATCCCCTCCCTCTTGCCCACCTCCATCTCCTCCCTCCCCTTCACCTCCATTCCCTCCCTCGATCACCTCCATCCCCTCCCTCCCGCTCACATCCATTCCCTCCCTCCCGCCCTCTTTTCCACCCCCCTCTCTCCTTCACACTCCCATCTTGTCCGTTATTCACACCTTCATCCATTCCCTCCCGCACACCATCTTCATTCTCTCCTTCCCTTCCTTGATTTCCTTGTCCCGACCTGCCTTCCCTTCCTGCCCTGCCCTACACACACTCGTCACACTAACGTTCCGCGTCTGCCACCAAGTTTCTTTTGTAACATCTGCTTCTACTATTTTCTAATGTAGTAACACTTCAATTTCTTATATTCATAATATTTTATTTCAACGTCTTGTAGATTTTCTTTCCAAAATCTTTATTACAGTGTAGTCTAACATACTACAATCTTACAATCTTCATATCTTGCATAATATTAGCATATTACAATTTTCGTTAGAGGAACATCGAATTACGATCAATTCTGTCTCCATTCATACTCAATGTATCCGTATATTCATACTCAATGCTAATTCCAAACAAATGAAATACATCATCCGTTACTTCGTTACGAAACGTAAATAAACATGTGAGGAATATACAAAACCTTACACATCCCACTCCCATCTCCTCCCTCACCCTCTCTCCCCCCAATGCCCTTCTCAACCTTCAAAGATCCGCTCTCTGTCTCGCTCTGCCCAGCTCCCAACCGTACTATCTCTGGAAGAGGGTTTTGGAATCGGAAATAATTACCGCCTGTGCATTAATCTAATAACCTCGGGCGCTCCACAGGGTATCGTTCTTGGAAACCAGCACTCGTTAAAATTTCTTTTTCCCGGAGGAGCCGGAGGCGGGCGGATCGGAGGTCTTGAGGACGCGTTTATGATGCTTTTGCTGCCGGTTGCCTGCTCCCTGAACCGGATTCTGCCTTGTGATTTTACTCTTTCTTTTCGCATTCCGTGCTTCAATTTCTCATTTTGCCTTGTCCCCTTCTCTACTTTGCGTAAGAGTTAAATTCTGTTCCTTGATTTGTCTGCCTTCCCAATTGTTTCAGGCTTGTTTTAAAGGATGTATTCATTAGCATGTTTCTGTCTATTTCTGTTTCATTTTCGTGCGAATTTTTGTGCATCGTTGACGTCGTTTCTTGTTAATGTTAAAATTCTCGGTAAGGTTTTTGAACAATATTATTTTTTCGTTCTTGTTTATTTTGAACTTTATTTTTTGTCAGTTTCTTTTTTTAATCGTCATCAATCTTCATCAATCCGTTATTGAATTCCTTCTTCATCCGTTTTTTTCCTTTCTTGAATTCCTTTCATCATCCTTCTTCAATCCGTTTTTTTTAATCAGAATAACTAGCATTTCTGAGAATTGTTGAATTAATTCAATATTTTACCCGTCGCTTAGGAGAAGTTATAATTGATATAATAGCATAATAAGTGATAATTTTGACGAATATCGACGATATAATGGTGAAATAAAATAATAAGCTCCGTTTATTATTAAAAGAGAGGTTGGTGCGAAGAAATGTGACATAATTATCACATGGACGTAATGCAGACAGTTAGGCTGATTCTTCTGGATGGAATAGGATTACCATTGAAATCAATTTTAGCCGGGTTGCGTTAGAATCCATCGCTCACGTTACGAATTTCAAGTTGGATCCTGCTTCGAATTATGCGCAAACTGCGAACCATCTATTTAAAGCATACACGTACCGAGAACCAAACGCGCATTATGACGCTTTTAATTCGTGGTCTGCCGAAAATGAAGTATTGTGGCGAAATAACATCCGAATTTATTTTGTGCCAACATGAAATTCTCCTGCTCTTCGTCGTGTTTTCACCCGAAATGTTTTTAGTTCATAATGTCGGAATGGTTTTGAAACCGAAACTGTGGTTAGCGTGATGGCAATTTACAACACGCACTTAATAAACGCATGCTCTTCACGCGGATTCGCGTTGATTCATAATGAAATGCTTCATTAGATTCATCCCACCGTCAGTTCCAGTTCGTATTTGCGGGAATTGTGTTGTATTAGGTGCGGCTTATGCTATTTATTTTGCTGGCTGTGCGCGTTATTTGCGCACGATTGCAATTGCGCTATTGTAAATGTAGTAATACGTGTGAAGTCGAACTGTGGACAGAGGGAGATCAGTCGCTCTCCAGTAGTCATTCTCTTTGGTGTTAATATGGTTTTTGATGTCAATAACTGAGTCTACTTGTTTGTTGTTGTGTTTTGGGGCTGTATTTTCTGTGTTGTGTTTTCCATTTAACTTTATTTCATTTTTACTTTCTCTCTGCTGCTTAAGCAGTAAAGAGAATGTTGTGTAATGTTGCGTGAAAAAACGGCGAATTTTCGACAGATAAACACTTATTACAGGACCCTGATAACGAAAAAGTGGATAAATCTAATTGAAATTTTGAAGAAAAAATCCTCTATCACGTGGTGTAGCCAGAATCTACTTTTTGTGGGTCCTTGATACCGCAAATTCGAATGACGTCAAAATGTCTCTATCCGTCCATCTGTGAACGCAAGCGGCTAAACCGTTCAGCCAGTTTTCTTCAAAATTGAAATTCCCCTATCGAGGTGACTGAAGTCGCGGCCCCTTGAATTTGATACCTATATTTTAATTTTGGGAGGTCAATTTTATATGACGCAACTGGGACATTTTCAAAATTTTCATAAAACAACAATTGCTCTATCGTTTTTATTAAAGTGTGTTGGTGGATAATGTGAAGGACGTTTAAGAGAATGGTTCGGGTCTCATTTTCCTTGAAAACTCGGACTTGTCGGAAAATTGGAAAAATAAGAGGCGAAACATTTCGGCGTCTTCCTACAACTATAATTATGAAGATGGAGACTTTTCCATTAATGAAATCTGTTCCTTAAAGATTCATTTTGAAAAAAGATCATGTACAATTTTTCGAAAATTTGGGTACTTTTCGCGTAATTGTGGATGACAATACGGGCGAGAAAGTTCGTGCAGTTTTACCATCACTAGTTGAAGCATTTTTAGATACTCCACTTTTACTCATAGGTTTTACGAAATATTGTTTTTTCCATCTTCCAATACAGCGCATGTCTGTGCTGTGTGCACACGAACTCGACGTCCTGCTAGTTTACATAAAGCCTCAGCATTTTCAAGATTGTATAAAAATGATTCCACGTTTAATAAAAAACTTTGCTCTGGGATAGCGTAAAGAACGCTTAAAAAACGGCACAGGTCTTATTTTCGTTGAAGTCCCAGATTTCCAAGCACTATATTGCACTATACCTTATCTGCTTAGTGTAGCGATAATGTGCTTAGTCTGTTGACTCGGACGACCTGAGTTTGAGTCTCTGCGCGGAGAAAAAAAATGCAGCTTGAAAACACTTTTGCAAGATCATGTGGTAATACAACATTGCGTAGTCGTTTCAAATATAGCGAGAAGGTATGTGCTGTCGTTGCTCCACTAATTCTACACGGAGTCGAATGAATTAATAGCGATGTTACGTTGATTCAGTTACCATGTTTTGAATCGACACTTGTCTACCAAATCAATATAATTTGTGCAGCTGTGTCGTCTGGCGTTTTTTTTTCTGCGTTTGTATCAAATTTCACAATTAATGGGTAACACACGTTTTATTATCGCCTGCAAGTTGCGCGTCAATTTACTGCTATTAATGAAAAAGTTTATGAAGGTCTCACTGGAATGGGCAATAATGGCTGTTTTTGCCAGTTTTTAAATGTAAATTAGATTTTGTTGGCACATGTTCAACCGCATAAAGGAAAATTTTCGCACAAATTCGTCACATATGTGTTTTCCATATCTGTTTTTAGTTATTGCAACCCACTAGCAAGCAAGTTGTAAATGGGAATATAAACTAGTTGAATGTGTTCGCCAATATTTTTAGTTTAGTGACAGAATTAGAGGTAGGTGGCATTGGCAAGCATTTAGAATATGTTCCAAAAAAGGTTGGGAAAGTACAGAACAAAATAGTTAATGAATGAATGCAGAAGACAAGTTTTAGGTCATTAGGGTGTATACAGGGAATCGATGCTGGAGGCAATTTTCTCGAAAAGTTCAACATGCCCGCCTTGAAATCCGCACCTGCACTTTGTCTATGATGTCTTCCACCAAGATGTTTTCTGTATTAATAATAATAATAATAATAATAATAATAATAATAATAAAAATTGTCTTTATTAGTGGCGAAGCTCAGGCCATTTAGCCTGCTCTTCCACCTAACCACGTTAAATATATACATTATTTCGTAAACTATGAAGAAGATCTAGGGGAGCAGGATACTTTTACTTGTGGGAGAGAAAACTAGGGACCATCCCGGTATACGTCTTAAGCGATTGCGTAAAAGCGATTGAGTATTCTCAATCATTATTCCATTCTCACATTTCTGCGCTTTACTTGTATATTCCTGGCGTTAATTAAAACGGGCTCGTTTCTTTAATTGTGGGATATGTACAGAGGGAAAATGTAAATACATGAGAGATAAAGTCTTCCGGTCTACTGAGAATTTTTCATGAGTTTTCACGATAAACAAGGTTACAGCGTTAAATTGGCGCTCTCTTTGATGTTCTCCGTCTTCTTATTGCAGTACAGTTGTGCTCGTCCATGGCTCGCTGTTGTTGAATAAATTAGGATGCCCCTTCAATTCAATATTCGAGTTTTCTCCTCTTCAATATTCGAGTTTACTTGCCGCATGAAGCAACATTACAGTTTCCGAAAGCAGGAAGTGATATTAAAAGACATTTAGGGAAACGAAATTAATCGAAGATCTGCGTATAGGTAATTCTGTTGCCCTCAAATGAGGATGGTTTTCGACCCGAAATGATTTCGAGGTATTTTTTGCGATAAATTCTTACTTTATATGCTATTAAATGGATTGCATTGATGCGTTGTAAATCATCAGTTGCTTTTTCGACGAGTCATCATCATTTCACCGAAAAGGGCTATTGCTATAAATCTTGAATCTTTTCGCTTCACGTCTTATTGATATTACTTAGGTTGTCGCGTATGATGCCTTAGTTTTAGAAATTATTGAGATAGTAAATCAGCTTGCAGAATTTTTAACACCAGCTGATGGGATATCATTCCAATGATCACTAAAAATTAAAGAAATGAAACATTGTATTCTGAAAACATTACTCAGTTCCTTAATCATTTATTGCAATTGTAAAATGTCTCCTGTTTTCTCGATCCCTAATGTTTTTATATTAATCTCAGTAATTGCCATTGCGATTGACACATATTACAAATAATGGTCCTTCAAACATTCTATTTCAGCAGGAGAACATGTAGTTGGAATACAGACGTTCAGCGTTGTCAGTTGGTTTGAACTCATTGAATGTTATTTTAAGTTCGAGAATTATTGTCAATCATCGTATTGGATATTACTGTTAGTGATATTATTTTAAAATATTTCGTGTATAGACCTGAAGAATAAGTAATGCGGTAGTTAATTTTCTTCTCTATTTTGGAAAAACTTTTACTGTGACGTTATCTTCCTGCAGTTATTCTCCACGGTACTGAGAAAGTCGGAGTGCGCTGAAAACCATACCACCAGTGATCTGTCCGACTAAGACCGCAGAATAGATCTGTCACATCCCCCACTGGTCGGTACTTCGCATGGAATACTCTGTGGTGAACAGCTTCCAAGCAGTTGGTGCTCACATATTTTCGATGATTGACCTTGGATGAGATTCAGCGTGTGTTGGAATACTTGAGAAAATTAAGCAGTATATTCACGTGAACGTACTCATTCATATAAACATTAGTGCTAGTGACATAAATCCGGAGATCACAGTGCAACGAGCATTTTTTTCCAGCAGTTTTGTGCAACTCTTTTTGGCCCTTGTGCTATGTACTTCAGCAAGTGGACAACAATTGAACTAAGCTGTCAAAAATTTGAACTATTAACTGTCGAGAATATGGTTGCGAAGAATGTGCTTTCCCCGTACGTTTGATTTTTGCTTATATTTTTCATTGGTCGGCACTTGACCAGTACATATCATCGAACAGTAGTGATTGGAACGGTTTCTGGCTACGAACAAGCGAGGGAAACCCCTTCACAAACGGTCTTCGCGGTCCGTTTGAAGCCGTTGCTGCCGTCGCCTCCTCCCTCCCTCCGTCTCGCGGGCGACCTCTGGGTCTCGGAGACAAGTGAAAGATTGCGGCGGGTCGACGTGAGGGAACTCCACGACCACGTCACGGAGACCCCCACCCCACCCCACCCCACCGCACTCCTCCCCTGCCCTCGCGCTGTGCGTGACTTCGGCGTTTATTTCGCACGCACACACGCGCGCGTCGCCGCCTCTTCCCTCGCAGACCAGAGCCGGCTGCTCGCCGACGCCGCGACGCTGCCCGTCGCCGCGTGGAGGGACGTCGACAGCGACCGGAGATCATTTGTTGGACCGGCGTTATCGTCGCGACGGCATTGCTATGCTGCAATACGGGATTTCTTGAAGACGTCCAGGTTGCGTGAAGTTCCGTTGGTGGACCGGCGTTCTTGTCTCGGCAACAGTATTATCCTGCAATACGGGATTTGTTGAAGACGTCCAAGTTGAGTGAAGTTCCGCTGGTGGACGGACGTTCTTGTCTCGGCAACGTTGCTATCCTACAATCTGGGATTTGTTGAAGACGTACACGGCGAGTGGAGATCAGTTTGTGGACCAACTTTCTCGTCTCTGCGATATTGCTATCCTGCAATCCGGGCTTAGAAGAAGTCAAGGTCGACTGGAGAGCACTTGGTGGACCGGTGTTCTAGTCTCAACGACATTGCTATCCTGCAATCCGGGGTTTCTTGAAGACGTCGACTGGAGAGCACTTAGTGGACCTGTGTTCCAGTCTCAACGACATCGCTATCCTGCAATCCGACGTCGACGGCGACTGGAGTTTAGTTGGTGAGTTTAGGCTTTCTAGACGCGATGACATTGCTATCTTGCAATGACATTGCTATCTTGCAATTCGGGAATTCTTGAAGACGTCGTGGTCGGTTGAAGTTCCGGAAGTTCCGAGGTTGACCGAGGTTCTCCTCTCGACGACATTGGTTTCCTGCAATCCGGGCTTTGATGACGACGTCCAGGTCGACTGAAGTTCAGTTGGTGGGCCGACGTTCTCGTATCGACATTGCTCTTCTGCAATCCGGGCTTTGTTGATGTTGATCGGCGTTCGGAGAAAACGGCTGAGTGCTGGTGTAGAGTGATTTGTTGTTAAAATATCGTCGTTGGTCTTTAACGCCACTCAACCTTTCAGTTATAGCCGACACTTCTTGCCCTAAGTTAAATATTGCTCCCCGACCTGGTATATCTGTTACTGTGGTTAAAAGCAAGGGTTGCGTGGAGTGAAAAATACTCACTGGAGCTTTCATCACACCTTGCGTGTGTGATGCAAGTGTTAATTCCCTGTATTTATTATAATTGCGGCAATTTATAATTACGAATTTCATCATCTTGGAAGGAAGATTCTACACTTCATCGTTTTGCCTTGAAAATATCATAGTTCGGCATGACGATGGGTGACTATTCGTCACTTAGTATTGAAGGGAATGTGATACAAAACAAAGATAATTTTTCAACCTATCTTGAAGATATCATCTCAACGTACAAGACACTCTGCTATTAATATTTTTGCTGTAAATATCGTGTTTTATGAAAAATGGAGTACCTTCAACCATCGAACTATTCGGAAAATGCCGTATTTCACAGATGAAGATTGATTCTTGTTTCCTTGTCATTAAAATTTGCCACCTGCAAAAGTAGCAGATCTCCATTCATCGCAAAGCCTTGGAAATATCTTGGCTTCATCCTTTAACCTGGAGTAAAGTTTGAATAGTTGAATATATGGAATCGCTCAATTCTCAAGTCACCCGCAGAACATAATGCTGTTCAGCCATTGAAGGTGAAACAAAGGCTCCATATTTCAACTGAGAATATACCGTGTCATAGGCTGCCCAGCATTAACCGAAAACATAATCAGTAGAGCGGAAATAAATACTCAATATAAACATAATTAAACAATCAATGGGCTCACGTTCAAACTCCATTGAGCCAAGATCCAAAGGCACCAATAAACTAAATTAACGCTCGCTGACCGGCGAAGTATTTCGAAACGTAGTGCTTCAGCAATTGCAGAGAAATAAGTGCTACTTACACAAAGGCTCCTCAACTCAAACCAGACGAAACTGAACGATCGATTGGTGAACGTTCAAGGTCCATTGGAGTGAAATAAAGGAACTACAGAACGAATTACCGCTCGCCTACATTTGAAGTATTTCGAAACGCTGTGCTTTAGCACTTGCGGGGAAATAAGTGCTACATACTTCAACACAAAGGCTCCTCAGCTCAAACCAGACGAAACTGAACGATCGATTGGCGAACATTCAAGATCCATTGGAGTGAAATAAAGGCACTAGTGAATGCATTTCCGCTCGCCCTCAGGCGAAGTATTTCGAAACGCAGTGATTCAGCAATTGCGGAAATATAAGTGCTACATACTCCGGCTCCTCAGCTGAAACCAAACGAAACTGAACGATAGATTGGTGAACATTCAAGATCCATTGGAGTGAAGTAAAGGCACTAGTGAACGAATTACCGCTCTCCCACAGGTGAATTATTTCGAAACGGAGTGCTTTATCAAGTGCGGAGAAATAAGTGCTACATACTCCGCCTCCTCACCTGAAACCAAACGAAACTGAACGATAGATTGGTGAACATTCAAGATCCATTGGAGTGAAGTAAAGTCACAAGTGAACGAATTACCGCTCTCCCACAGGTGAAGTATTTCGAAACGCAGTGCTTTATCAATAGTGGAGAAATAGTGCTACATACTCCGGCTTCTGAAACCAAACGAAACTGAACGATCGATTGGTGAAGATTCAAGATCCTTTGGAGTGAAGTAAAGGCACTAGTGAACGACTTACCGCTCGCACGCAGGTGAAGTATTTCCAAACACAGTGCTTCATCAATTGCGGAGAAATAAGTGCTACATACTCCGCTCCTCAGCTGAAACCAAACGAAATTGAACGATAGATTGGTGAAGATTCAAGATCCATTGAAGTGAAATAAAGGCACTAGTAAATGCATTTCCGCTCGCCCTCAGGTGAAGTATTTCGAAACGCAGTGCTTCAGCAATTAATGAAATATAAGTGCTACATACTCCGGCTCCTCAGCTGAAACCAGCCGAAACTGAACAGTTGGTCTCCCTGCGCTGAAGACCGGGTGGAGAGCTGGCGCCACGCGGGAGTTCGGCGAGGGCGGCGGCGGCGGCGGCGTCAGCGACGGCGCGGGCGGGGGCGTCGCCCATGGGGTGCGGCGCGGGGGCGGGGGCCGGGGCGACGCGGGCCCCGACGGGGCTGCTGCCCCGCTGCCTGCTCCTGCTCGCCCCCGCGCGCCATCTCCTGCTGCCCGGGGACCGCACGGCCAAAGGTGAGTGGAGCGGGTGGGTGGGTGCACCACGTGAAGTGTACTACTGCCTGCACAGCTTTGGATGCCCAGCCCGTAGCACGCACCTAGCGTACAGTTCTGTTCTACGTACTGTGGAGGTGGAAAATCAAGGCAGGTCAAGGGCACATCGAGAAAGAAGTAACTATAACTCCTAAAGTTAATATAGTTGGATTGAACTTGTGTATATGAAAAAAAAAGAATTATTTGATTGAACTGATTCCTGATGAAGCCGGGAGAGGTCGCGTATTGTCTACGAACATAAAGAAAACAACATCGGACCCCACTGTCTTTCCTTACATAGAGATCTAACATTATCAGTTAATATAATTCGCTTTGTAAATGACTGTTACATCCTTAACTGCCACAAGGATGGCTCATGGGCAGCGTACAAGCTTGATGTGAACTAGGGCTGAAGGGTAGCGTACAAGCCCGTGATGTGAACTTGGGTTCGATTCCCGGTAGAGGAAAACTAGAATTGTTACTTTCCAGTAAAATCATTGTCATATTTCTTATCATATTTGCTTGCCAACAGTGCTGTGTCACTGTGAATGTGCCCAAGCGCTATAAGACTATTCAATTTGTGACATGTGCAATAGATATTTTTTGCATAGCACTCACAAATAACCCACAGACTGGCGTAGAATTATTTGTTTTCCCTTAGTGTTTTTTTCACGACTTACATTTAAAATGGCGTTCACGAACTGTACAAAACATTAGAACAAATGCAAATTTATATCATGTTTCTCCTCTTTGCTACATTGAGCTCCGTCGTTCTAGCGCAAGTCTGCTTTACGTTGCTACTTATTTAGAGGGATTTTCTTTGGACGCTGTATTAAGAGCACTTGAGTTACGATCATATTATAACTTATTGCTCAGCATGTTTTGAATTTCTAATTTATGCTCATATTGTTTGTTTCTAAACGAATATTTGTTTTTCTTTCATCCCTTCGTGTTTATGTACACACATGGATATTAGTTTTTCATCTTTTCGTAACACGCTTTTGTTTCTTACTCAATCCGTCGACTTCGCCACTGCCATTTTCCTCCATACCCACATCTCCAAACTCTTGTGCAGTGTTGTCAAGGTCGATGCCACGTACGGGAATCCGTGGCACGAGTGCCACGACGAAATCGGCACTCCTCGCAGTTCATTACCCCGCCACCAGTTACAACGCCATCCCTATTGTAAAACAGCGGGGTTACTGATAGTTTCCTTTCCCGTTGCTAGTTGCGCAGAGAATCTCGTGGCATGCTACCTTGCCACAGGGCGTGCCACTGCCACCAGTAGAAGACCTTGACACCACTGCTCTTGCGTCTTTCCAGTGTTGACGAGGTTGTGAAGGCGCTCTGCCGGAAAGTAGGTCCGTGCGGGCGCACGCCTCCCCTAGCCGCCCTTGGGCCGTCCTCTGCC
This sequence comes from Acheta domesticus, assembly GCA_031308135.1. Classification (NCBI taxonomy): domain Eukaryota; kingdom Metazoa; phylum Arthropoda; class Insecta; order Orthoptera; family Gryllidae; genus Acheta; species Acheta domesticus. The sequence continues at coordinate 7,169,777 of JAHLJT010002630.1, forward strand.
TCCTGGAATCGCTCTCCTCGGAACTCCCGCTGATAAGGCAGACGCGTCGCCTACAGTCCTTGAGGGTGCGCGTGGCAGGCAGAGCTCTGGCTCGCTCTTCCGAAGCGTAGGCGTGCCTTTGGGCAGAGGTGCAGAAGCATCCCGTTTGAGCCCCTTCTTGAGGCGCCGGGAAGCCCGCGCCCCACGAGAACCAGGAAAGTTGGATCCCCGACGGCCGAGCTGTCCCTTCACATTACTGATCAGAATCGTCGGTTCAGTGCTAAGTGCGAGCACGAAGTTTTATTCACGGAGAGAAATGGAGCAACAACGTGACTCGTATGTCAGAAGATGGTGTCGGAGAAAATGTATCAGCAAAAAGTAAAATAAGCGTTTAAAAAAGTAAAATAAGCGTTTAAAAAAGTATGGTCAAGTGTATTACAACCAGATGTTTCTAACTAAATTTATGTAGGGTGTATTATTATCAACAATGAGAAATGGTTAAATTTTCTGCTTATGTAATTTATATTACAAATATTTTAAAAATCAGTTGCAACAGTAAAGATTGACAGTGAAATGTGTGGAAGATGATCGAGTAATTTATTCTGAAGTAATATTATACAAAACCTCCCCTTTCCAGAAACAAGAGCCGTTATTTCCAGTTTTAGTTCAGGATAATTCAACCCATTTCCGTCTTGAGAGCCGCAGGGCTTTCCTCCCACCGAGGGCTCGGACAGCGGTCACTTAAAGTGAATGTCTTTCACTAGAAGCCGGTGGGGCGCGGAAGGGCTGCCATGGCCGTCGTGGGGCGCGTTGCTGGGGCTCTTGTGCAAGCCTGCCTTAGGGAACGGTCCGAGTGGATCCGTTTTCGGCCGAAGAAAATTTCGCGCGGGAACGGCCGGCTGATTCTGCCGACCTGAGTGGTCACCCTGCATCCGACTGCAATAGACGTCTATCTGTGAATTATTGAGTATAAGTGGCATCTAATGGAAGCGAGAAGATTCCAACTGCTTGCTGAGAGCTCTGCTCTTAATAATGTGAAATAAAATAGTGAAATAATCCGTATATCCCTGTAAATAATTAGTAACTGAAGAAATACAATAGTACAGATAATAGATTCCTGACATGCATTTGTAGTAATGAAAAAAAATTGTATTTTTTCTATACTTATTAATATTAAATCACTGTCGTGAACTACATATTATTTTTTGTCTTCGTCTCTCTGCAAATTGTCAATTAGCTCTTTGTGCATGTTTGAATTAAAGATGCGTGATTTAAATTGTCTCATTCTAACTGAACCGTATCTCGTGTACCGATATATCAGAAGTAAAAAGGAATGAATCTACATATTTTCAAAGAATATATTGTTGGACTTTCTTGCTTCTTTTTAAACTTCACAACGGCCAAGCAGTATCTGCTTACACTACGCGTCTATTCGATTCGTGCTTATGCGTTCGCCCTTAATATGACCTCCCCACTCCGCGTCTGTGCTATTACAACTGCCATACGTTCGCTCGGCCGCTCTCTGCGCGCCGCCTCTTGTCCGCTCGCCCCGGGCGGTCGCGAATTTAATAGCGGGCGGGGGCGATAGGCATTGATAAATTGGGCGGCGCTGTTTGTTTTGCTGCTCTGTTTGCCCCCGCGGCGCGGATATTAAAATCGGGCCGCGCACTCCCCGCTGCCCCGGGCGGCCGACGGGCGGCCCGTGCCTCGGGCCGCTGCCACTCGCCGCCCACGAGTCTGCCCCGCCTCGCTCTGCCAGCTTTGTTCTGCTCCGCGCCGCTCTGGCCCGCTCCGCGCCGCTCTGTCCCGCTCCGCGCCGCTCTGTCCCGCTCCGCGCCGCTCTGTTCCGCTCCACGCCGCTCTGTCCCGCTCCGCGCCGCTCTGCCCCGCTCCACGCCGCTCCGCGCCGCTCTGTCCCGCTCCGCGCCGCCCTGTCCCGCTCCACGCCGCTCTGTCCCGCTCCGCGCCGCTCTGTCCCGCTCCACGCCGCTCTGCCCCGCTCCGTGCCGCCCCGGCCCGCTCTGTTCCGCTCCGCGCCGCTCTGCCCCTCTCCGCGCCGCTCTGTCCCGCACCGCGCCGCTCTGGCCCGCTCCGCGCCGCTCTGTCCTGCTCTGTCCCTCTCTGCCCCGCTCTTCTCCGCGCCGCTTTGCCTCGCTCGTTGTCGAGCCGTTGTCGCATCCCCGAAATTATGTAGTTTCTCGATTCAAAGATAACGATATTTGTTTTTCGATAAAACATCGTCAAAGCATTTTCGCCAATTATTTTATTTCTGCCTGCCCTATGTTGCAGAGGGTAGCAGCGGTATTCGGCGGAAGGGAAGAGGGCGTTATAAGTTCAAATTCCGACAACGATGAAGGTCCCCTCTTTTTATTTTGGCATGGAATAGAATTGCCGACTACTTCCAAACTCGTCAGACCAACTATTCGTAATTATTTAATCCTTTATTCACCACCATCTTCACACTCCCAGCATTTACTCCACAGATGCCCATTAAAACAATCAATCTAAGGATCGAGATCCAGTCATTTATTGCTGTGATTGTTTTTATTTTAAGACGGGCGTTGGAGGTATGGCGGTGAAACTTTCTAGTGAGGGCATTTTCGTGCATCTGCCTCTCGTGAACTAACTCAGTCAAAACTGTTTTCATTCCAACACTGGTGTTTACTGACGCGGATAAAACGGAACAGGCAAAACTATTTCGTATCCCGAGCGCGTGTGGGCACTAACATTGGAATCTTCATATCCAGAGGTGGATAGCGAGCGCGGCCGTTGTTGGCAAGGCTAAGCCACCCTCCCCTCCTGCCGCCACCGCTGCCACCACCACCACCTCTGCTGCCACCGGCACCGGCGCTACCGCCACCATTACCGCCACTACAGTCGCCGCCGCCGCCACCGCCACCGCCACCGCCACTGCCACTGCCACTGCCACCGCCACTGCCACTACCGCCACCGCCAACCCCGCTACAGTCGCCGCCGCCACCGCCACCGCAACCGCCACCGCCGCCAACGCCAGAGGAGTCCAAACGGTGCGGCAATGTCCCCATGCTGCCACTTACATGGAGCCCTAAAAATTTATTCAAAACTTATTTCCTTCTATACATTTTGTTGAAAAAAAATATTGAACTGTAGTTCAAATATGGTTCACTATGAAATATAATAATGATAATAAATATGGCAAACTTTCTTGCAAATACGGAGCTTCCATGGATCTACTACCCCAGACCCCTTGTTTTCTCTTGGCGCCCCTGGCCGCCACCGCCGCCGCCACCGTGGTCACCACCATCGCCCCCGCCGTCCCCGGCCCCGCCCCCGCCGCTGCCGCCGCCACCGCCGGCGAGGCGAAGGCGTAGGCTCATCAGCGTAAAAGCGGCCGCCTCAGCGCGGCCACGCGCGCACGTGAGCGAGAGGCGCGTCACGTGAGCTCCGCGTGCGCCGCCGTGGGGCCGCCCTGCCCCGAGCGGCGCGACGCGGAGCGGCACGGAGCGAAGCGGCGTCGGCGTTGTGCAGCGGAGGTGGCGTCAGGTTCGGCGGCGTCGGCGATCGAGCCCCGCGCGTTGCATAACGCTGCGTATCGATTGCTTCGGCGGCGGCGGCGGCGCTGGAGGGGGCGGGGACGGTGGAGGGAGAGGCTGGGTGGCCGGGCAGGGAGCGACGGCGGAGATGGTGATGGCTATTGCGGGGAAGCTGATGGTGAAGTCAGCGAGGATGCGGTGGAGATGGAGCGACGGCGGAGATGGTGATGGCGGTAGAGGCAGCTATTGCGAGGAAAGCTGATGGTAAAGTCGGCGACGGATGCGGTGGAGAGAGCGATGGAGAAGATGGTGATAGCCGTAGAGGCAGCTATTGCGGGGAAGCTGATGGTGAAGTCAGCGACGGATGCGGTGGAGAGAGCGATGATAAAGATGGTGATGGAGGCGGAAGGCATCGGTGTTGGTGGTGATGATACAGCCGGCAATGGAACCAGCGGCTGCAGAGATGAGAACGGTGATGGCAGGGGAGTTGGAGGGAGCTATTGCAGAGGTGGTGGTAGGAGCAGCAGCAGCAGCAGCAGCAGCGGCAGAGGAGGTGGCAATGTAGGCGGAAGCGAAGGTTGCAGGATAGGCGGCGGCGGCGGTAGCTGTGGTGACGGTGGTGGTGGTGGTGGTGGTGGTGTTCCCGGCTGCACGAGGTGCTTCCGCAGCCTTTGCCTACCGCCTGGGCGTCTATTTCGATGCATTTCGAATTATTCATGTGCTGCATCCATGTGTGCTTCGTCGATCTGCCTCACGATACAGGGGTGATCTTTTCAAGGATCTCTGGCATTGAACCAGCAATATTCGTATGTGGAAATGCTTTACTGACCCAGTTTCGTGGCGAGTATTTTCTACCGCGAAATGTTGGTAGAATGTGCGCGCCATGAGGCATTTTGAACTTCCGTCGTCGTCTTCGTCGTTGAATGATAAAATAATGTTTGAGAAAAAAACAGTTATCCGTTTATCGAATATTCTAATAAATTCTAACGACCGCTTTAATTTTTGTGTCGAAACTACGCTCTCTGCATTGGATCGTTCCCTCAAAGAAGAAAGTTTCATGAGAAACGCTCATTTCAAACACCCAAAGGTTGGGAATCGTAGGATGAAAGAGATGAGCTATCCCCGTCGCCTTGCTTCTTCTGTTCCTCTCGGTCCCATTGTGTCGGTGCTACCTCCGTCTTACCTACTATTACGCAGAGCTCCCCTTGTTACAAAGTGTGAGGTTGGTCAAAGAACAACTGGTGGGGGCCGGCTGCAGCTGCGGGGGCGGAGGCGGAGGCCAGAACTAGAAGGTCAGGCCCTGTCGGGGCGGAGTGCATGCGAGACGGATCCCTTCGAAGAGGTTTGCGCACGTGCCGCTTTGTTAGGCCCACCCAGCAACTCGAGTTCGGACCATTTTCCACCTTTTTTCCTCTTCTCGTTCTTCATTCTCATCAAACTTCGTCACTCTTCCTCGTCATTCTTTCTCCTCATTCTTTCTCTTCATTGTTCTTCCTCGTCATTCTCTTCATCATTCTTCCTCCTCATTATTTCTCATCATTCTTCCTCATCGTTCTTGCTTTTCATCATTCTTTCTCCACCTTATTCTTCTTGTACCCCATTCTTCCTCTACCTCATTCTTTCTCCCCTCATTCTTCATTCACCTCATTCATCGTCTGCCTCATTTTACTCCTACTTTTCTCTCTTCTTTATTTTTCTTCTTCTTCTTCCTCCTCTTCATTCTTTTTCCTCTTCCTAATACGTTTTCATCCTTCAACCTCCTTGTTCCTCTTCTTCCTTCTCCTCCTCCTCATTTTTCTTCTTCCTTATTGTTCTTCTCATTCTTCTTCTTCTTCTTCAAATTCCACTGCGTGATTTTTGGCCTGAATCTACATACGCGCAATACCGTCGAAAACATTCATGATTAAGGGAGAATGGGGAATCAACCCACCATCCAGCCTTGTGAATCGAAGTGAGGGCATGCTGGGGAAGGATGGGCCTTGTCATGTTTCTTAAGGCACTGTTTAGATTTGAAATGCATCTGCTTGAAATTAATCGAAGGAAATTAGATATATTTCCTAGGTAGATTTACCAACTTCCACTTTCGAAAATTGCTTGACCTGCAAGTCTCTGCATCACTGTTGATTGTGCATCTTTGAAGCCAGGTTTATCACACACCCATAGTATCTTCAGTTGATTAACGAACGCGTTGATATGTTGAATGTGTTTCTGAAAGCAAAATGACTAAAGTGCAGTATGCGCATGAAGTTATGTTCTTTATAAATACAAAGTAAGACAATCGTGACATTTAATAGACATTGAAGGTGTTAAATATTTTGCTGTATTTTTTTATTAGGGACCTGAGAATATCTGAAACATAAATAAAATATATTTGTAATTTATTTTACTGAAATGGAATAAGAGGACTATTTATAAAAGGAGGACGAAATTGCATCTTTTGAGAAGTGGGGAACTGTCCTCCAAAATAGTGGTCAGCGGGAATCATTTTCCTTTATTTCAGAGACTCAACATTATTGAAAAATAACTATAGTAATGGTGAAAGAGAACGCAGAATAATGTTAATGTTTGCGAAACGATACAATGCATAAGAAGGGAATTTGGGTAAATTAAAAAGTAAAGAAAGGGTCATTAATCCTGCAGCACTAAAAGTGCAAAGGGTAAATTAATTAATTAAAAAGAAAAGAAGCGTAGACAGAGATAAATCAGAAACGAAATATCGTTATAAAGTTATAATTTTATCAAGATGCTGTATACTTGCTGGAAATAACAAATACGACCTCACGCAATGTATTAAATAGGTCAGCAGAGCAGTAAGGATGCACTAAAGAACTACGAGCTAAACACTAGTGAATACCCTCCTGTTTATTTTTCTTATACACACCATTGTGCTCGACATCATTGTATGTAAATGGCTGAAAAACTATTAGGGTCGTGGTCATGGGAGCGGGTTAGCTTTGTAATAACAGGAAATGACTTTGCATGAACCTTCACTTGCTCCTACTACTTTGTTGTACGGTGATCAGACGTATCTGCTAAATACCAACGGTCATCAAATACAATTTATTATCACTTCCGCTTCCAGGAAAGTGTGCATAACTTATATTTAGTGCGTTTACAAACTAACAGTACCTGTATGCTGGGTGAGCGTAGAAACTTCTTAAAAAAATACGGACACTACAGAATTTTATACTTTGAGAGAGGGGTGGTCATGAGAACAGCATTTCAGGATGCCATTGAAAGTGTGGGTGTGCTATAGGTGTGTGGACAGAATATATTTTACATTTTTGCGCTTGATGTGAGGTGCTGTGCAGTTTTCTTGAAGTTTCCATTGCCGTTTCCTCTTTAATGTGTTAATATCCCTTTCCTTTTGTTTCTCCTACTTGTACTTTCGATTTTCCTTTCAGTTATTGTGATTTAATTTTGAGATCTCGGTTGTTATAATAAATGCATAAATGCTTACGTCATTTAATTTTGTCGTTTTCAAAATGTTTCCCTACCTATTAATTTTCTCTTTGCAACGCGATTAATTAAGTTTCGTGTTCCCCACATGTCGAAAATTCATGTGAGTACTCGATACCAGAATGCACCGAATGTTGCCCAAAACGTGGAAAACCACCCACATCATTATCGTGAAAGATGGTACGCTCGCACGTTTCATTGCGGAGGGGGAAAGAGGGAGGATGTCCAAAAGCACAAACTTCAAATTTGCGTATTTTTTAAAATTCATGCACGAAAGTGGGCTTATATCGTGTATTATTTAATGTACTTTTGAAAAGTTTTCCCCAACTTGCATTATCTTGGACCAGAAGAAGAGTAAGTTCATGCGCCTCTGCAAAGTGTCTCGCATAATTATCGGAAAGCATTATGTTAGTGCGTAAATATAAATACTTTATACGAAACTTTGGATTTGCATTTTATTTTCGTATTACTTTCGATTACATCTTTGATATTTCTATGCTCATAGGTAGTTCAATTTTTAGTTCATGTTTACGGACCCTTCAGGATACGCCCTAATCGTGAGAAGGAAGTGTTGTTGTGACTTACGCGGTAACAATTCCGTCGTATTTAGTACAAGGCCGACGTAAACTGTACGGCACGCAGAGCGTTGTCCACTTCAATCGCAGTATTCCTGCTCTCATGCGCGTCCTCATGTGACCTAACCAAGCTGTGCCGCCCTGGAATCGCGACCGTAGGTCTCACGTGCGGCCCGTGTCACGCTAACCGGCTTGGAAGAGCGCTCATCCGCGGCCTTGCACCCACACTCACACCCACCCGTCCGCCTCTTGCCCGCCTGCATGCTCATCGCTTGCTCGCCTGCTTGCTCTCCCGCTTGCTCTCCCGCTTGCTCTCCCGCTTGCTCTCCCGCTTGCTCTCCCGCTTGCTCGCCCGCTTGCTCGCCCGCTTGTTTCCCCGCTTGCTCGCCCGCTTGTTTCCCCGCTTGCTCGCCCGCTTGTTTCCCCGCTTGCTCGCCCGCTTGTTCGCCCGCTTGTTCGCCCGCTTGTTCGCCCACTTGTTCACCCGCTTGCTCGCCCGCTTGCTCGTCCGCTTACTCATCGCCTGCTTATCTATTTCAAATCGCTTACTCGTTCGCTTGCTTGTCCCGCCGCTTGTTCGCCCGCTTGCTTGCCCGTTCGCTTCTTCCCCCGCTTGCTCGCACACTTCTTCCCCCGCTTGTTCGCCCGCATGTTCCCTTGCTTGCTCGTCCGTTTACTCATCGCCTGCTTATCTATTACAAATCGCATATTCGTTCGCTTGGTTGCCCATTTGCCCGACCGCTTCTCCGGTCGCTTGTTCGTCCGCTTGTTCGCCCGCTTACTCACCCACTTTTTCGTCCGTTTGCTCGCTTGTACGCCCGCGTTATCCGCGCTCTCACCCATTCTCTCTCATCAATCCTCCTCTTTTTATGACCACCCCAACGTACTCACCCACTCGCTAATATGCTCGCCCGCTCGATTATGCATAGCTGCCAACTCGCACTGCATGGTTTCTGTAACGCACCATGGTCGCCCGCTTGCCCCAACCTCTTAACGTTATTTTCCCTACTTGATGATTTTTTTTTTTTTTTTTGGAAATATGTTCTTAGAGAATTAGCAAATGCTGCAACAAAATGTGGAAATTTCTGAATTATTCTTTGACTTATTTGATGCCCTGTCAATAATAACTTGGGCGTGATTACCAGTTTCATTTTCCTTTAGAAAAAAATCCGTGCTTTAGTTCGTGATATTTTTTTCGATTGAAAAATGTACTAGTTCTCATGGATTTGTACAACTTCAAGTCAACGGAACTATATTTGGGTTTTTATTTCTTGGCGCGTGGGGGCGTGTCATCACGATGGAATATCGCACAGTATTTCGCGTCGTTCTCGGTTGAGCCGCTAGGAGTCGCATGATCGCCAGCACTGCTGGATACAGTCGCGACCATGTGACTGCCAGAGGCATGATCGAGAATGACGCGAAATACCGTGAGATATTCCATCGTGATGACACACCCCCACGCGCCAAGAAATAAATAAAAAACAGCAAACAAACAAAAACACACACACAAAAAACTATAGCTCTGTTCAGGTACAAGAGTGCGGAGAGCAAATTTTTCCTCTCGCCTGTTGTTTTTCCAACACTTAGCCACACCCGTGTCGGAATGTCAGTCTCCGCCTCATTCAATTCTTGAAGCCTCCTCCCTCCTTGTTATTCTCCGCCGCCGTCGCCGTGTCCCGTGTTTCTGACGTGTCCTTTCGCCGCATCATTAGCGCCGTTTGTGGCGCCCCATTACGCGGTGAGCGGGGCGGTCGCCGCGGGGACGTTTCTGCGCTGACGCGGATTCGCCTAAATCAGTTACCGGAGCGCGGGACGCGACGCGACGCACGCGCTAACCCAGGGGTCGGCAACCTTTTTTGGAACCCCAGGGCCTCATTGCTAAACCCCCGATAGCTCACGAGCCGCACATGTCTCCAACTTGCTTTTTATTCAACAAGTTTAAAATGTTAAGTTGCAGTTCAAAAATTTTATTAGTACTATGTCAGAACGAGTGTGGGAAATAGGTACAATAATAAAACGAAGCATTTTAAGGATTCTATAAGGCGATTTTATTTATGAAGGCAATACATATGAATACAACAGAGACAATAATTATGAATACAATATCGCCGGAAGAGGTGGTTCACGGGATCTGATGTTACTGCAGTGTGTCTGGCGGGGATGTACTAAGTTCAAGTTCCGACAGTGGCAGGATTTTCGACACGAGCTTGTCAGCTAGGTCGAATTCAGTCGCTGTCTGGAGGAGAATTGTAGCGGTCGGCTGCTCTGATCGTTAGTTTTCCGTGGGTTCTCCGATCAACACCAGGCGAATGCCGGAGCAGTACCCTAACAAACGGGCCGCAGACGGCTTGCGATCTTTCCTTCCTCTTCCTTGTCCTATCCTCACCCCTTACTTACACACACCTACAGGAACATGCGCTACACTACCGCACACGCCGGGAGACAGTTCGGGAACTGAGAGCTTGTCCCTTCAGGGGCGGTGCCCCGCTGGTGGGAGATACCTAGTTATGGAAAATTCCGCTAGCCGACGGTAGATCGGCGCCGGATCTCGCCATCCACCCGGGGAAGATCACCGCCACCTCCCGACGTAAACACGCACTACACTTATGGGACCAATGATCTTAGCAGTTGACACGCCCAGAATCACTAACAAGCAATCAATTAATCAATACAAGATCAGTTCAGGAAATACGAGTCAGTGTGAAGCTTGGGCTTGCATCTTGGACGCCAGCTTCCATGCCTTCGTACGCCTTCCTTCGGAGGGGAAGTAAAGCCGGCTGTCCCATGTTAGTAGATTTACTGCATGTAAAGGATCCTCAAGCCTAAATGACGCCTCTGAGCAAAATTCAAAATCGTCTGTTTCGTCGCCCAGGGAATACCTTATTTCTCCGCTACTTGGTGAAAGGAGCGTAGCGAAATTTGCGTGGTCAGACGGAAGAGCAGGCCTCATGGCCTGAGTCTCGCCACGCAAAATAAGGCAATTCAATTCAATTTAATTCGAAATGCCCAAAAATCCATGATTAATTTTTCAGTGGACCAACGAGGTAGAGGTCCTTCGGACCGCACGAGATGGCTTCTCGGGCCGCGTGTTGCCGACCCCTGCGCTAACCGAATTAACGTGCGGCGCGGCCGACCCGAGCACGCGCTCCGCCGGGGTCATTTGCGTTTTTGGGACGCGTTGCGAGGGGGACGGGGGCCGACAGCCTATTCAGATTCGCGTCTTTGTCTCGCGCGTGCGTGCGTGCTGGCCAACGCGTGGAATTTAGTGCGAACAATGTGCTCGGCGACTTGTGACAGGGCGGGGCGTCCCGCAATAAACGGGCTGCACCGGGGTGACGTAAATGGGGCGAGACTTCTTAATCGACTCGGCGGAATACGAGTTCGTCTTTTTTTGGTGCGTTTTGTCGGTGTCGCTGCGTCCATAGTGCTGGATTTTTATTGTGTAGCGTTTCGGTTAGGTATTGTTTTGTAATCATTCAAGGTGACGACTTCATCAATGGTCTTATTTAATGTTGAACTGTCGATGATTTCTTACATTTCAGTCGATTAATCGAATAATGTTGTAGACGGCTAATTCATAAAAAGCTGCTGTTTGGTAAACTAAAATATTAATAAACAACAAATAAACTTAAATGATTTATTATTGTAGTATTTCACCTTATCTAGCATTACGTTTTTGTTGTCATTGACTTCCGTAGACATCAGTTTTCCCTTGTGGAAATGAACGGATAATAACAATTATTTCAAATCAATGCGCGTTTGACTTATTGCCAGCGTTTCAAAATAGTTGGTCTGGAGTTTAGATTTTGGTTAGTTTTATAGTAGTGTTTGAGCGTTCCATCAACGTTGCCTTGAAACATTACTTGAATAATGATGTCAAAACTCTATATTGGTTCATACTTTAATGAAATTTAGTGTCTTCGTATCTCCAGATTAAAGGTCTCCATTTTGTTGAATTTAAGTCGAGAATTCCAAGTATTCATTGATTTGAAGAGCTCGCAAAACCTTTTGACTATTTTCACATGTATTATATGAGCAAAAAAGCAATGATTAAAGGGTCATTCATGTAGTTTTAAAAGCTTCAGAAAATTTGAACTTGAATTCGAAAACTTACATTTTTGAAATAGGAAGGAATAAAGTGCAATATTGTGTAGATAAAAGTATATCCACGAATAAACGAAATCAAATTTTTATGTTTGCTCACTTTACATGTATACACTTTCACGTACATTTATTTATTATTTATATATTTGTTACTTTTTTCTCTTTGTAAGACGTGTGAAAAATATTCTTTTGATTTGAGTCGATGCGGTAACAGTTAACTCGATGGTACATATGTTTACTTATTTTAGTCTCTCTCTCTCACTCTCACACACACACACACACACACATACACACACATACACACACACAAACACACACTCTTTCTGAGGATTATAGTGTACATATTCTTGTTAAAAATGATCTTGAAGGAAATGAGAACGAGAAATGTCCTCAGAGATTTGTAATTGTTTGTAACGTGGAGTGTCTTTCTGCCCAGATTCACACAAGTTGCGCAGCAGAGTTTTAATAGGATTTCTTGTTGCGCCACTTTATTTGATGAGTTTCTGCGCTGAAGGAATTAATTCATTTTATTTACTGTCTCTTTTTTTTTTGTTGCAGGTAAGTCTGGAAGTCGCTCGAGCCCTGGCAAAGAGCCGAGGGTGAGTGTTTAATTGCTTCTTTTCCTTGGTTCCTTTGGGGGAGTTTTTTTTTCTAGAGAAGTTGAAAAATGGTTGTTTCTGTTGCATTGTTAAAAAGACACGATTGCTTGTTACGTTTCCGGAATACAAGAGAAATTACTCGTCGATAAACACCGTCACGTACTTTTTTGGCGCTATTTCACTTGGTTAAAATGTGCTTATACATTTTTTTGTAGGCAAATCATTCGAGTGCGTTGGTATGACATCTAAGAACGTACAAAATGACGTGGTTAATCAGCTTACTGCATGGAATACGGTTTAAAATAAAAAAATTAAAACAAAACCAAACGAATAATTATACAAGATTGGAAAAATTCTCATACGGCGCGACAGAGAGTATTATGGCGTGTTCCGCAGCGTTGGCACCGTGTGATGGTTTCTTCGGGAGCATGTAGATTTCATACTACGTACATTTGTAGCAACAAATATTTCTTGGTACTCGGGAGCAGAACAGAGTTCACGTTTGGACAATGCTGTGCTATGTAATGGACGTTGCCATCAATGTAACTGTATCGAAACAAGAGAAAAGGTACAAACCTGTAAACCTATTACATTGGATACATATTTCAGTGCGTTTGCAAAGTAGTTTCTGTAATTTACAATCTAACAAGCGATAGATGAGTATTTATGTATAAATCATGTGGTATTTCATATTCGCAACATCAAGATCAATCCAAGACAAAAATAATTATTACAGCTTGCTGGGTAACCTTTATAAAAAATAGCAGCCATTTTTACTTTCTTGTATACGTACGTATATACGGAGTAATATACGTTGTACAGGGAAAGTTATGTAATGCTGCGGAAAATCGATTTCGTTATTTCAACGGAAATACACGTTTTGAGGTCTCCTGATACCGAAAAAGTGATTCTTTTCAAAACGTCAGTCCGTCAGTCCGTCAGTCAGTCAGTCAGTCTGTCCGTCAGTCAGTCTGTCTGTCCGTCCGTCAGTCCTCCGTCAGTCCGTCCGTCAGTCCGTTCGTCCGTCTCTCCGTCCGTCTCTCCGTCCGTCAGTCTGTCCGTCCGTCAGTCCGTCCGTCCGTCAGTCCGTCCGTCCGTCCGTCAGTCCATCCGTCAGTCCGTCAGTCCGTCCGTCCGTCAGTCCGTCAGTCCATCCGTCAGTCCGTCCGTCAGTCCGTCCGTTCGTCCGTCTGCCCGTCTCTCCGTCCGCCCGTCTCTCCGTCTGTCCGTCTCTCCGTCCGTCTCTCCGTCCGTCCCTCAATCCGTCTCTCTGTCCGTCTCTCCGTCCGTCTCTCCGTCCGTCTCTCCGTCCGTCTCTCCGTCCGTCTCTCCGTCCGTCTCTCCGTCCGTCTCTCCGTCCGTCTCTCCGTCCGTCTCTCCGTCCGTCTCTCCGTCCGTCTCTCCGTCCGTCTCTCCGTCCGTCTCTCCGTCCGTCTCTCCGTCCGTCTCTCCGTCCGTCTCTCCGTCCGTCCCTCAGTCCGTCCGTCCGGTGTCTGTGAACAACACTAGCGCCTAAACCATAAGTACGATTTCTTCCAAAACGGATATTCCCCGGTCTGGTTTGCATTTGTCTCTTAATTAAACCATAATTCCGTCGATGCAGGATGCGCCGTTTCTGCGCTGATTGAAGCGCTACGCGGCGGCCGTTGTTGCAGGGGGCGTTCAGTGGCGCGACGCAGCGGCGGGCGCGAGTGATGTGCACTTTCAATAACCCTTATCTGCCCCGGAGCGGCCGCTTCATTACACGCAGACGTGGACACAATGCCCACGCGACGTAAAACGACGCGGTCGGGGCGTGTGTTATACACGGACGCCGATGGTACTTTGTGGCGGGCGCCGGCGTTCCGATATAGACCTTTTTTTTTTTTATGTCGCGTTGTAGAGAGATTTTTTTTCTTCTTTTGGCGTCACTCAACGTTACGTCGCCCTTCGGAAAGATTCCCTACTTTGATGTGGCATCTTCAAAGAACGCGTTTTGTTTTTTCATTGTTCTGTGATGGCGCTGCGGGACGCGTTGTCGCCTAACTTGCAGTGCTGGCGGAGGCTAGAGGGGATGGGGTAGGTGCAGGGCCATATTTAATGACTGGAGGGTCACTGTACGACCAAACTATATACGGCGGCCACTTTCTGGAATACCGAAAAAATCAGGAAATTCTATTGCTCTGGAAAAGTCGGGCGAAAATTTAGGGAATTTGTGGAAGAATCGTTAGAAAGCAGGGGAAATTTTGAAATGGGTATAAAACTAATTATTTCTCTTAAACAAAATAGTATAGCATTATTTATTGCTCAGTTTTCATTTGTTGAGTCTCTCTTAATTTGTGCTTTATCACGACGAAATCAGAGAGTTGGCGAATTGATTTCATACTGTAATACTTTACATATTGTGGAAATACTATACAAATCTTGTTAGTGATAATTTTTTTAAATGCTTTGGAAAACAGGGAAAGGTTTGAGAAATTTGTATCAGAAAGTGAGTGGCCACCGTGTAGCAGGCTGGCCATTTTCTGGAAAGCCGGATTAAAATAAGGGAATTTCGTTGCTTTGGAAAAGTCAGAAATCAGTGGACATTCTGCCCGAATGTCGTTTAGTGTTAGTCGTTTGTTGAAGTTGCAGTATCGCCAAAGTAGCGGTGTATAATGCGTGAATTCTTAAACATTTGTGGCTCACGACACACTTACGTCATGGGAACATTGCAGCCCGTGTTGTAGAACCAAACCTGTCTGTATAAGGTCTTCACTTGGAGGCCTTTGTTTATGCTATTTCTGTTTCAACAACATACTCAAGTGAACGAAGATTTTCAGCATTGACTACTTCTTGGAATTCACTGTCTCCTCTGGTTGCAGAATTACGGGCGTGCTTGTAATTCCTCTCCGTTTTTAACTATTGAGTGCAAAAGTAAAGTAGACTTTCCCCCTTAATTTGCAAATATCGAAATTATTGACAGAGGAGTTTTAGTCAACTTGAAATACAATTCTATAGTTTTAAGAACCACCAAATTTAAATTGTTCATATTTTCTTATTAAATAATTTTCGCGCCACAACCAAGTTAACTCGAGGCACAATGTTGTGGCGCGACATCTTTTATAAAATTCATTAATGTAATCGGTAATTTCTTCCCGTGTGAAACAGATTTCACTGATGCGAATGCCTGCTTTGTGTTGCGTCTTGAAACCCCTGCGTTGTTTCTTGTTCACGAGTGTTCACAGTGAAAGAACGTAATAGAATTTAGAGGAACAAAGCCCATAGTCATTTTGGGAGCGGGGCTAGTTGAAATCGACGCAGCAGAACCGTCTCCCCTGCTCCGAATGGCGCTGTAGTGAATTTGAGCGTGTGCAGTAACGAAGTTGGAGAGGCCCGTCCCTAAGGTTGCGCGCCGAAGGAGCGGAGCGATGTGGCTGTCGCGTTGCGGGTGGGCCCGCTGCGAATAATTCGCGACGATGGGCCTTCCTTCCCCCTCCCTGCCTCCCTTTGGCTTTGCCCTGTTTCCTCTTCCTCCTTTTGCCCGTTGCTTCGCTCAGCTCGGCCTTGACCCAGCGTTCTAGACACATAGCCTTTCTCGCTTTCTTTATCGTTTGTCTTTGACCCAACGTGTTTTGTCTCACCTCGCCTGCCTACTCTCGCGCCTCGCTTCTTGCGTGGCCTGGCCTGGCTTGGCTGTCCTGTCCTGTCCTGTCCTGTCCGTTCCCGTCCCGTCTCGACCCGGCCCGGCCCGCCCCGCCCCGGCCCGGCCCGGCCCAGCCCGGCCCAGCCCGACCCGGCCCGCCCTAGCTCCTCGCCTCCCGCCTGGCCTAGCTTGGCCTCGTCCTGCTTCTCCCCGTCCCACCCCGTCTCTCTCGTCCCGTCCGGTCCCGTCCGGCCTTGCCCCGCCCCGTCCAATTTTTCCACGCCTTGTCCCACCTGCCTCTGTCCTTCCATGTCCAGCCGACCCCAACTCTTCCCTTCTCCGCTCTCACTGCCCAGCTTCACCCCGCCCCTTCCCGCCACGCCCCGCCCTTTCCCGCCCTGCCCCGCCCCGCCCCGCTCTGCTCCGCCCCACCCTGTCCTGTCCTGATCCTTCCTTCGTCCAGACCTAGCCACACCCCGCCCCTGTGTTGCCTCGGCGCGCACGGGCGGATCCAGCCGATCATTTTGGGGGGGGGGGAGGGCATCATAGATTTTTCTTAAATAATAAACGTTTGCTATTAAACTTCATATTATTTTTGTAGTGTGTATGTGATAATATACAATATTTTGTAAATGATTTCATAATTCTAACATAAATATTTCAATCAATTTTCCTAAATAAAAGAAGATAAAAAAACGAAATCTGTAGCTCTTTTGGGGAAGGTCATGGCCCCCATGCCACCCATGGATCCTCCACTGTCGGCGCGGCCCCGCCCTAGCCCTCCCCGCTCGGTCCCGCCCACATCCCACACCACTCGGTCCTACACTGTCCCCGTCCTGCCGCTTCATACACTAGCTTCGCCCTGCCCCTCCCCGCCCATCACCCGGAATCCTCTCGCGCCGGGTTCGCGCGCACCCGCTCGCCCCTCACCACGTTTCGCCTCGCCTCGCCGCCCCGCCCGCGCCTGCGCGTCGCGCGTCCCTGCGCGGAAATGCGCAAACTGGATTTGTTCCGGAGGAGGCGGCGGCGGCGGCGGCGGTGGCCGCGACGAGCGAGGTGCCGGCAGGCAGGCGGCGACTGCGACGTAATCGATTTAAGGCGCCCGAGTTTAATGCAATCGGGATCCAAATCTGGCCGCGGCCAACGAAGGCCCTTCGCCGGCGCCGCCCCCCAGCCCACCGCTGCCCCGCACATACCATCGCTCCTGCCCTTGCTCATTGCCGGCTCCCGCCCTCGCGACCATCCCCATTCTCTCCCCGCCCCCATTCTCGCTCACCGCCTTCGCTTTTGCCCCCACTCTCGCTCCCGCCCTCGCTCCCGCTCTCGCCCTCGCTCCCGCTCTCGCCCTCGCTTCCGCTCTCGCCTCGCTCCCGCTCTCGCCTTCACTACCGCTCCCGCTCCCGCCCTCGCTCCCGCTCTTGCCCTCGCTCCCGCTCCCGCCCTCGCTCCCGCTCTCGCCCTCGCTTCCGCTCCCGCCCTCGCTCCCGCTCCCGCCCTCGCTCCCGCTCTCGCCCTCGCTTCCGCTCTCGCCCTCGCTTCCGCTCTCGCCCTCGCTTCCGCTCTCGCCCTCGCTTCCATTCTCGTCCTCGCTCCCGCTCCCATTCTCGCTTCTGCTCTCGCCCTCCCTCCTTCCTTCCCTCCCGCTCTCGCTCCCGCTCTCGCCCTCGCTTTCTCCCTCGCTCCCGCTCTCGCCCTCGCTTTCTCCCTCGCTCCCGCTCTCAACCTCGATCTCGCCTTTGCTCTCGCCTCCGTTCCTGCCATCGCTACCGTTGTCACCTTCGCTCTCAGCCTCGCTCCTGCACTCACTCCGACCCCGCTACCGCCCTCGCTCCCGTCCCTGCTCTCGCCCTCTCAACCGCTCCCATCCTCGTTCTCGCCTTTACCCACGCTCCGCTCTCGACCCGCTCCTTCCTCCGTTCCCGTGTCCGCTCTAGCCCTCTCTCCCACTCCCGTTCTCGCCCTCGCCTTTGCTCCCGCTCCCACCACTATCCTGTCCCTATCTCCCCCTTTCGCGCCCAGCGTCCCCGCCTCAGTGCTGTCCTCGCCAGCATCATCCGTGGTCCTCTCGCTCTCGTGTCCGCCAACCTGGCGTAGGTTCGTCCTGTCACCACTGCCCCACCGTCGTCGTTCCGAGCGCCCACCGTCGTCGCTTTCATTTCTGAACCCTCACCACCTCAACGCCTCCCGCCTGCGACCCCGCGTCCGGGCTCGCTTCCCGCGTTCACGACGGCTGCTGCCGTTTTCCTAGCGCTCCTCCATTTCTTAGTGTTCCTCCAACCATTTCTCCGGTGGGAATGGCTTTGTCGAGTGGATTTTTGTCGCATTGTGCATTGTTTCCATAATCCCTGATTAACCTGTCAACCCTTACCTGTTTTCTTTGACTTCTTTTCATTGTCGCTTCTTACTGGTTTATAGCGCGTATTGTGGTATACTAATGCCGTGTCCTTTACGTTTATTTACTAGATACAATTCCTTCGGAAAACCCTTTAGGATTTTGTTTCACTTCTGTTTTTTATCCTGCTGTATATTTGTAATTATTTAATCTCGAAACTCGCTTTATGACTGCTACCTACCGAGCTGTCGTTTCATATACTCCCTTTTCACCCTCTTCATTTCATCATCCTTTCCCATTCCTAGCCTATATTAATCTAGTCTCTTTCAGTGCAGTTGTTTGTCAGCGTGTTTTTGTGTGTGACCCCGATATTTGTTCCGTACGACTTTTCCTACCACCAAACACGTGACCCTTGCCCGCTCCACCTCAACCTCCTTTTCCTCTCGTTTTCCCTTATCCTCCTCTACGGCTTTTTCTTTCTTCTGCTTACGCGCCCTCACTTTCTGCCCCTCCTGGGGTCTTCCCCGTCCTCGGCGCTGCCCCCTGGCTATGTTTTGGAGGAAAACAGCGGCGGGCGCCGAGGCGAAGGGGGTGTTCGCGGGGAGAGAGGCGGAAAAAAAGGGATGAAAAAAAAAAGGAACGGAGGGGTTGTCGGAAATCTGTTTCCCCCGTAGGACGTTAATCCGGGGCCTACCAGCGGTGCAAAACAGATTTCGGGCTGATAGTTGCGTAATATATTTTTCGGCTGAAAATAACTCGTGGAGCAGTCGGGGTAATGCTCGAGGGACCTGTTTTTTGTCTTGAAAACATCTCATGAAAGTAGGGGAATGAAGACGAGTGTTTACGTACTTCAATTCTTCGTTAGTTGTCGAGAATGCGAACAACTATATTTTAGTTTGACAATGTGAAAGTATTTCCTTATCTAGTTCCTACAATCACGAAGTTATTGCATTATAAGCCATTTAAAAAAAAAAAATCTTGTTTTCTACAACTTTCATGTCAGAACGAACGATTTTATTATTCCTATTTCATTGCCATCTAGATTTTACAACTATTTTGATGTATGGCAGCGTCGTATAACCTCTTATATTTTTCATCGCAGTGAATTATATCTTACTGATCATAAAGTGTTAATTACAGTGCTTTACTACCCAAGCTGGATTATCGAAAGTTGTAAGATCGAAAGGTCGGATTCTTCTGGCATTTTATTGCTGAGGTCAGTATCTTTAATTGATTGTAAAAACGAATTAAAAAGTAACTCTTCTGAAACTTCGCGATTCATTTATCATAGGTAATACCAAGAGTGCGTTAGAAATTATCGATAAATTCCCGACTCGCGAAGCGAAGAGGGGATTTATCGGAGAATTTCCAAAGCACGAGTGAAATTATGTTCATCTGAGTTCCAAACCACCAAATATTGAAAATATTTTAAAATTAGTGATATTATGTTATAGTACATAGACGTTTCATTGGACATCGACGTAGCGATCGCTGCATATCGCCTCCTAAGATAGATGAGTCACAGTTTATGATTGGCCAGGAGGGTGAAGCGGTAAGAAAAATAGGATAGAAAAAGCGATAAACTTTTTGAGATACACAGCCATGATTGGGGCATTTTGTATGTCTAGTTAAACATTATTGGTTTTAATTTTACGAGTGGAATAGTCATTGAAATGAGCGTTCCAGAGTGTTTTTAATGAAAAATCTACACCAGACATTGATGTGGATATTACCAGATCTTCCGTCTCAGCTATTGCTTATTGTGACCTATTGTGGACTTAGGTCGCTCAGAACGGAGAAAGAGACCATGTGCATTCAACAGCCACTTCGTTGAAAGGATCTGAAAGGAAGCCCTGGCACCTGGAGCAGATGCTGGCAGGGGAAGTTGGTTACAATGAAGCAACTAACGAAAGAACGGTCGTAGCAGCTGGGACGATAATTTAGTTTTCTATTTCGCGAGAAACGAATCTATAGCAAAAATAAAATTTGTGGTAGAGGCTGTTTGATTTCTGGTGGTACATTATAGGAAAGACATTTGAGATACTGTTTTCGAAGCACAAAGAGGAAGATGAATGTAAGCAAGCAGAATGTTCAGTGTTTAATCATTCATAGTTTGATGGAAGCAGAGAAATTTAGGAATATTTTCCAGAAAAAAATTGGCTACGGAGCATTCGTAAGTTCGCAATTCCAGAACGATATGCCTTTTAGAAACAAATTCGGTGTGTTATCAATATGTATATAAGAAACAAATAGTAAACATAGTAACACAGCACAATAAGTACAGAAGTGGAGATGTGTAAACAGATGTCTCAGTGAAGTAAGTCTTAAGACGATATTGCACGTCGTATACGCGCATTGTCGCGTATTTTTGAGAATATTTTCTGTGGAAATTGTTTTGATGAGGGTCGAACAAACATGGCAAGAAATCCACTTAAATGAGTAGTTCTTACCCAAATCCTATTTAAAGACCGATTTTGGTGGACGCAAATGTTTTACCGGTTAGAAAATTACTGTTAACGCAATGCTGTTTACGGAAATGAGAATTCAGATGGTAGTAATAGCCGGTGCATCTGTTCAAAGTCATTAAAGAAGGGGAACATTTTCTTATTCCGTGTTTTTTACGAAAGTGATTGGTTTTGTAATTCGAATACATGTTGGAAATTGTTCAAGTTGGCAATTGTAGAATTCACTTCTGCAATGTGCACTCGTGGTTAGCGGATTCCCGAGAAGTTCAAATGCGTTCGGAGTGCGCATAGATTTTGCGTAACATATTCTACTTCCAATATTACTATGTTGTGCGTTAATCTTATTCATAATTTATAACTTGTATCAAACATTTAGTCTCCAAAACCACATGAAGTGTAATGATAAGCCAATGAAAGAAGTGTTGGCTACTCCTCTCTCACTCGTTCTTTCCTTCCATCCCTCTCTTTCTCTTTTTGTCAGTTTCGCTCCTATCGGCCCACTTTCCCAAAATTCGGAATAGAGGAAAGAAATACTGAATTTTGCCGACAACGGCATATTGTTGAATTCTTTTGCTCGGCGCAGTGCAACTCGCGATATAAAGTGGTTTCCTTTCCTTGCAAAGAAGACGTGCTGGGAATTTTTGTATGGGCGCGAAAATACCACGTCCTCGACCGCGATCGAACCAGCGCCGTCCTGAAGTGTATTGAACTAGTCCAGGGTTGTCCAACTGGCGGCCTGCGGTGGTATTTATTATGGCCCACGATTAGTTATCAATACAGACAGGATTTTTATGTAATTGTATGTTTTTTTGTCTTTCTACGTACCGATCTCAAAATTGTAATCTTGGCGAATCATAGCCCTTCTAATACAATATCGATTTTTTCGTTACATATTTTTACATATTTAGTACTTATTACATATTTTGCTGTTTTCACAATATATTTTCTTATTTTATCAATTTTCTTTAATTCAATTCCATATTTTCTATGAAAATATGTATTTTTTTAAATCAGCCTTTTCCTGCATTATTGGGGAATTACGTGTCCAAAATTGCGATCGCTGACGTGTAAAACTTCGATGATGATGCTACAGTGTATGTATTGCTGGTCGTATACCTCGCCAGTTTGTGCGATGGCTTCTATTGCGATTAGTCTGGCTGTTAATTTACGGTCCTGGATTACAACAGGTTACGCTTTTACTACTGACGAGAAAGTCGTATGATGGAATTTTTTTCTAAGGGTTTTTCTAAATGTAATTTCTTGCTATGCAAATGGTTTTTAATTAAAGAATTTTAATATTACATATTATATCCGATTTTACGCATTTATTACATATTCTTACTGTTTTCATTACATATTTATGTATATATTTTGACGTTTAATACTACATATTTTCGCGGTTTCTAGTAATCAAAAGTGAAAAGTCCCTTTCATCCATGACGAGTGATAACATAATGGGCCAAGCGCACGCACTCCGCCGGGGTCAACGCCCTCTTTAATGTAATAATTGCTCTGATTTAAGGATTTTTTCTAGTAAATTCGGAAATTCAAAATCACTTCAATGTATTTCACTGCGATATACAGGTTGGGCCATTTTAATCTATCGGAGCAAATATCTCAAAAACTACGCATAAAAAAGGGCAATAAAAGTTGCTTGTTTTCCTAGGGGTCGGTGAATAATGGTGCCCCAGGATATAAATTTTGAAAATATCGTTTACATTTACTTTATTTTTCTGATATGTGTTTTTCTTGAAATATCCCCATTTTAGATGAATTTTAACCAATTTAATTTTTGTGGATTACAGCGCCATCTGTCAGCAAAAATGACATTAATCATAGGTCAGATAGGAATATTTTTTCTGGGGAATCCAAATCTGCAATAAAAAAATGGGGGTTCCTATTTAAGATTTTGTCTTCCCTTTCCCGCACCACTAGGGGGTGTAGGTAGAGGGTGGAGTTTGGTATCATTGGATGTCCCCTGCCAAAACAAGCAACCTTTATTACCCTTTTTTTATTTGATGTGTAAGTTTTGAGATATTTGCTCCGATAGGTTAAATAAATAAATATAAATAAATAAATAAATGTCTTTATTTGTGGCGAGGCTCAAGCCATTTAGCCTGCTGCTCCGCCTAACCATTTTCAAAATTTTATTACATTAGTGCATAATAGAAGGAGTTCAATCAATGGCCACATCATAAAATGGCCCGCCTGTATGTATGATAGAGCCTGATATCACGCATGGTCCCCCCCCTTCGGTTTCTGGGCCGGAGTGCAAAGTGTCGAGAGCAGCAATTCCGTGAAGTCAGGTGTGGTTTGCCCGATAACTGAAAATAAGGCGCGCAACCATGTTAAAGGTTTTAGTTGTGGCCCCTGAGGCGTTGCCTGTTGGACATCCCTGCACTAGTCACTAGTCGGAAAGCCGCGGAGTGGCGCGCGAGCGGCGAAGTGATGCAGCGCGAAGAACTCTGCAAAAGTGGCCTGGCAACAGCTGACGTTGGAAACCCGCGCACGTGCCGGTTTCGCGAGGCTGGGGGAAAAAAAATACGCACAAAGGAAGCGGTCGGCCGGAAAGGAGGGGGTTTCAAGTTGACAAGGAAGGCCTCCTGCATACGGGTGCATTCAAAGCCCCCTTCTGACTGTTTGGCGCCGAAGGAACGGGACAAATAATGGCCGCCCGCAAAAGGTAGTTACGTTTACCGTGCCCCGAGAAGAATACAGCCTTTTAGTGCGGGACGTGTTTTCTTCTCCTGGACCGAAATCTGCGAGAGCACGGGGGAAATTTGCAGATTCGGGTGCCGGATTGCGGGGTACAGTTCACGTAACTGTGCTTACGAGCATCTGAATTGACAATAATTGATTTTGTATTTTTATAAGAAACTTCGAGTCAATGATTAATAAAGGTGTATTTGTTAATTATGCATGTTTATTAAAGTGTCAAAGTTTAAATTAATGGTTTTCATTATCTTCATTTTTACATTTATTTATTATTTACTTTAAGTCGGTTGTAAACGGTTTCGGTTGTAAAACAAGAAAGCGAAGAATAACATTACTTAAAATATAAAATGAAAAGTTTGATATTGTTTTATACAGTGTGTCGTTAACTTACATTTTCATTTCATCTTATCTTCCTTGTATTACAACAAAGTAGGCAGAGATTGAGAACGAACCTTGAGAGAATGTTGAGCGAATGCAGACTAGGGTGTCGTAATTTTGGCATTGCTAGAGTTTATTCTACTTTTTATCGATTTCTTTGTCGATTTCGACAAGGTTTAATCACTGGCGTACGTAATCATTCACGTCATCTTTTTATTTAAAAATATTTTTGTATAACAGAATTTTCAATTGTAGTGTTAGTGCCGGTCACACAAATTAAGTGTTCTAAAATAATTGAACGTCCAATTTTATTCGCATTAAAAATAAAATGGAGGGGTGATAAAAATCAGTATTGCTAATTAAGTTAATAACCCTGATAATACACACATGCTGACTACATTAGTATCTCATCGCACCAAGGACGGCAATCACAGGTTCTGACTTCGTGTGGGCGTCCCGTCACAATTTCCGCTCCCCCCCCCGTTATGATTTTTTTGTGTCCCGCCACGGCCGTATACTAACAGGTTTTGTTCCTCTTTGAAAACTGCCCGGGAAAGGAAGGGACGAAAACGGAAGAGCAGCTATGTGTTGCATCGAGCGTGGTAGTGGATGCAACTGCAGTGGAAATTATTCAGGCCATTGTAATTTAACGGCAAGCAACGGTAAGAAAGCTTGAGTAACGTTGTACTTGGAACGAGGTATTATCCAGGCGTTTTTTTATTATGATGCGACTGTTAATGGCGCCATTAAAATATTTAAATTGCTGCATGAACATGTTTTGTACGCTCAAACCGGATCCGTTTAATTTTTATGAGAGGTTGAAAGGTATTGAAATGTAAAAGATACGGAAGTGTCGATGTAAATATTTGCACCAAAACACTCGCTAGTACAATGGTACTTCTTGGACGTTTCTCTTAATTCTATGTAATAAACATGTGAAATTTGAAAGTTGAATTTAATCTATCTTTAGTTTTTTGTATAACTCATTTCTTTCCTTTGAATCAGATAATTGATGGACAGATAGATGATAATTGACGGTGATATTCAAGTACTCTTCTCTGAGGCTGAAAAATAATTCTTAAATATTCTTATCTTAGTTTATAAATAAATTGATTGTGTTCGAGAATGTAAGGAGGCGTGGAAATTCGTATTTCTATATAGTTGTGTATTTAGGTGACTCGTACTCACCAGCAGTTGTCAATCTTCATTTGCTGATCTCCAGTACACTTCAATTTTGCGTTTAGCAGTAAATATTTTTATGTTAGGTTACGTTTGTCGTCTTTATATAAAGGTGACCATCCACAACACCTCAAACTTGACTCTCGTATGTTTTAAATCTGTTCCCGCTACGTGGAACAATGGCGTTCGGTCGTGATTTCTTGTAACTGCAACAGTGGTTTTAGAAGAAGACGCGTGACTTCGCCGATCGCACGGCTTGCGTCTGCAGCTCCCGTCTACGAGGAAGTTCTTGCCTCTGCGTTAGAGGCGTGTCTCTGGCTGCTGCGGTTCAGTGGCAAGCACCTCAGACAAACAACTGGTCCCTGATCTACCACCCGCTGTGGCGCGGCAGGGCGGGGCAAGGCGGTCGGAAGAGACGGAAAACGCAGCTGTTCCGCCCCCCCCCTCTCCTTTGAAACTCCCTCCCCCCACCTCACGCTGTCTCGCTGGCATTCTTGGGGATTCCCTGCCCTTGTTCCCCCCTCCTCACCGCACCCCACCTCTCGCGTGCCTGCCCGCCCACGTCCGCCCGCGCCAAGACTGACCTCGCGCAGTCTACTGCAGGCATAGCAGTACCTCCCTAAAACGAGTATTTTTCTTTTATTTATTTATTTATTTTTTGTACTGATACGGTATTGCCTTCCATATAATCTCAATGCACGTTGTATAACTCACTGGCAGATCCAGGGGGTCATCCCTTCCCCCCGCCAAGACCTAGTTTTCCTTCCTTTATTTGGCAAAATTGATTATTTTTCTACCTCTATTTGGCAAAATTGATTTAAATGTTTGTTTGAATTATGTAATTATTTAAACAATAATATTGTATAGTATCGTATCTATAGTACATAAATAATAAACAGTATAATAAAAAAATTGTTTATTATTTAACAAAAATCTACGTTGGGCAAAATAATCGGCTGGATCTGTCCCTGCTGTAACTTACTTGGATTGAGAGGATCGTGGTTACGAAGGGAACATGCAAACAGTTGAATGAGGGAAATATTAAAAGACAAAGCGAGTGATGTTATCATCTAGTTAGTAAATGAGGAAATCTTAATGATTCCAATTAGGTAAAAGAAATCTTGTATGTACCTCGTGCGTTAACTTGTTCTGTTCTCGGGCTCGACGATTAGAACCTTTATAATGCCCTTGGTGCATAAATAACTATTATTTATTTATTTTTTACATTTTCCTCTTGATGGTTGCTCTATGAAATTATTCGACAGACTTGTGTTACTGGCTTGCGGCTTCAGTAATTAATGGGGGGGGGCATTTATCTTAATTAATATGAGAAAAACCAAGTTTCAACTAGCTTAAATCTAATGATACAGTTTACTGAATGCACTTTGGAATTCCTAATTATATAAATGTTTCTAAAGTTAGTACTTCTGTGTTTTGGTTTCTTTTGTTGGATTTTAGCTTTTTGTTGGATTTTAGCTTTCTTTTAGCTAAAATAGCTAATTTCCTTATTTTCTTTGCGTAGATCTTTAAAGAAATTTAGAAATAGAACTGTTGTAATTGTTATATTGTAAATTGTTTTTGAATTGTAAATGTAGATGTAGTGTAAAGCTGTAGACTTATGGTTACCACCTGGCAATCAGCCAATTGTAGCCAAATACATGTATTATATTATATTAGATTAGCTGTTATTGCTCAATTAGTTTATAGTAAGAGAACTGAGTACTGTATTGAATGATTTAACGAACTATGCAAAATCTGTCGTTTTATGGACTGTGCTATTTGCGACATCAAATCCCGTGCAATGAGCAAGGAACAGGAAGCCATGCAATGGTTTTCGGGCGGTCGCGTGTCGCTGTGGAAAGCATTGTTTTGTATTCGCAGCACCGCTCGCATCCTCATTCGCAGTTCGTACAAAAGCAACTTGCTGCTCATCAGTTCCAAACAAGCCGCGTTTAGCGATGGAGCGGCCGCAAACGACATTTCAGGTTCATTTCGTCTAGATGCACGGAGGGAACTAGACCTTGTTGTGATGGTAACAACTTGATTTCCAAATGAAATTGGCAAAGGGAATTAAGTTGCGTAGACGTTGTGGATTCTATTTTAATTACGCTTGGATTCGTTTGTTGTCATGAGTTCAGCAGCGTTTCCCATCAGGTAGCTTGCTGTGGTGCTCGCCTTGTTTGCTAATACTTGTTGCTGTTATTCGTGTATACGTTTGTCTATGAATCATGACGATTGTGAAATGGAAACTTATATTCGCCGTATATCTTTGCAAAAAGGGATTTGAAAAATGATACAGGAAGTCATTGAAACGAATAATAAACTATGTTTACATTTCAAATGAGAATTCTTTTGTAAAATAAAAATTAGGTTGTCACCATCATTTTCAACATTCTGTGCAGGAAAGGCAACCAAGCCGAAGAACGAAAACGCTCTTAACGACTGGCGTTCATTAAAGATTTTTCGTAACACTGTGCTGCAAACACATATGCGTAACGAAACCCAATTGAGGAATGAAAAGATAATCTTAATGTCCGCCGTACGTTAAGGAATTAACGGCCGCCGGATGTTAAGGACTTCTTCTTCTTAATGCCTCGCCAAGACCTTGGAATCAATATAGAAGGGGGCGTTGCATTCCTACGTATGCAAAGGCAAGAACGTTTTTAATTTATATTATTTTTCTTATAAGATGATGGTATTTTTCTTATAAGAAAAGTATTGAACGACACACGGCCGATAACACAAACAACATACTTGGTTGGTTATAAACCTTGACTCTCGCCTCGGTTTACAAACTTCAACCGCGTCTGTTATTTGGTGTATCGGCCTAATGACGGCATGGTATCGGCCTAATGACGTTTACTACTATAACAAACCTCCGTCCGTTAAAACCACACCAGCTTAGTTGGCTCAGTTAAATGCCAGTTCCTTTGACCGGGAGGTCTTAGGGTACGAGTCCTGTCGGTGGCAAGATTTTCGACACTAGCTACATACTTAGGTTCAGTACAGCCGCTGTTTGGAGGAGAATTCTTGCGGTGAGCTGCTTTAATCGATAGTTTTCCCTGATTTCTTCGATCAGCACCAGACGAATGTCAGGGCAGTATCCTAACAAACGGGCCGCGGGCGATGTTTCCTTCCTCTTACTTGTCCTATCCTCACCCCTTACACGCACACTTACACTAATATGCTCTAATACCACACATCCCAGGACACCGGTCGGGAGCTTAGAGCTGGTCCCGGCGGGGCGGTGTCCCGCAGGTGGCAATACCTGGTTGGGGAAACACGCTAGCCGACGTGTAGGTCGGCGCCGGATCTCACCATCCAACTGGGGAAGATCACCGCCACCTCCAGCGATAAAAGCATGCACGACAATTACGGGACTAAAGGCCTTAGCAGTTGACGAGTCTGGAATCACTAATCAATGTTATAAACCTTCAAGGCTGCAAGAGGAAAGATATGATTGTGTTGCGTTATTTAAATTTAGCCTTGTGACATATAGTCTTAGTTTGCCCTTTCATTTTCCTTGAAACTACCCCAGAAGTGTTTTGTCTCGGTATATTATTTAACCATCTTTTACATTTCCTTCGTAATTTTTAGATAAGAAAACTTGTTTTCACAGAATACGTGAAAACATGTGTGCTTTCCCCTTCTAAACCATTAATGGGCATTGCTTATGTGAATATTGAATTGGATGGAGATAGATTTCACATTTTTCACACCTTACAATTTCATTGTCAATAAAGTTCTTGTAGAGCTGTTATTTCATTACTCTTCAAAAGCACAAAAAGCCCGTGTGAGGCACGTATGTTCAGTGATTTTCGGAAACCCGTAATTGGCAAGCGTTATTTGCAGAGAGTGTATATTACTCGAACCGTATCATTCCTGGAAGCAGAAATTAACATTGGGGACCGCGACAATTAATTACAGCTTTGACAGGAAGCAGGAAAGCCATACTACCATTAGCTGGTAATGGTAGATGAAGAGATCAGTTCATAAAGTCACTCTGTGGGTTGTGATTGATGTAATTGCGGTTTTATGGTCTCTTAGAGATTTCAGTCTAGTGAAACACGTCAAAGAATGATGTATATGTTCATGTTTCACTGCAAAATAAAAATAAATATTGGAATGGTCAATGGAATGAATTGCATGCATATGTTCAGAGTCCCTTGCGAACAGTACATAATATAAATCGTGGAATGTCGTGATACGAATGATTAATGTGACCGGCTAGCTTGCCCTAGCGGCCGCATTATACACATTAAAAGTTAAATAAATAGTACGTGTGAATCTGTTGGGATTGCTTTCCTCTAGGAAAATTAACGAATTGTCAATGTTTGCGAGTTTGCGGGGTTCATTTTGCAGATATAATGACACTGTATGATTTGTTTTGCACATTTTAAACATTTACTTTTAAATAATTTGTAGACCGATCTGGGCGAACAAAATGTAAAATACATTTCATCCGATGCAACCCGCAACGCGCTTGGTTTTTCCGTTCATTTCAGCAGCCACTTTTTTGTATTAGGAAAATAAGTGTCATAGTGTTTCTGATATGGGAAGTTTTCGTTGTTAGAGATTATTGGAAGATTTAGATTGATATGTTTGGTGTTTATGGCGAGGAAGGAGATGTGTTGTAATGTTTGAATATTTTGATTGTAATCACTAAGGAGCGGATTTCTATGATTTTGCATATTTTCGTCCGTTGGTTCAAGATATAGCGAAGTGATATTTCTCGACGTTTGGTTAGAATATGATGCTATATAGATTAATATGATAGTGCATATTTGTGCATATTTGGCCTATTTTTCCTGTTAGTGCATATTCGTGTAATTATAGGCGCATATGTTGCATATTTCGTCAAAAAAAAAGACTAATCTATAAAACGTTTCATCTTTCCAAAGAATCTTATGTAAGTGTGAGCGTTCATTGATTCGAAAGAGCCAGTCACAGTTTGCGTTTTTGTTTTCTGCAGATGAGCTAAAATACTTGTGCAAATGTGGGATATTTCTTGAGAACACATTTTTTAAATCAGAAGAAATTCAAGAAGACATACAATGTACTTCACTAAGGTGAATATTTACTTCGATTATTTTCTCTGGCGATGTAGGGTAGATTATATTACGTTTACACAAAAATATATCTTTCCAACCAACCAACATATTCTGCAACATTTCTGCCATTTCAACCGGACGTAGTCGATATTTTTTATAGGAACAAATTACCATCGTGATAAAATTTTACAACATTTTCCAGATATCCTTAAATTTAGGAGTTGACACGCCCAGAATCACTAAAGAATCAATCAGTAAAACATCGATGCTTTGAAAACATCGACATCGATGCCGCATCCAGTGGGTAACATTTCTGCCAACATAATCTGCAACATTTCTGCTATTTCAACCAGACGTCGACATTTTTTATAGGAACAAATTACCATCGTAATGAAATTTTACAACAATTTCCAGATATACGTAACTTTAGAAGTTGACACACCGAGAATGACTAAAGAAGCAATCAGTAAAACATCGATGCCGCATCCACCGAGCAACATTTCTGCCAACATATTCTGCAACATTTTCTGCCATTTCAACCGGACGTAGTCGATATTTTTTATAGGAAGAAATTACCATCATGGTAAAATTTTACAACAATTTCCAGATATCCATTACTTAGGAGTTGACACGCCCAGAATCACCCAAAGAATCAATCAGTATAACATCGATGCTTTGAAAACATTGACATTGCTGTCAACGTATTCTGCCACCGGGCAACATTTGCCCAGTTGTAGAATAAAGCTTATATCTATCCCCAGTCCCCAGCAGCGTGCGAGGAGCCGCGGCGACGCGCTCAGACGCGTCGCGTCGTGTCTTTCACCACCCACGCACAATGCGACGTTCGTCACGGCGCCGCGGGCCCGCGAGGCAGTCGGTCTGTCGGTGGCGCCTAGCCTTAATTTCCACTCGCCGCCGGGATACGGCATCTTTCTCAAGGTCCGCCCCGGCCTTTTGTCTCGGCGCTTAACGACCGCAGGAATTGGGGCTTGGGAAAGGCGCGGCGGGAGTGAAAGCAAAAGCGAGGACGCGGGGAAGAAAGGGAAAAAGTTTAAGGAGAAGAAAGTTCAAAGATAGGCGTCGGTCGGATGCTCGTGGCATTGAAAGGCGGCAGTTTCTGCTGTTTGTTATTACGTTGCGGTACGTGGAGGTGCATCGTGAACTCGCGTGGAAAGATGCCTTATTGTATCAAGATTGCCTGTTGTAAGGTGGCGCAATTCAATGCTCTTTTTATGAATGTATTTGTCTGCTGTTCAAGGAGTTCTGTTTTTCTGAGCACAATGGGGTTTTGGGTTACTCTATCATAAATCGATCTCTCATTTACTTTTTACGGCGTTTCTCAGTCGTGTTTGGTGATGGCCGTGTGAACAAAAATCGTTATAAACGCGAAGGATAGTACTGAATGCATTTGACACTTCATTTTTTTGGACTATTGATGTTACATATTTTATTTTCATTTTACGTGATGACACATATTTCATTTTCACCGAAAATTGCACCTCGCGTTATTTACCGAATCGTTTGTTCTTTCATTATCGAATTAACTTAACACTCTGGCCTCCTACTCTTGTCATTGTAGTAGACAGAACCGTATACAGACTTTCAGAGAAATTGCGAAAGGCATCGTACTCTTAACGAAGGGATAAAGAGGCAACCCTTCGCCCGTCGTGGAGCTAAATGACGTAACTTGGCGGGAGAAATTGTCGGGAATATATCACCCGGAAAGTTGGGATCGTTAAATTTAAATGCGTATCACGTAGGGAATCTGAAACGCAAAACTGTCACCAAGAGGATATGGGGTTCCCTGAAGATGGTGTACAATCTTTGACTTCGGAAATAAATGGTGCACCTCGTGCACAACCATGAAGTAATCTGTTTTAAATTAATTGATAAAAATGTGTTCAAGAATTTAAAAGAAAAACGTGAAACTTGTTCAAATTTCTTTTAGTCAACTCTTAATCAATGACAATTAAAAAAAAAGCAATCTTTCCCCACATGTGTTTGTAGATATCAAAGAAAATTATCAAGTACCCAGTTCATCACGTATAACGAGACAACATAACCTCGATTTCATAGAACTATCTAAAGTGTTTTTTGTGCATGCCATAATCAACCACTTGTTCTGAATACCAAAGTACTGTAAATTATGTAATGTAATTAAATAAATTTGAAACAAAACTTTCTTGCGGAGGAAGATATGCTTCTCAAAAATTTGTTCTCAATACTCAAAATTACAACTTCAAATTTACCGTTGTGGGAAATTGCAAGTAATAGCATGGATTGCTCGTACAGACCTGCATATCAGTGCTTATCACTGTTGATTATACTGTAATTGCAACCTCTAGGTACAGGGACCAACTGTAAGATATAGTCCCTGTCGGTAAATTAGTGAACTTAGACGCTAAATTGGTGTGTTTGCACAGATATAGTCTCGACAATGCTTGTCGCAGAGGACAGAATCCGTCATTGAACTAGTGCTGAATATTTCAATGTCGTAGAGCAAGTATAGTTTTTCTTCTCGCTCATAATGGGTATATTCACTCGTTGAAATTGCGACACAAGCGATGCTAGAGCGAGTCGTGAAAATAGCCATCATTAAAAGCTCGTTGAACATACTATTCAATTAATTACCGACTCCCCACTTGCGGTGGGCGGAAAGCAACGGCATACAGCTCTTGCGCACCAATTGATTGGGAGTTGTGGGTTCGTTTCCGTAAGGTGTAAGGAGTTTACATGATGTGTTTAAACTCCGGCGAGTTTGTGCTGCTTGCAGGAATCTATTTCGGTAGGGCCGATTACTCTAATTGGTATATTTTAGTCTTTCCCCGATCTAATGCCGGAGATGTATCTTATATAAGGAGCCACAGAGTGATAGGGACCTTTCCTTTTCATTCTCTCTCATTCATTATCATCATCTTCATTATCATCATCTCCTGTGAATGGGGGTGCGTGGGGGTGTACGTCCCATTAAAACCGGCATACACAGGAGGGAAGACCTAGCGAAGCTTGCTACTAAGCGATACCGAAGCTAGGAAAATGGAAAAAAAAAGTTTGTATGATACAAGTGGTAAAAGTGACGAGTAGGAAATGTTGCGGACTCGAGGCCGAAAGGCCTAGCAGCGCAGTCACACGAACAAAATAAAATAACTTTTGTATGTTACACACTATTTCTTCAACAGACTTACTGACTTTCATTTATTTTAATAT